>JAZAVK010000009.1:0-516304 GCA_037954305.1 Neonectria magnoliae | reverse complement strand
TATTATTATCTTTAGCTATAAGAAGTTAGCTACTATAGTAATAAGACTATAGTAAAGCTATAATACTAGTAATACTAAACTAAGTAGATATATATATTAGTAATTCTAGAAGAGAAAAGGATATTAGCTTAGTAACTAAAACTTATAGCTACTATAGGTATAGCTAGGATCTAAAGATAGGGAGATTTATAGAAGTTATTAAAGAAAGAAAAAAGAAAGGAAAGTATTATAGGCTAAGTAAAAGGACTAAATACTAGAATCTAAAGTAATAGCTAGTAGCTATTAATAGCTATAGAGCCCTAGGCTTATACTAACTACTAGCTACTAATAGCTAAGCACTAAATAACTAACCTACTAATAGCTAAATCTACCTACTTAAAACCTAGACCTCTAGTTACTAGCTACTAGTAGCTTAGCGCTATATAGCTAACCTACTATTAACTAAACCTACCTACTTAAATCTAGGTCTCTAACTATAACTATAATTATATAGAGGTCCTATACCTTAGCCGCTAGTATGCTTCTGCTATATAACTAATATAAGCTTACTCTAGGCAACTTTTTCCTTCCCTTTTACTCCCTATTAGGGTTTTTTCCCTAACTATAGAGAACTAGGATAATTCTAGTCCTAGTATAAAGGATTATTTACTTATATATAGTAATAGTATAAAGGGCCTAACCTAGGCCTACTATAGATAGGATAGGGGTTTTTATCTACTTAGTTTTTCCTATATCTATATAGAGTAAAAGTACTATCTACCTTCTAGGTCTATAATATATAAATATAATAATAATAATAATAATTATTTCTTCTTTCTTTTATTTCCCTAAGTTAATCTTAATATTATATATATAGTATATTAATAAAGTAGTTATAAGCTATTACTTATCTATATTTACTTAAGATAAGAATAATCCTTAAGGGTATTAAGAGTAAGAAAAGTTCTATACTTTTTAATATAAGATTATATTCTTAATAACTAAGGATATTTATAATAATAAGCCTTAGAAGCTTAAGGAATAGTATATTCTTAACTATATTAATAAAGTAGAATATCTTATTAAGATTTAGCTAGATTCTTATAAAAAGAGATTTATTAAAGTATAAGTTAATAAATACTTTTACTTTAATTAATATACTATATTATAAGGTAAAGATATATATTAACTTATTAAATCTTACTTAAAAACCTCTTAAGTTAATCTCTTTAAAGCTTAGAAGAGTATTAAGCTTATTTTATTAAATTAGCTTACTAACCTTAAGGTAACTTAAGCTAAATAATATATTAATATACTTTTTTAGCTATCTAGAGTATTATATAATAATATTTATAGTTAGATCTTATATAAAGCCTTACTTAAGATTAAGGATTAATAATAATAACTAATAATAATATATTCTATATATATAGAAATCTTTATAAAAACTTTTAGTTTACTTTATACTTATTTACTTTAGCCTTTACTAAAGTAATAGTAATCCTTTTAATTATATTACTTTTACTTGTATTAATATTTTTAATACTTAGGAACTTATTAGCTTATTATTAAGCCTTATATATAGTTTAATTATTTAATAGTTAATTTAATACTATCCTTAATAAGTATATAATATAAGCTTTATATATTTAAATAGATTAAGAAGATAGTATAACTAAAGGTATTATTAATATATTTAAGATATTATAAATAAGGTTATATAATAAAGTCTAAAGTATACTCCTTATATTATAACTATTTATTATAAGCTCTTACTTAAACTATTATAATAATATATATAATAATATATATATCTTTTTATTCTATAACTTACTTATTATTCTTATTATTATTATCCTTAATAGAATTCTTTATAATATTTTAAATTATAATTTATAAAATAATAATATATATAATATATATAACTACTTATATACTATTTCCTTTAGTAGCTATATTAATAATTATTATAATAATAAATATAATTATAGTATCTATATTATAAATTAATAACTCTTATACTATCTTCTAATAATATAAAGAAGTATAAGAAGCTTAGTTTATTATACTACTTTAAGAATTTTATAAGATTAATTAATAATACTAAAAAGCTATAAAGCTATCTTTATATTATAGTAAAGTAGAATATAATTAGTATCTTAACTTTAAGTAAATAGAGAATTATTATAAGGTAGAAAGTAATATTAAAAACTAAATTAAGAAAGAGATAATAAGTTATCTTAATTAAGATAAAGCTAAGAATAAGTAGGTTAAGTAGAATATAAGGAAAGAGATAGTAAAGTAACCTTTCTTAAGGTAGTAAGGTATATAAAATATATAGGATATAGCTAAGAAAGATCTTTAATTATAAGAAAGATAATATAGTAATAAAAACCCTCTCTATTAATACTTAAAAGAGAAATAAGAAATATAATTATAATATATTATTAGAAAAAAAAAGGAAAAGAGAATCTTTAAGTATAGTTATAGTAATCTAATAGTTTAATTTAATATAGTTATAGCTAAGTTTATATATAAAGTTAAGTAGGCTTAGTAGTTATATATATAATAACTAAAGATATAGGAATAATAATATAATATTATATTTATTAAACTATTTAATAATATTATTATATTCCTTACTATATATACTAAATATATCTATTTAGATTAATATTCTAAATATAAATCTTTAAGCTCTTTATTACTTAAAGATTTAGTAAGTTATAAGTTATTCTTATAGTAACTATTAGCTAGGTTATACCTAGGATTATAATATTTATATTATAATATAAAGTATTAAGAGTTTAAAGTTAAGTTTAAGTTTATTTAAGTATTATATTTAGAATTAAGTATTATAACTATTATTAAAGAATATTATTAAAATACTTAATATATATTAAGAATAGTATTTATAGTAGGGAGTAAAGAGATAAGATAGACTACTAAATTACTATAAAGGTATAGTAGGAAGAATATAATAGTACTATAATATAAATTAATCTCTAACCTCCCTATTCTTTCTAGTTATATAAGCTCCTTTTATCTTTATTCTATTATAATAGCCCCTACTATCTTAGTCCTTAGCTCTCTAGGCCTTAGCTTAGCTATTCGATTGTCTAGAGTAGGGTAATATACTAATAGTATCTAATTAGCATAGTTACTCTAAGACTATAGTACTTCTATTACTCTACTTTTAGCATTCTAGTATTAATAATACTTTAGTATATAATAATATATTACTTTCTTATAAGCTAATATCTAAATAGTAATACTTCTATAATAATAAGCTATTCTTAAGGAGAATATTAAGTAGCTTAAACTTTTATAAATACCTAAGAGTTTATATAAAGCTTAGTAGAAAAGGTTAGATTTATTAGTAAGGTAATATTAAATCTTTAATATTTAATAAAGAATAGGATTATTAATATATAAGGAAGATAAGCTAAGGGCTATATTTATTAGTTATTAGTAATAAGCTATAAAATAAATAAATTATTACTATTTACTAATAAAGACTCTATTAATATTACTATATTATCTATATAGATAGAAATACCTTAAGTATTTTAATACTAGCTTTAGTTATAGTTATATATCTTTATAATAATATTTAATATAAGAATAAAAAGCTTCTTCTAAAAGATAAAGCTCTATTTTATATATTATATAATATAAGTAATTAACTTATATTATAATAATTATAGTACTATAATAAAGTATTATATATTATTTATAGCCTTAAGTAAACTAATACATTACTAAAAGATTATATAATATATATTAAATAGCTATAAATATAAGAAATCATCCCTCTATTTAATTATATAAGGAAATACTATAATATATATATACAAGAGCGATATTACACACGCACATTACGCACACTTACATCAATCTCTTACATTACGGATCATAGTTGTTCCCCCGGGGGTGCGCGGGGTCACGTGCGGTTATTCGCACCGCCGGCGGTGCAGGTATACGCCGCCGAAATTTCCCCTAGCTTACAAAGCAGAGACCGTTGCGGATATCGCACGTGACAGGTCTTACTGTCAGACAGAGAGGCCGGCCGCGGCAGGTGACTAAGCGGGCAGGGGCAAGATCCAGGGGAAACATCAACACAGCAGCTTGCACACAGCGAAAATATCAATTGAGATAGCCGTTTTGGCCCCTTGACTTCATCGCATTTTCCGTCCCCAAAAAAACCCACCATTCAGCCCTGTTGACCCCATCTACAAGGTCACGTGTCCGACACTTACGTGGAGAAGCCGTGTTGACCCCTCCCCACCTCAGAGGACATGACGGAGATCACATGTGACAGGCCTCATGCATGTGTCACACTAAGGAAGGAGACGGGGCGAACAGAATCCTCTTTTGGGTGTCTTGGTAGCCTATACCAGCTGTTTATTGGAGTCTAAAAGCTTCACTGCTAGTTTATCTCCCTTGAAAGAAGCAGGTCAATCTACAAGTGAGGGAGGGCTTGAATATAAGTGGGGAGCATTGTGCTACTGAGAACCCTTTTACATTGCTATGATGCTTTTCGTAGTTGAGGTTGGTATTGAACTCTCGTCTTCTCACTTTCCTCCGCTAGCCAGATTAATTAAAGCAACATTGACAGCTCTGCACACCTCTCGCCTTGAATGGCGGTTTAAATCATCCTTTTGGTGAAAAGATGTTCCACACTCGCTGCAAGCATAGGGCCTACAGGTGAAAGTCTTTTCACAGCCTCCGAAGGTTCCATGAGTTACTAGATAGTGACTATGTCGGATCAATTTATGCCGCAGCAGAAGCCTGGCTTAAAACCGTAGATGAGGGGAAGCAGCTCAGTCTGCTCAGGGGTCGCGTTCAACAGGGACTCCAAAGTCAAAATGGCGCCGACGATAAATACCGCTCCAGTTGTTGCTAGAAGGAACACGAAAGGCCACGGCGCAAAGGCGCATTGTCCTGGGCTCCAAGAACCACCAACAGATAAGCACTGTCGATCATTAGAATTGCGGCGCTTGAGTCGAATCCAATATATCAGTGATCACGGTTTGAAGAGATCATTTTGGAGAAGCTCCCCAGTTGTCGGCCTCTCTTCGGGCAACCAGCAAAGGACTCTTCGTACAAAGGCTACAAGCTTCTCATGCTCCGGCCCCTTAAGCTGTATCTCTCTCATGCTGAGCGACTGCTCTGGGATCGGAGTAGAGGCAATCCAGTGCCCTATGTACATGTTAGAATTGCGTTTCTCTTAGGTTGCCTTGTATGGCCCGTACCTTCATCATCCCAGTACTTTTGGCATTCTTTGCTTCGCTGGATGAAGCTTGGTGGGGGTGGACCCATTAGTGAGACCATTTCAGCCAAGTGCTGTTCGTCGTTTAGAACTCGGTCCTTAAGAGCATAGAATAGACGTCCTCCCTCAAATAAGTCCCAAATCTAGTGGGTGGGTGAGCTACTCAGTTTCATAGAACGCAAGAAATGTCGGTAGAACGAACCATGACGCCCATGGACCAGATATCGATCTTAGAATCCCACTCCATACCTAGAATAACCTCGGGAGCTCGATAGAAGTCAGGCATAACGTCCCCGCTATGTTTATCTCCAATTCGAGCCTGCCCAAAGTCGCATAGGACTGGCATACCGTTCGTGATTGGGAGAGGCTGGGATTGGTATATAGTTCGATCCGCTCGAATCTTATGTGGCAATGAACGGTCTCTCTCGGCTGCCTCGATTTGGGATAAGATTTTCTCGTCATGGATACCGAGGAGAATGTTATTTGGAGAGATGTCTAGACCAAAATTAGCTAGACACTGCAATATACAACCAGACCATCATACCCGTGTGAACAACGCCAGCCTGATGCAATAGGTCCAACCCAATAAGTATTATCTGGTAAGTCTTAACCAAAACATCCTTGTTTATGGTCTTTTCGGGGAATTTATTCCTGAAATCGGTCATATTCATGCCGAGGGGTTTGTAGATGAAGCATCGGTGTGGACCATATGGGCCACTGACAGTGAAGTCGTCGACGATTAGGCGAAGGAAGTGTTTGCCAGGATGATCTGCTTCGTTGGCCTGCCTTAAGATCTCAGATACGGCCGCTTCAGTGTCCGCCTGAGAGGAGGGGTCGGATGATAGTCTATTAATGCAAACTTTCAACGTAAAGTAGTTTTCGGATCTAGAAGCACAGTCGGGGATATGTATTAGAGCAAGGTCCTTGGATGCTCAATTAGGCAGAATTGGACTTACTGCAAGTCTCGACATAGCCAGACAGTAGATCCAGTCCCGAATCCAAGCTTGGCAACGACCTGATATTTGTCTTGGAAGACCTCACCCAGCTTGACTGGGTAGAAGTCCCGCGCTTCGTAAGTAGGGAGCTCTTCCTCTTCAGTCAGGTCTGGGGCGGGAGGCTGCTGTGAGGCTTCGGCAGGGGTCGTCCCGGGGGAAAAGGAATTGGTAGACATGGTGGGAGGGCGCATAGGAACGGCTGTTGTAACAGAAGGGCGAGGTCGAGGCGTAGGTGAGCTGAGGGAGGTAATTCGGAATTTGTGAGAAGCAATCGTGATACCGGGGGACAGTCGAACTGGGGATGCAGATCCAAGAAGAGGCAGAACTCCAATGCGACGGGTGGGAGGCCTGCACCTCATTTTGCCTGTGACGGTTGATGGAGGATTTGGGTGGGACAGCGTTGGAGCAGCCCGCGATGTCATCGTTCTCTCTGGGGGGAAACGATGTGCGTCGCGCTTGCTCTTGCGCGTGTATAGTGGAGGCAGATCCGCTATGTAGCGAATGGGACAAAGGAACCGCAGTGCCCCACTAACGTTTCATTTAACGCCTTGGTGGACGACAACTATTGGATAATCATAAGCGCAGCTAAGCCCCCGAACAGGGGCGAGACAGGAAAAGGTGGGGCTAGCCGTGGCCCGGCCGACCCCACAGCTTCGATATCACCAACAGAGATATAATTTCGCAAATCAAATATGCGGATTCAGGTCTTCCGAATGGCCAGCGCTTAGAAAGCATGTCTTAACTCGTGTTGAACACATGCCTGTCGATCCCTGTGGATGGCAGTAACTCTCTCGGGTAATAAGCGTAAATATGCGTTAGTTCTGGTCTCAGATACCATACTGTCCAGAAGACGAGCCCCGCCAGCCTTTGAGGAAAATTAGTCCAAAATTAGACGGACCGTTTTGTTCTGGCTCTCTTTCTGAATTGCCCTATGGAAAGGAAATAAGATAATATACTGACGCCGGATACTTAGGGCATGTCTTTGTATCAAATGTGCAGGAAGGGACCCAAATATCAGCCTTGTTCGCTACGTCACAACCCATTAACCCTCGTTTTATTAAGCGCTGTGGCAGTCGGCCTTTTCCTACTTTCGGGTGCTTCCCACCACCAAAGGTGCAACCGAGCCGGGCCAACACAATGTGACTGAGCCAACATAATGTGGCAGAGCCAAGAGAACTGACCAAACTCACAACAGCCTGGCTGAGCCAATCCAAGTATGTCGACCTTCTCTATACAGGGGCCATAACTATAAAGACAATGGCGTTGTCCACCTAACTCCCATTCATTCGCATTCATCCCATCATCTTTTTAGATATCTTGGAACACAACATCGTTTCTTTATTACCTATCGTTTCATTTACCTCAGCATCATGCTCCGTGCAACCTCTGCTCGTCTTATGCAATATGCGGGCGAAACTGCCCTTGCAGACCTCTCGGGTAGTTTTAGTGCCACTGTCATGACAGCCAGTCAACATCTGGAGGAACAGGTCAGTGAGAGTTCATGGTGGTCTATTCGCTCATGCTCAAGCTGTTAACATATTCAATTTAGCACCCCAGTATCGTTGAAGCACGCATCCAGTTAGTTATCCCTCCATTTATCCCCAACCTAATGATTCCAACTAACCAACCTAGGGGCTCAACACCACACATTTCCAAGAAGGATCCATCCGATACCAAGCCAGTCATTACCGTCGGATACTACAGCGCCTCTGGAAAACGTCTGCTAAGCATCCATGCCCATGATGACGGCACGTGGAAGGAATTTCTTTCTAGGAGCGGGCGCTCGAGTCTTGGGACAGACAAGAAATGACCACGTTAGCAGTGCTGCAGGGAGGGCGATGAAGGATAGTGTTCGAGTTCTAGTGTTTGAGTTTTTAGCATCTTTACAAATACCTGACCTGAGAATCTGGGACTGCCAAAATTATCTTCCAATCTCCACGGTACTAAAGCGTTGAGGGTGCAGCAAGGCGAAGTCAAACTGTGCACTTAGTGGCAGGGCGGGTGTAGCGCCACATACATAAGGTAACTGGCCGGAAATGAGTGAGGCGGGGCATGCCGCCCCATAGGCGTAGATGGGAAAGGAAGACAAGCAACCAAACTTTACGAAGTGGGGGCCGCCACCTCGGACCTCCCTTCCCTCAAGACGAGGCGGGCAAAACCCGGAAGTTACCAAGAATGACTGCTGCCTCAAGTTTTCGTAAGTAACGAATTGCCTCCGCAGATCTACCTCTGTAGACCCTAGCCTAAGCCGATCTGTCGATGCAGGAAACGCAATCGAAATTGCAGCTACCAAAGTGCCTTTGTTGCAGGTTTTTGACCAATTATGGAGCTAGGAACTCTACGCCGTCTGCATGTTTGGAGGAAGTTGATGAGAAAAGGGTTCATAGAACTAGAACACGGTTTTTTTTCATTTTGGTACAAAGAATTGCAAACTGCGGATTGTGTAGAGACGGTTCCATTCTCTGCGTTAGACCTCCCCCATCAACACACTGCGGGTAGTCCCCGTGAAAGGATAGGAGAGAGAACATGGGGCACACAGGACGGCCGCGACCATGCGCTCAAAATCACACACCGAAGGCTAGGCCGAGAATGTCCCCGTTCTCACACAAGCAGACGCCGAAAAATATGGCAAAAGGAACTTGTTCGCACCAGATGCCCCGAGGCCGCGGCGGCGGGTTCGGCGGGAGGATGCCCGGCAAGCGCGGCGTGGAGAACTGGGCGGAGCATGTGCAGCCCTGGTGGGCGCCGCCGCGTCAGATGCTGATCAGCCCGTTTCCCGAGACCGGGAGAATGCCGTTACGTCCGGCGAAGTCACAGGGCGCGAGGACCTTGCAGGCTGTCGGGGTCGAGCTCGAGGGGAGGCACGGGCAGCCGTGGTAAGCCTTCTTGCACGAGGCGGCCCGCGTTCCGACATTGTCGATCATTCCGCCGCACTCGGCACCGTCGCAACTCTTGGCCACGCCGCATGTGCTCTTAGTCTGCCAGCGGTCGCAGCCCTTGAACCGGCCCTGGCACTTGGCCTGATTGGAGTTGTAGAGGAAGCCCGCCGTTGCACCCGTCACAGCTCTTGGGCTGTCCGCATGTGTTATCGGTGGTGGTGCATTTGCAGCCTACGAACTTGTTCGTGTAGTACGCTATGCCGGTGGCGGTCGATCACACTGGACCATACCCATCTCGGCCTAAACGGGTGACAAGTCAGATGTGATGAGGAGACCCAAGGTAGCAGGCGTCGTGGGCGTTGAGTAGGGCCAGCCGACTGAGGATGAGGGGTGCGGCGACGTTGGGCTGCCACGAACCCAACTCGATTACTCCAAGCTTACAAGGCCGGAGGTCGTGTCTAACTATCGCACGACCAAACTACGGCTGCTCTCGACCCAAGAGCATTGAAGAGCGAGAAAGCACCTAAACAAGCGGCAGTATCTTGATCGGGCTCTTCCAACGCCAAATGTTGGCCGCCGAACTACTGCAGCTCCTCGTCGGAGTCTGCCTCGTCCCCTGCGTCGCCGCGGATGCTGGCGATGACTTTTCCAACAGTATTTTTGTCAATCTAGCCCAGTAAGTGTTGCGGTTTATCCTGTACAGTCCGCACACTTATGGTGTTCTGCATCTAGGCTGGTGTCGCTCTTGGGAGATAGGGTCACCAAACAATTCATGAGCCAGTCAGTGAGCTGGGCCGAAAATATCATCATCGCTATGGGTCCATTGGGCATAGGACATTTGGAAAGCGAAGATAGTGTTTCGGGAGCGTTGTATTAGCAAGCCGCTGTAGAGTAGCCAATATTAAGCAAACAAGAGTTAGCTCTATATTGAGATTTAAGGCTACGAGCTAATCTAGGATTTTATAAATTAAAGGTAAGAGAGCTTTATCCTTCTTAGTAATCTTATTAAGATTATAATAGTTAATATAAAGGTATAGCTTACTTTCTTTCTTAGGGATAAATAGGATTAGGGCTATAGCTAGGCTAATAGATTATTAAATTTAACCCTTTATTAGTATATTAGTAAGGTAAGCCTAAAGAATTTCTAGCTCTTTTATAGTAAGATTATAAATAAATCTTTATAGTAATATTTAGCCTTTCTCTATATTAATAGTATATATTTATCCTTTAAGTATTAAGGAATTTACTTTTTCTATCTTAAAGATATTTCTAAATTCTAAGTAAAGCTTTAGATAGGTATTTACTAACTTCTTAATACTAGATTATAATAACTTTTCTATAATCTCTTTTAGTATTATAAGAGTAAGTATATTTAATAGATTATTAATAATTATAAGGGTAGTAATATATTCTCTAGTAGCTCTATATATTTTCTTTTTCCTTATAATAATCTTAATATTACTTTATAGTATACTATACTTCTAAGTCTTTATTTTCTACTTAAGGACTTAAGGTTTTATATTATAAAACTAAGAATCTCTAAGAATAGCTATATACTAATATATTATAATAATATAGAAGTAAATTTTATATATTCTTACTTTCTTTATACTATTATAAACTATTATTAGTTATTAGAAAGTTCCTTAATTCTTAAGGATTTTATTATTAACTTCTTTAATTTAAACCTTACTAAGTTTAATATTCTTTTATTTAGTAATAGTTAAGTAGTAAGAGTAAATAAAGCTTATATTAGCTTCTATATTAACTAAAGTATTTCCTTTTAGTCTTTTCTACTAGCTCTCTATATATAATTAAGTTTTAATAGTTTAATATATTAATAGGGATAGAGTTTAATTAGGCCTTTATTAGGTTTTTATACTAGTAAATTAAATACTATTAGGAGCTATTAAAAGTATAGTAAGATTATAGCTAGCTTAGTATTAATTTATAGTATAATAATTACTTTTATATATCTTATAATTAAGTTTAAAGTATTTTATTAAGATATAACTTTCTTTTCTATACTTATAATATATAATAGAATCTCTATAGAGCTAGCTAAGTATCTATAAAGTTACTAAAGTATTAGTAAGATTAGTATTTAGAGTAATACTATTAGGAATAGTATTTATAGTAAGGAGTAAAGAGATAAGATAGATTACTAAATTACTATAAGGATATAGTAGGAAAGGTATAATAATATTATAATATAAATTAATCTCTAACTTTCTTATTCTTCTTAATTATATAAGTTTCTTTTATCTTTATTCTATTATAATAGTTCTTACTATCTTAATCCTTAGCCCTTTAGGCCTTAGCTTAGCTATTTAGTTATCTAGAGTAAGGTAATATACTAGTAATATTTAATTAGTATAATTACTCTAAGATTATAGTACTTTTACTACTCTACTTTTAGTATTTTAGTACTAATAATACTTTAGTATATAATAGAGCTTCCTTACTTATAAAGGTCTATTATTAAGCTTTTAATCTTTTAGTAAGGTAGCTATAAGTATAGTTATAGGTAAATTATTAATAATAAATATATAATCCTTATATTATCCTTAAGGTTTATTATAATTACCTAATTAGGTAATAAGGTAGTACTAACTTAGCTATAAGTAATTATAAAAGTACTAAGCTTAATATAAACTTATAATATATTTAGTCCTAATCTATTAGCTAAGCCTAATTAAGCTTTAAAAATAAAATACTTAATTATAAATAGCTATAAAGGAATTTAGTAATAATATTAATTAGTAAAGTATTTATTCTTAATCTAGTAGCTTTACCTAATTTAGTAGTAAGGTAGAGCTAACCTAGCTATAAGTAATTATAAAGATTTTAGTAATAATATTAATAATTAAAGTATTATTCTTAGGTTCTTAGCTATTATTAAAATAGGTAGTAAGGTTACTCTATCTAAGCTAGAAGTAAGGAATATATTTAATTATAAATAGTAATATTATATTCTATTACTAAATTAAGTTAGAATAATTATAATATAATAGCTATTAATTAGGTTATTATAAAGCTATATTAATTATTATTAGTAATAACTAATTAGCTATAGGTTTATAGGGTATTTAAAGCCTTAATTAGCCTTTAATTTCCTTACTCTTTTTTTTATTATTATTATTATTATCTTTATAGGTAACTTTCTAGCTTAGCTTTAAAAGCTAGCTTTACTATAAGATCCTTACTAATAAGCTATAGCTTCTTTCTCTCTTTCTATCTTTCTTTCTCTTTCTTACTATATCTTTATAAGTTTTCTATACTTTTAGTAATTTTCTTAGTTTACTACTAACTTTATATAATCTAGCTATTACTACTATTACTTTAATACTACTACCTACTAGTACCTTAGTAAAACTATCTATACTAAGAGTAGAAATATAATTATAAAAGCCCTAACTTTTTATACTTTTATCTTTAGCTATAAGTTTACTATAACTTTACTAATAAGCTACTTACTAACTTTTTATTATAGCTATTTTATCTAAGTATACTTAGTATATTAAGAATAAGAAACTATATAAGCTAGTAAGTTATTTTATCTTTTACTTATTTATACCTATAGTATAGCTAACTTATTATAAATTAACTTACTTATACTAATTAACTAGTTTTAGTCTAACTTTTTATAGTATTTATTAATAATAATCTCTTTAAGATTAAAGCTAAGTACTTTAACCTTATAGTAAGTTATTATTAGTCTCCTTATACTTTTATTACTAATTTACTAAGGTTTAGATTATTTAAGCTATTTATATCTTTACCTTTTACTTACTTTACTACCTAAAGTTTAGTAATAAGAATACCTAGGCTTATACTATTACTATTAATATTATTACTATTACTACTTATACTATTAATAAGGTAGTAGTATACTTATAGCTTATAGAGCTAACTTAGCTATAAGTATAGCTAGATATTACTAATACTCTTTATAATATTATAAAGACTTTAGGTTATAAGGTTCTTAGTATAGTTTTATTATTACTTTATATTAAGCCTAACTTAGTCCTTTAGGTCCTTAACCTAGCTAATAATAATAATAAGAAGGAGTAATAGAGAGTATTACTAAGAGGCTATTAGTAGTATATAGTAGGTTTACTATTTATTTTTTAGAGTTTTAACTTAGTTTAGTATAGCTAAGGGTAATTAGTATATTCCCTTCTTACCCTTTAGGTATTTTTTAGAATTAACTTAATTTATATATTAAACTTATTATCTTACTACCTTACTATAAATTTACTATTTATAATCTATAATAAAGTTTTTATCTATAAAGTCTTTATAGCTAATCTATAAATTCTTAGTATTATTATAGCTTTTCTACTTAATAAGATATTACTAATTACTTCTAGAATCTTTATATATAATAATATATTTAATAATATAGATATTATTAGTAATAAAGAAGTTATCTTATTACTATATTACTTTTAGTTTATTACCCCTTTATTTTTCTAGGTTTAAGATATAAAAGATATTATATTTCTATAATTATAGTAAAAGCTTAAGCTTATAGGTAAGATAATAATTTCTAATATATTTAGTTATCTAATAAGGTTCTATATACTTATTTACTAACTTCTTACTAAATTACTAGATCTTAATATTCTTTATAGATAGTAAGATTAAATCTTCTATATTAAATAATATTAGTTTTCTCTTATAGTTATACTAAGTAGCTTAATATTTATAAATACTATTAAGTAGCTTCTAAATTACTTTATAATATTAGTAAAGTAAGATACTTTATAACTTAGCTAAAGTATTAATAATTAGTAAGGGTTCTTCTATATAATCTAGTCCTTAAGAGGTAAAGCCTTATAGGTATTCTACTAAGCTTTTATTAATAGATAAGTACTTACTTATATTATAGATATACTAAGTTAGTAAGAGGATATTAATTTAATTAGTTTATTCCTAGTTATAAAAGTACTATATATAATACTTAAGGGTTTAGTTAAGCCTCTCTATCTAACTATCTATTTAAGGGTAAAAGGTAGTACTAAGTAATTACTTAATTACTAATAGATTATAAAATATTCTTTAGTACTTAGATATAAAGAGAGAGCTATAATTAATAATAATCTCTTTAGGTAATCTATAATCTTAGAAGATTCTTTTAAGGAATAAGGTTACTAATCCTTTAGTAATAAGTTACTTTAAAGTTAGTATAAATAAAGAGTACTTTATAAATTAATTAATAATAATTAAGATACTATTAAAAGTATAGCTCTTTTCTTATATAATAAAGAGTAAGTTAGTAATAAAGTCTATAGAGATTTCTTCTTAAGGTTAAGTTAATACTAAGAGTAAAGTAAAATAGCTATAAGGTTAATATAGCTAAGGCTTAGTTTATTAGTAGGTTATATAAATCTAAATATACTTCTTTACTTTTTTCTTTATAGAGAGCTAGTAGTACTATACTTATAGCCTTCTAAGATTCTTACTAACTCCTTAGTATCCTATAGTAAGATTATTATATATTAATATTAATAATTCTATATATATACTAAGGGAAATATAGATCTTTTAGCTATAATAAAGTAAGCTATTTATACTAATAAAATATTAAGCTTTTTACTTCTTTATAAACTTCTTTACTATAGTCTTATAATAAACTATTTATAATTTCTTCTAATAAAAAGAATTTACTTCTTAAGTATTTTAGATAGTTATAGCTAAGGAAATCTTTATTCCTAGCTTATTAACTCTTTTAAGGTAAAGGCTTACTAACCTTACTATAAAATTACTACTAGAGCTTTATAAAGTTATTATTATATATATTAATATAAGGCTATAAGTAGAGTTACTTTCTTTAAGAGGATTATCTATTTAAGTAGTTAGTATCCTATAGTTAGGGCTTACTTTAAGAGCTACCTTACTACTATTAAGCTACTTTCTAGTATTAAAATTAAAGTTAGTATTTAATATTTTATAGTTAGAGCTTACTTTAGGAGCTACCTTATTATTACTATCCTACCCTTTAGCTTTAAATCTATTAAGAAATAATAGTAAAGTAGCTATCTAAGCCTTATTTATTACTTTCTTATTAAAGTAATTTAGCTATCTTAATAGACTATTTACTAAATTCTTTATTCTAAGTTAATAAATAATGTTAAAGTTAAAGGGGTAAAGATTATTAAGTATAGGTACTTACTTAGATAATAGCTTTAGCTTTATTATAAGATATTAATAGTTTAAATAGTTTATTAAAACCTTAATCTTAGTATCTATATAGGCTAAATAATACCTCTAAATATAAAAAGCTTTTTTAATAACTAAAAGCTTAGAATTAAGGGTTAAATATTATAATTCTACTTTTATTAGCTTATATAATATATATATTACTAGATACTAGTAGCCTTACTATAGCTATAATAAAACTATACTAATAGTATATTTTAATATATCTATCTTAATCCTTAAGGGTAACTTAGGGTTAAAGTAAGTAAGAATAGATTCTTCTAAGAATACTAACTTTAGCTACTTAAATATATTAGACTTATAATAATTTAGCTAAAAGGTTCTTTTATTATTACTATATAGTAAGTTTATAAGAAAGGCTATAATTTTACTATAATTCTTAATAAAATATTAATAGAAGCTTATAAATCCTAAGAAGATTTAGATATTCTTTATATAGCTAAGTAATAGCTACTTTATAATACTCTTAATATATTCTAGTTCTATATAAATTCCTTTAGTACTTATTATAAACCTTAGGAAGTTTATATATTTAAGGTTAAATTTATACTTTTTAAGGTTAGTATATAAGCTAATAGCTTATAGCTAGGTAAGGATATTATAAATATACTATAAGTACTTACTAAGATTATTATTATATATTAAAATATTATCTAGATAGATAATATAAATTATATCTATAAGCTTTATAAGAATATTATTAATATATTCTTAGAATATTACTAAGGTATTAATTAATCTAAAGAGTATAATTAAGTATTTAAAGTAATTATAATAATAATAAAAAGCTATCTTTTACTTATCTCTCTTATAAATATATAGCTAGTAGTATATATCCTTTAAGTCTAGCTTTATAAAGATTTATACCTTACTAAGCTAATCTAGAATCTTATAAATTAAAGGTAAGGGAACCTTATTCTTCTTAGTAATTTTATTAAGATTATAATAATTAATATAAAAGTATAACTTACTTTCTTTCTTAGGAATAAATAGAATTAAGGCCTTAACTAAGCTAATAGATTATTAAATCTAACCCTTTATTAATATATTAGTAAGGTAAGCCTAAAGGACTTCTAGCTTCTTTATAATAAGACTATAGATAGATAGGTTCTTATAGTAGTATTTAGCCTTCCTCTATATTAATAGTATATATTTATCTTTTAAGTATTAAGGAATTTACTTTTTCTATCTTAAAGATATCTTTAAATTCTAGGTAGAGCTCTAAGTAAGTATTTACTAACTTCTTATTACTAGATTATAATAACTTCTTTATAGTTTCTTTTAGTATTATAAAGATAAGTATATCTAATAGATTATTAGTAATTATAAGGGTAGTAAAATATTCTTTAGTAGCTCTATATATTCTCTTCTTTCTTATAATAACCTTAATATTACTTTATAGTATACTATACTTCTAAGTCTTTATTTTTTACTTAAGAACTTAGAGTTTTATATTATAAAACTAAGGGTCTCTAAGGATAGCTATATACTAATAGATTATAATAATATAGAAGTAAACTTTATATATTCTTACCTTCTTTATACTATTATAGATTATTACTAATTATTAGAGAGTTTTTTAGTTCTTAAGGACTTTATTATTAACTTTTTTAATTTAGACCTTACTAGGTTTAATATTCTTCTATTTAGTAGTAGTTAAGTAGTAAGAGTAAATAAAGCTTATATTAGCTTCTATATTAATTAAAGTATTTCTTTTTAATCTCTTCTACTAGCTCTTTATATATAATTAAATTCTAATAGTTTAATATATTAATAGGAATAAAGTTTAATTAGGCCTTTATTATTATATACTAAAGTATTATTAGTATTAGAATACTAAAAGTAAAGTAGTAGAAGTATTATAGTCTTAAAGTAACTATACTAATTAGATACTATTAGTATATTACCCTACTCTAGATAATTAAATAGCTAAGCTAAGGCCTAGAGAGCTAAGGATTAAGATAGTAAGAGCTATTATAATAGAATAAAGATAAAAGGAGCTTATATAATTAGAAAGAATAGAAAGGTTAGAGATTAATTTATATTATAATACTATTATACTTTTCTTACTATACCTTTATAATAATTTAGTAATCTATCTTATTTCTTTACTTCTTACTATAAATACTATTCTTAATATTTATTAGGTTCTTATACTAGTAAATTAAATATTATTAAGAGCTATTATAAGTATAGTAAGGTTATAGCTAGCTTAATACTAATTTATAGTATAATAGTTACTTTTATATATTTTATAATTAAGTTTAAAGTATTTTATTAAGATATAATCTATAAAGGGTAATATAACTAGGGTAAAGTATCTAGTAATAGTAGGTATTAGTATTATATAAAACTTTAACTTAATAAGTAGTCTTTAACTACTTACTAAGTTTCTTAAATACTCCTAGAGCCTATAGCTCCTAGGGTTATACTAAAGCTTAGCCCTCTATAAGTCTTACCTCTTATAATTATCCCCCTATCTTAAAGGCTAGTCCCTAGGTATTATTCCCTTTAGTTACTCTAGCTTATTATTTATTATTATAGCCTATATTATTTTATTAGTATAGTATAGTATTATTTTATTAGTATAGTATAGTATTTATAAGGTTCTTTATTACTAGGTAATAAGTCTATATATACTTAGTAATTAGCTAAGGCTATATAGGGTATATTACCTATTTAACCTATAACTTAGTATTTCTATAGCCTTATTTATTTTTTCTCTACCCTACTTTTACTTCTTTATTACTATACCTTACTAAGCCTTCTACTTATACTTATTATTCTTCCTCTAATCTATCCTAAGGTTATTCTTTCCTATCCTCCTTCTTTATTCTTATTAAGCTTTCTCTAAGCTTTTACCTTCTTTATTATATTAGTACTTATTTAAGCCTAGTAAGTTCTTTATTATTATAAGGACTATACCCCTAAGGATAGCTTTATAGGTATATCTAGGATCCCTTGCTTTTATTATATAATATAGAAGTATAACTATCTTAAGTTAGCTTATATTTAGAGCTCCTTAGAGTCTTATTATATAGTCTATAAGTATATAAGTAAGAAGTACTTTATTATAAGTTTTACTAGTTTTTAGTATATATTTAGCTATTAACTTTTCCTAGATTCTTTATAAACTTCTCTATATAGCCTAATAGTATTAAGATTACCTTTCTTACTTATTTACCTAAGATAATCTTAGTTAGGAGTTTAGTCCTAAGGATCCTTCTAACTTACCTAAGCCCCTATTAATAAAGAGTTACTAGTACTTTTATTATATTATAAAGGAGTATTCCTTTACTTAGCGAAACTTATAGCTTTATATTAAGAACTCTATATACCTTACTACCTTTAGTAGTAGTTAGGATATTCTTACCCTTTTCTACTTATAAGAAATTACCTTAATCTATAAACTTATATCTTTAGAATTTAAGATTAAGGTATATATATTTAATATATATTTACTAAACCTTTACTAATATTTCCTAGTATAGCTTTATTAATATTATAGTAAAGAATCTTATCTAAGATTATTTTAAGGCTACCTAGCTTTTCTATCTTTATAATAATAGTTATACCTAAGTGCTTAATACTACTCTTTAGAATTTAAAGTTTACTAAGTTCTATAAACCTATTAGTATATTTAGGGAGGGTAGCTTATCTATATAGTTAGTTATAATAAATACTAATATTATAGTAGCTATTTACTATATAGTAGTTAATACTAAAACTATTCCTATCTACTCTTTATTATTTTTTAGCTCTACTTCTATTTATTAGGGAGTATACTTTAGCCTTATGCCTATCTATACCTCTTTTATTTATAATCTCTCTTTACTTACTCTTACTTTTAACTTAATTACCTTAAGCGCTCCTAATTTAGCTAATTCTACTCCCTAAAGTAAGGAGTTTCCTATTCTTATATCTTCTAATAACTCTAGTAATAATAAGGATAATAGTAATCTTTCGCTATTTACTTTATACATTTTATTTATTAAATCTCTTATTATAACTATAAGTAAGGCTAAGAGTAAGGATAAGGCTAAGGCTATAACTTTTATTACTATTAATAATAAGGGAGAGTTTACTACTAAGCTTTCGCTCCTTACTAAATAGGTTAAGTATATACTTACTATAACTAAGGTTAGTAAGTCTTTAGCCTTTCTTTAGGGTATAGGTAAGAGTAAAGGTAAAGGTTAAGGTAAGGCTAAAAATAAGGGTAAGGGTATAGCTACCTCTTTATATACTCTTATTATTAAGGAGTTACCTAGTATTCGCTATAGTAATTATTATCTTATACTAAAGTAGTAATTATAGAATTAATCTTAGGTTCTAGGATTTTTACCTTATTTTTTATAGTATCTAGGTTTTCTTAAGGGAATTTCTAGCTTCTAGTATAGATATAATAGTTTAGTAGTATTCCTTTTTCTTTTAGATCCTATAATCTATTGCTATATACTCTATACTAATATATAAGTTACTTATTATCTTATTTTTTATATATTTTCTTTTATTATTTATAATATTACTATATAATCTTTATAGTATTACTAATATAGTACTCTAGTTCCTATATATTATATTCCCCTAGCTAGCTTACTTATTTAACTTAGTAAAAGGTTTCTCTTACTTCTTATTTATAGGCTATAATATCCTTTACTTCCTACTTATTTTCTTTATCTTTAAGCTTAGCTAAGCTTTATAAGCCTTTATTATATATATAGTTATTATTAACCTATAGTTCTAAGAGAGTAACTAAAAATATATTATATATTTATTAGTATTATTTAGGTAGGAAGACTTAGTATACTTATTATCTAATTTTTTTAGTAATTGCTATCTAAATAAATCTTAGGGCTAGTTTCTTATATTTAAAGCGGAAGTTTCTTATAGATAATCCTATAACTTATTCCTTATAGTATTCTTAGGGCTAGTATCTTTAGTTATAGTACTTCTTCTAAATCTTTACTAACTTCTCCTAGTATTTTATAGTATTAATATATACTCTATAAAGAGTTATAATATATTCTTATACTCTTTATATATTAGACTTTATATATATTAGGGTATATTTTACTATTCTTAGGTAGTATCTATATAGAGCCTATATTAAAGAGACCCTAATAGTACTATATTAGCTATTATTATAGGTAAACTCTACTTTTAATAGTTATACTACCTATTAATATAGAGTACTATTAGTATATACTCTTAAGTACCTATCTAATACTTAGTTAATTCTCTCTATTTATTTATCTATCTAGGGATAGTATATAGTAGATAGTTAGTAATAGATTACCTATACTTTTATAAAGTTCTTCTAAAATATACTTATAAATAGTTTATCTCTATTATTTATAATCCCTTCTAGTATTCTAAACTTATATTCTATATACTTATATAAGAGTTAGGCTATCTATACTATATTAAGGGTTTTCTTTATAGGGATAAATATAGTATATTTTATTATTTAATATATAATAAATAAAATAGTATTATACTCTTTACTATCCGCTTAAGTATTACTTAGTAACCCTATAATAAAGTCTAAGCTAATCTCTTAGAATAAGTATATAGATAATAGTAAAGGTTATAGTTTTCCGTAAGGCTTATATCTTAGTATATATATACCCTAATATACCTAATACCCCTATATATACTCTTTTATATTATCTAAGATAAGATTTTAGTAGAATTTCCTTATAATAAGCTCTAGGGTCTTAGCTAATCCTAGGTATCCTAACCTAGGGTTATTATAATATTAATAAAGGATCTCTTACCTTATTATATATTACTCTAGGATAATTAGTCTTCTCTTAAAGAAAAGTATACCTTATTTATTATAATAGTAGTATCTATAGCTACTAGAAGTTCCCTAAACCTTTATTAATTACTATTAGTAGAATAGATCTCTTACCTATAGCCCTTAGACTAGCTCTTCTATTTTTATAGATAGCTATACTAGAAATATAATCTTACCTTCTATAAGCTCCCTTATAACTAGGTAGGGAATATATTATTCTTAGATAATTATTTCTTCTTATAGTTCCTTTACCTCTAGGGTTAGTCCTTCCTATTATTAAGTAATCTTAGGCTATTTAATAATATATTTTATTACCTATCTTACCCTTATTATAACTACTATAATATATACTTAGTTTAGTTTTAGGTTATCTCCCTATTTATTCTCTATTATTCTAGTAGTTATAAGACTAGTTAAGCTTGCTTTTACTACTATAATAAATACCTTAGTAGTTTTATTTTTACCTAGTAAGTTAGTAATTATTTAGTATACTTCTAGCGATAAACTATTAAGTAGTTAGAATTTTATAGCTAGCGTAGGGAGGATATCCTTATATATAATTTCTCTCTTTATATAGTCTAGTCTTCTTAAGAGCTTATCTACTAAATTAGTAGCTTTTAGTTAATATTATATATTAAAGTTAAAAGGTACTAATCTATATACCTATTTAGTAAGCCTTCCCTAAAGGTCCCTTATAAATACTTATACTATACTAATTAATATTATATAATTAGTTAGAAGTATAAACTTCTCTCCTAGGCTTAGTAGGTAGTAGCTTTAGTATTCTAGGCTTTTAATAATAGTAAAGAGCTCTTATTATCTAGTAGCTTAATATTACTCTATCTTAGATAGCTTTTATAATTAGTAAGTAATTAATCGCTATTAATTACTAATAAGCTATAATAAAATACTTAATACTACTTTTACTAATATATTAGTTTCTACTCTAGTATATAATATAGGGTCTTAATATTAGAGTATAATTACTAAGTAGAAAGTATCTTTAAGGTCCTAGAGAGCTTATCTTTCCTCCTTTAAAAAGTTAAACTCTCCTATCTTATAACTATTCTAACTACTCTTTAGTATTACTATAAAGGGCCTAGTAATCTTAGAGTACTTTAGTATAAATTTCTAGTAGAAATTATAAAACCTAAGTAGGACTTAGATATCTTTAAATATTTCTAGCATTAGCTATTTAGTAACTAATTAGACCTAACCTAGCTCTATCTTAATTTCTTTCTAGTTAATAATATATCCTAAGAATTTAACTTCTTATTAATAGAAGGAATACTTAGAGAGTTTAGTATATAGCTAGAAACTCTATAGCCTATATAGTACCTCTACTATATTCTTTATATATTAATCCTATATCACGCGCTAAAGTATTATTAGCACTAGAACGCCGGAAGCAGAGCAGTAGAAGCGCTACGGTCTCGGAGCGACCGCGCCGATCGGACGCCGCTAGTGCGTTACCCCGCTCCGGACGACTGAACGGCTAAGCTAAGGCCCGGAGGGCTAAGGACTACGATAGCAGGGGCTGTTGCGATAGAATAAAGATAAAAGGAGCTTGTATAACTAGAAAGAATAGGGAGGTTAGAGATCAATTTATATTATAGTACTATCGCACCCTTCCCGCTACGCTCTCGCAGTGATTTAGTAGTCTATCTTACCTTTTTACTCCCTACTATAAATACCGTTCTTAATATCCTAGTCCTAGGAGTAAATAAGAATATTATCTAAGTATATAATATATATAGTATCTAATAGCCTAGTAAGTGCTTAGTAAATATATACCTAAAATATAGCTAGAATATTAATTAATCTAAATAGTATAACTATATACTTAAAATACCTATACTATATTTAGAATATAGTTTTCTAGTAGTTACTTAGCTTAATATAGATCCTATAGTAAGTATTTTATAGGTTAATCTTTATAATCTACTTTACTCCTATAAGTTAGTCTAGTAAGTTTTTAATTAAGAGTAAGGGATATTAGTTTTTAATAGTTATTATATTAAGTTCTTAGTAATCTATATATAGTCTTAAGGTACTATCTCTCTTTAGAATAAATAAGATTAATACTCCTAACTAACTTATAGATAGCTATATTTAACTACTTATAATATACTTAGTAATATACTCTTATAAGACCTCTACCTATTTCCTACTTATAGGATATAATAGTTTATATAGAGGCTCCTTTCCTTCTTATAGGTTAATAGAGTACTCTATACCTTCTAGAATAGGGATATTCTTTACTATCTCTTTACTAAAGGTACTACTTAGTTCTTTAAACTCTAGGGGTAAGATTCCTAGCTTAGTTTCTAATTCTTCTCTAAGAGTATTTATTAGCTACTTATCTAGTAATAGTATACTATTAATATATATAATAAAGGCTTTCTTATTATTCTTAATAAATTCTTTTATAAAAGTCTTTAGGTTTACTAGGGTGATTAGCTTATAGCTCTATAAGTATATCTAAGTATTAATTAAAATACCTTCCTTCCCTATAGAATTAGTAGATAGAAGAATATTACCTACTCCCTTAGGGTATAGTAACTTAGCGAATAGTTATTAGATCTTTTAAGGGTATCCTTAGGAATAAATTAAAAAGATTATTAACTAGTATACTAAAGGTATAGGTTTAAGTATACTATTAAAGCTAATAAGTATTAGAACCTTCTAATTACTAGAGCTCTAAAGGCCTAACTCTTTAATAAATCTAGTATTAATAAGATTAACTTAAGTATATATATCTAAGTCTACCTAGATTTCTTACTTAGTATATATTTATATAATAATTACTTTACCTTTAACTATCTACCTAATAGGTATTATCTTAGGTTTTAGCACTAGTATTTTAGTAAGGATATTAGTACTTAGTTATTTCTTAATAAGTAGAGCTTTTCTATATACTCTTCTATTTACTATACTTAAGCTTCTTATAGTAGGTTTAGCTTATTAGTATTTTAGTTAGATAGTAAGGGGTTTTAGTACTTATAGGTAAAGTAGCCTTATTTACTATACTTATAGTATTCTATAGTACTAAGATTATATATCCCTTTGCTAAATACTTAGTAATCTTTTTATTAGTTATTATATAGTTTACTTAACCTTCCCTTTAAATCTAATCTAAACTATTCTTTATAGTTTAGTCCTATACTTTATCCTTATTAGTAAGGATATAATATTTTCTATAATCCTTCTTAAGTAAACCTTAATACTATATATTTTTAGCTATTACTATATAATTAGTTAGTATCTCTAGATATATATAGCTAAAGTCTCTCTACTTTATTTATAATAGTTTATATAACTTTAAGGTCTACCTTAAGATAGTTAATCTTATTCTTAATAGATTTTTTAAGCCTAAAGTAGAATTAGTATACTAAGTTAGTACTAGTCTCTAGTCCCTATATACTTAGTAATATATAAATTATACTCTATATATTAAAATAATCTATTAGGGTTTAGTTACTATACTATTAGAGGTCTAATAGCTTATTATATAGTTACCTTTCTTATAAGGTAGAGTCTATATATTTCTTATAGATAAAGTTAAGGAAGTTAGACTATATTAGCTCCCTAAGGTTCTTAGTATAATTCTACTATTATATTTATATTATATAGCTAAGCTTTATTAATACTTATTTAATTTTCTAGGTAAGAGTATAGCTTAGTTAAAGGCTATTCCCTAATTCTACTACTTTAATCTAGTTATTAACCTAAATGCTTATAGCTTCCTCCTTTAGGATAGTATAATTATAGGCTAGTAGTTTATCCTAATCTCTTTTTTAGGCTTTATTTATAGATTGCTTAGTAAGCTATTAGATAAGCTCTATTTATATTACTTACTATTATATTAGTATTTATATAACTATTCTTATATTTAGCTTATCTTAGTTATAGCTTTATTACTAATATAATTCTAAATATTTATAATAGGGTTAGTATAATCCTAAATATTTATAATAGGGTTAGTATAATTCTAAATATTTATAATATACTTAGCCTTACTTATAGTATTATAGGAATAGTAGTATTTCTTAGTATACCTCTAACTAATATAGTTTATTAAGGAGGTATAAGTTTTATACTAGGTAGTATTTATCTTCTTATATTAGTAACCTTTCTTAGTATACTAGGGGGTTCTTATAGAGCTCTATTATCTAAGTTATTAGTATAGGGAGGTTATATCTTAGCTTAGGTAATATATTAGGATATCCTATAGTTTAATTATTTATTATTACTTTAGCGATTAATTACTTAACCGATTAAAGGGTTTCCTCTATAGATTCTTTTATAATATCTAATAGTATTATAGTTTATATTACTAAGGGATTTCTAGCTAGTTAGAGGATAGATACTAGTTATATTATATATACTAGAGTTTATTATAGGTTTATTATTACTATAATACTCTACGCTAGTTACCTAGGAGGGTATAGAAGTTAAAGAATTATAAAGAGTAATATAACTAGGGTAAAGTATCTAGTAATAGTAGGTATTAGTATTATATAAGACTTTAACTTAGCGAGTAGTCTCTAATTACTTACTAAGTTTCCTAAATACTCCTAGAGCTTATAGCTCTTAAGGCTATACTAGGGCTTAGCTCTCTATAAGTCCTACCTCTTATATAATCCTTTTCTCTATACTTATAGTATATAATAAGGCTTTTATAAAGCTAGCTAGGTATCTATAGAGTTACTAAAGTATTAGTAAGGTTAGTATTTAAGGTAATACTTAAAGTAAGTACTAAGTTTATATTATTATAACTAAGGTTAAGTTTTCTAAGAATAATCTCTACTTAGGTAATTAAGTTAATAAACTTTTACTAAATTAAAGTGATTTTATAGCTAATTACCTAGATTTATAGTATAGGTATAAGTTAATAAATTACTAAGTAAACTTAATAAGAATTAAATAGCTATTCTAAGAGCTTAGCTTTAAGGGCTTTATAGTAGTTAAGAAAGTTCCTAATAATCTAGGTTAGCTTTATATAGTAGTATACTAACTTCCTAATTATCTTAAAGTATTAGGTAGGATTATTATTAATAGTCCTTTTAACCTAAGTAAGGTAATTATTCTATATAATTTTATTAATTTAGTTTCTTTAATTATTATTAAGAAAGCTAGTTTAATATAGCTTAACTAATCCTTTAAGATAGCTATTAGTAAGTAAGACCTTTAGTAGGTTTATATAGAAGCTTAAGGAATATAAAAGGAATTAGCTATTAAGGTTAGTAAGATAGATCCTTAATTTAGTCTAAGACTTTTTATTATAATAAGAAATCTTTAAGATAAGCTTACTAATATTATAGTTAGAGCTTTACTATATATTTATATTATAAGTATAGTAAGTTTACTTTATAGGTTATAGCTTACTATTAGGGTTAAAGTTAAGGGTAGTCCTAATAGTAATTAGCTTAAGTTAGTATCTCTTATAGCTTATTTACTATAAGGTTTATAGAGTTTTAATATAAAGGTTTAGCTTTACCTCTTTTATAAGAATATTAATAGATTTAGAGGGAGGGTTAAGATTATAGTAAAAAGAAAGGTTTAGTAATAATATCTAACTCCTAGGTTATCTATCTTAAGTTTATAATATTATAAGATTTTTACTATTTATTAGCTATAAACTTAAAGAGATAGGTAGTATACTAAAAGGATTATTAATAGTAATTATCTTTCTTAATAATTTACTATACTTATAAATTTAGAAAGATTAACTTATTAAGAATAGTATTTATAGTAAGGAGTAAAAAGATAAGATAGATTACTAGATTACTATAAGAGTATAGTAGGAAAGGTATAATAATACTATAATATAAATTAATCTCTAACCTCTCTATTCTTCCTAGTTATATAAGCTCTTTTTATCTTTATTCTATTATAATAGTCCTTACTATCTTAGTCCTTAGCCCTCTAAGCCTTAGCTTAGCTATTTAGTTATCTAGAGTAGGGTAATATACTAATAGTATTTAATTAGTATAATCGCTCTTAACCTTTTTATAAATTCCTAGTTTCTACTTACTATACTACTAACCTACCTTTAAAATACATTCTAATACTAGATTTAAAATCCTTATATATATATTACTTAAGACTTAATAGTATATTAGGGCTATAGTAATAGTACTAATACACTACTAATAACTATTAACTTAGGGGTATATAGCTTTAACTAAAGCTAATATAACCTCTTAGTAGGAATTAGCTAATATATACTAAGCGAAAGTAATAAACCTAATATAGAAACTAATAGAATACTAGTTAATAACCTAGAAAGCAAAGTATATAATACTATTACTAGAATTATCCCCTCTAACCTCCTTAAATAAGTCTAGAATATTATCTAATCCTATAGTATTATATATAAGATATAGATATATACCTCCTGTAAAAAGGATACCTTATATAACCTAGAAGTAAGCCTTAAAGAATAAATTACCTTAAATATTACTAATACTCTTACTTTAGTTATTAAGATAGCCCTTACTAGAATTAATAACTATAAAAGAAATTAACTATTATACATATTAGTTATAGTATAAAACCTTATAACCTTAAACTATAAAAGCCCTAAATAAATAACCTAAAGCTATATTAAATGTAAAGTTACTATCCGAACTAGAAATACTCCTCTTAATATTAATAACTAAACCCTAAAAGATACTATAGTAGTAGCGAACTAGGCCTATAGTAACTTTAGTATTATTATAGTACGAAAGCTCCTTAGTAGTAATATAATCCTTACTTTCCTTATTATTAATAAGGTATAAGCTTACTATACTAAGGATTAGGTTACTAAAGCCTTTAGTAATAATATAGTCTTATCCCCCTTAATCTTTATAGTAATAGTAAAGGGAATCTAATTTATATCTATCCTAAATAATATTAATAAGCTTATTGAAAAAATTACTAAATCTAACTAACTAAGGATCCTTTAAGTAAAAAAATAAAAGACTAGTTACCCTAGCCCTAGGGTAAAGATAAACCTAATCCTATATACTAGCTTTATTAAGGAAGTAAACTATCTTTATAATAATAGCTTATTACTTAATATATAGCTATATAACTATAAACTCTTTAATAAGGGACTTTATTCTACTTAATACTATAATTACTTTAAATTTAGATATTTAGCTTAGAACTATAAATTAGCTCCTACCTATAGGTAATATAGGGGTACTATATACCCTAATAGAGAAGGATACCTAATTAAGTAAGGAGAAATCCTACTAAATTATATTCTATATAAAGGTAAATATATAGCTTAGAGTTATAACTACCTTATTATAGCCTTATACTAAGTATATACTAAGGAAGGCTACTTAAATAGATTACTTTACTTCTAAGACTATATAGTAATTAAAGTACCTATATCCTAGAGCTTCTTACCCCCCCCTCTATTAGCTTAACTACTTAGAAGCCTCTTACTAAGGAGGCCTAAAAGGCCCCTAAGTTTAGTAAATAGACTATAAAGTATCCTTAGTTAGTCCTTAACCTAAGCTTATACTTCCTATATACTATCCCTACTTATAATATTTACTTTTACTTCCTTACTATTACTATTACCCCCTTAAGTAACTAACTAATACTAATATTCTTCTAGAATACTAACTATTAGCCTACCCTTATGTAAATCGCTCTATAGGCCTATAGTAAATATAATATAATTATACTTCTTAAACCTAATAGAAACTCTAAGACTAGAGCCCTAGCCTACCTAGGTAGATATAATTATTATATAGTTTACTAAAGCGAATAAGTAGTAATATATATTAATAAGCAATATAGACCTAAGTTATAATTATCTAAAGTAGGAGAGAACTAAGTAAGTATTACCTTCTTAAAGACTTATTACTAAATTATAGCTCTTTATAATCCTCTAAATAGTAAAAGTAATTTACCTATACTATAGGCCCTAGCTAAAACTACCCTAAGTAATTATATATTACTTATTAGTAACTTTAACTTTTACTACTCTCTCTAGGACTATTATAGCTAAATAGATTAAGATAGTAATATCCTTATTTAGGAAGTAGTATAGTACTATATTAACCTCCTTATACTTTATAGTACTATTACTAAGCTAGCTTAAGGCTATTAAAATAGTACTTTTAATCTAGCTTAGGCCTTAGAGACTATTTATATAATATATAAAGGAACTAACTATAAACTAAAAGGATCTAACTATTTCTTATAATAAATCTATATTATTATTACCCTAGATAAACTAGCCTCTAAACTAAACCCTAGTTATAATTAGAAGAAAACTAACCCTTATAAAGCTATTAGTAAAGTAATAGTCTATCTTTAATAGACCTAGGGTATAATAATTATTATAAAAGCCCTTAATAAGGTAGTAGATTAGCTCTCTAAATAGCTAGAAGTAATTACTTAATTTATAACCCTAAAGTAAAAGAAACTTATACCTTACTAAAATCTATAGTAGAATAGTAAAATATCTATAATAATTAGTAAGCTTAAATAAGCTTACTATATAGCTTAGTATACTAGTTAAATCTTAGACTAGTAAGCTCTAGCTAAAGTATAAGTATAATAGGATTATAATATAAAAAGTACTTAATATACCCTCTAAAGAGAACTCCTTATAGAGCTTCTAAAGTATAATAGTATATAGTTCTAGGTAATAGAAAGATAGGTAAGATTATATAATAAAACTATAGTAATCCTACTATAGCTATTACTCCTTACCTAATCTAATTATATAGAGCTAGTAATACTCTATATAGAGAAGGCTAAAACCCTTATATAGAGATTCTTCCCTAAACCCTAAGCTAATAACTCTAACCTCCCTCCCCTTCCCCCCCTTAGAACCCCTAAACTTAAATTAGGCTTAATATACCCCTATATTAAACCTATTAAGATCTATAAAGCCCTTTAAAAGATTAGGTTATAGAAAGCCTTAGGTAAGGATAGTATCCCTACTAGGTTCCTAAAGGTATATAGTAAGCTACTTATACTTATAATTACTAAGATAGTAAATACTAGTATTATAATAAGCTACTTCTTACTCTATTTCTATATTATAATTATTATAATTATCCTAAAGGTAAATAAGACCTTAGCTAAATAATAAACTATATTAGAATAGTAATTAATATCCTTACTTAATATTATTAGAAAAATTATTAAGATAGTTATTAGCTAATATATTATAATTATAATAAAATTAAAAGGGTTTCTACCTATAGAATAAATAGGTAACTAGCTAAAGAAGTTTATTAAGCTTACCCTTACTATTATTATTAAAGCTATATATATAGCCTAGGCTTAGTATAGCCTTAGCTTTCTCCTTTAACTTAACTTTATAAAGGCCTTTAATACTATTAACTATTAATAACTTATTATAGCTTTATAATAACTAAGCTTTCCTAAATAGCTTTTTATATAGCTTACTAACTACTTTATAATATAAATAGTATACTATTACTTTAATAGCTAACTTTCTAACTCTATTAAGGTCTAAGTTAGTATCCCTTAAGGATTCTCCTTATTACCTATACTATTTATTCTCTTTATCTTTAGCCTCTATAAAGCCCTTAAGAATATACCTAGGATAATAGTTATTAAATTTACTAATAATACTAACCTATTAGTATTTAGATATAATATAGAAAAGATCTAAGCCTAACTTAAAACTACCTAGGATATCTATAATAACTAAGCCTAAATAAATAGAATAACCTAGAAACTAAATAAAGTAAAGCTTCTATACTTTACTTAAAAATATACTATAGACTAAACTTAGGCCTAACTTAGAGATCTAATAATAGTACTTATTAAGTTATATAGATTCCTTAGATTCTTCCTTTACTATAAACTCCTCTAGAGACTATATATAGATACCCTTAAGGGAAAGCTTAAATATTAGTAGTAAGCCCTTATTATAATTACTATAAGTATATAGGGGGTTAACCTTAAAGTAGTAAGACTAATCTATATATAAGTTATTTATTTAATTATTATCTATAGTATAGGAGTATACTATACCCTAACTACCCCTAAAGGAAAGCCTAGAGGTATTATATAAGTGCTTATACTAGAATAAACCTAAAGCCTATATATAGTTATAAGAGTATATAAAGCTATATTAGCCTACCTTCTAAAGATAGAACTAGCTATTCCTCTCTTTAATATCTATCTTAATAAATTAGCTACTTAATTCTATAGCTATATAGAAAGGTAGAATATAACCTTACTTATAAGGTTTACTATTATAATAGCTATAAGATAGATCTATTATAAATAATAATAAGGATCTTAGTAATAATTACTATAAGAAGTTAAGAATTAGCTAAAAAGCTAGCTTTTATATATAAGGTAAGTACTAACCCTTACTAAAATTAAGACCTATACTTAATCTAAGTAGATTATATATTAAACCTAACTCTAAGATATAATAAGAGAGTACTATAGGATAAATTATCTTAAGCTAGTAAAAGCCTACCTTCCTTCTAATAATAAAAAAGTATTATATTTATACTAAGACTTTAATAAGTACTAAAGCTTAATATTTATATAGCTAAGAATTAAGAAAATTAATTTAAAAAGCTTTCTTTTCTTCTAATATATACCTAATATACCTTTACTACTTTACCTATATAGAAATAATAAAGAAATACCTAAATATATTATTATCTTCTACTAAAGATTTACTAAAAAATATAGCCTTCTTATAAACTTACTATAAAACCTATATAAATTTAGGTAGTAATTATTAAACTATAAAATAGCCTAATTAATTACCTATTAATTCCTTTACTTATACCTTATCCTATACTATAAGCTTACCCTCTAAATCTATAGTAATTATAATTATAAAGTAAAAGTAAAGTATAAGCTTAAGGAGTATATAGCTTAAGTTTATAGGTACTAGCTAAACCTATAGTATACTTATACTAAGTACTTCTTACCCCCTCTTAGGGAAAAATAAAATATACCTAGAAAAAAGCTATAAAGAATAAAAAAAACTAGCCTATACTAAACTATAAATAAACTCTAATCCTATACCTTCCCTTCCTACTCTCTAACCCTACTCCTAACCTTATTCCTCTTAATTATCCTCCCTACTAGATTCCCTAAGTTCTAAGAACCTAGTTAACTTAGGGATACTACTTAAGTAAGTAAGAGCTAAACCTAATATACCTTTAAGGTACTTAAGTACTTTAGTAATATAGTTAACCCTACTAACTAACTTATTAAGCTAGTTAGTTAATAGGCCTATAGTTATAGCTATAAGTATAATATAAAGTTACTTAAGGGCCTAGCTCTTAGCCCTTAGGGTAGTATCCTTAAGCTTTCTAAGCTCCTTCTATACTTTAGTTAGTATTATATAATATTATATAATAGAACTAACTTATACTTATAGTATTAATACCTCTCTTATATAGGAAAGCTACTACTAGGGCTTAGGTAGCTATAATAGTAGTAAATAGTAAAGGCTTATAAGTCTTATATATATATATATAAGCTATATAGCTACCTACTATTATATTAGCCTAGTCTTAGTAGAGACTTATAGTACTATCTTTACCTATCTATATAATATATATAGAATAAAGGATATCCTATACTATCCCTATAGCTATAATTATAGAGATAATAATAAGAGCTTTACTAGGAGACTTATCTCCTAAAGTAGCTATACCCTTTACTCTAGCCTTTCTCTTTACTTACTAAGGATTAGTATAGTTATATATTAGGACTATATTAAGAGAAGCTTATTAGTATTATTAGTATTATTATTATTAGTATTTACTTATAGAGATATTAGTAATAATTACTATACCTTTTTTACCTAGGATCTATACTAGGTTTATTATTATTATTATTATTATTATTATTATTATTATTATTATTATTATCTTTAGCTATAAGAAGTTAGCTACTATAGTAATAAGACTATAGTAAAGCTATAATACTAGTAACACTTAACTAAGTAGATATATATATTAGTAATCCTAGAAGAGGAAAGGATATTAGCTTAGCAACTTAGACTTATAGTTACTATAGGTATAGCTAGGATTTAAAGATAGGGAGACTTATAGAAGTTATTAAAGAAAGAAGAAAGAAAGGAAAGTATTATAAGCTAAGTAAAAGGACTAAATACTAGAATCTAAAGCAATAGCTAGTAGCTATTAATAGCTATAGAGCCCTAGGCCTATACTAATCGCTAGCTACTAATAGCTAAGCGCTAGATAACTAACCTACTAATAGCTAAATCTACCTACTTAAAACCTAGACCTCTAGCTACTAGCTACTAGTAGCTTAGCACTATATAGCTAACCTACTATTAACTAAACCTACCTACTTAAATCTAAGTCTCTAACTATAACTATAACTATATAGAGGTCCTACGCCTTAGCTACTAGTATACTCCTACTGCGCAACTAATATAAGCCTACTCTAGATAACTTTTTCCTCCCCTTTTACTCTCTATTAGGGCTTTTTCCCTAGCTATAGGGAAATAGGATAATTCTAGTCTTAGTATAAAGGACTATTTACTTATGTATAGTAATAGTATAAAGGGCCTAACCTAGGCCTACTATAGATAGGATATAGGTTTTTATCTACCTAGTTTTTCCTATATCTATATAGAGTAGAAGTACTATCTACCTTCTAGGTTTATAGCGTATAAATATAATAATAATAGTATAATCGCTTTAAGATTATAATACTTTTACTACTTTACTTCTAGTATTCTAGTATTAATAATACTTTAGTATATAATACTATATAAGTATACCTAAATCTAAGTACTATCTTTTTTAGTAATAAGATATAAAGAGAGCTTTAATAAGTAGAAACTAAGGGTTAACTATATTAACTAATAGTTAAATAGTATTTCTTTAGTATTTTAAATAAATAGAATTAAGAGAGAGAAAACTAAACCTATAGGAAAGTAAAGAAGTAAGGAGAGTAATCTAGTAGATACTTAAGGTATATATATATAAAAGAACTTTATACTAATACTACTACCTAAGTATATAATATATAATAATTACTTATTATTATAAGAAGTTAGAGTAGTATACTTACTTTAAAATAGATTAATCTAGCTATATAGTTAAAAAGATTAACTAATTTAAGTAAGACTATATTACTAAATTACACTATATAATAAATTATAAGGGACTAAAGCCTTATAGCTTTAGTATAGTAAGCTCTTAGTAAGCTAATAGCTCTAGCCTTTAACCCTTTATAATATATAATATTATACTTTTATAATAATATATAAATATAAAAGAAAGATAAACTTAATATCTTATCTTTTAATATCTTTTAATAGCTTATCTTTCTAAATTATAAATATATTCTATAAATACTAATAAGTATTATATTTCTTATTAACTTATTACTTTAGATTATAAATATAATCTATATACTATACTTTAGTAAAATTAATTAACCTTAAACTAATAAACTTTAATATAGTATAATAAAGATTTATTCTAACTATATTATCTAATAATTATTATATATCTATATTATTATTATATTTATACACTATAGACCTAGAAGGTAGATAATACTTCTACTCTATATAGATATAGGAAAAACCAGGTAATTTCGCATCTATAGATTATATATACTGCCTTTAGAAAAAAACGCTCCCTCATGAGAAAATAGCAGGAGTTAAGCATAGGCTAGGCACTGGATCTGCCGTCCCCCCTCTCGGGCCCCTGAGCGGCGGCGTTTATTTGGTCTGCTTCGTACCTCTGTACGAATAATGGCTTTAGAACTGAGATGTTACAGCGGATGGAGGGAGGGCGTGTCGTGGCATGCTCTAACAATAGCCCATGCAACCTTGGGGGTATGTAGGATTCTCTCTCTATCCCCGGGAACGCCTCGCAGATGTGACAAAGCGCCGCGTCTCGTATCGAGCAACTGCCGGGGTGAGAGTGGTACATGCCGAAAAAGAGAAGCCCCCGTGTGGCGATAGAGTCTCTTTCATTTCAGGTCGCCAGCTGAGGATGCGACGCTGCGGTGCGGTGCCTGGCGCCATCACGGTCGCAGGTGCAGGTGAGTGATTGCTGTTTTAGCGGTTGGGACGGCGTGTCTTCTGGGCTTCTAGTGTCGTGTGGGCGTGCCCGTCTTGGCAAAGGTCGGATGGGCGTGGAACGGCCTAGACCGAGCAGGGTCGCCAAGGCTCGAGACAGCGGAAGAGTGGACAGCAGAAGGATGTTTTGTCGTCGTTCGTGTATCTAAGAACAGCCAAGGCGATGGACCGATCTGAAGACGATGGAGGCGTCTCTCCACAGCACACCCAAGGTCAAGGCCAAGCCAACTACAAAGTCAACTACTCCGTACGAAGTGCATCGACGTGGATTCCGTAAGCATGGATTGCCAGCCCTGTGGTGGAAGTCCTTCGCTCTCCACAATAAGAAGTCTATCCGCGATAACCATCATGACAAGTGCATTCGCAAAATACTACACTACATGGTACACAGTAAACCCCGGATGTGATTCCGTACAGCAGCACCGTAAGATTCAATGCAACCCTCCAGACAAGCAGGGGAATGTCTCACGCAATGTCCAATCGTCGGCTTCCCAAAGGTAATAATACCCATCAGCCCGATCCCCTGGCGCCAACGCCAGTTGTGGCGCCGCAACAAAACAGACTTGTTCAGGTCCAGCCTACCACGCCACCTGTGCTACTTCCCTCCCCACCGCCGAACGGTGATGGTTTGTTTCCGCGCGGCCAGGGGTCGAGATGGCTTGCTCCTCTCCGTTTCCATTACCTGCGAGTTTTCGGGCGGGCGGAAACGTCGGCCCAGATGGTCACCACCGCCCACCGCAAACTGACCAGATGGATCCTTGTTTGTACGCAGATGTGGTGGGAATCCAAAGGACGGCTTTCTGTGTCGTGCTAAAACGCAAGAATGCAGACTAGACACGCACGCAGGTCGGTCCGGTGTTTCGCCCACATTCGATCCGATCTCCCGGCGTGCCGGCCCCACATGCACCGGACGCTCGGCTTCGTCAACACCACAACTGAACTTCCAAGTCAGAACGAGAGGGCTCTGTGCGGTCTGTCCATGAACTCAAACTACTACTGTACTATGTGCTCTGACGGTCCCTAGTGTGTTATCTGTCGGTTGATATGTGTGCAACACGTCGGGCTGTGACCCCAGCGCGGATATTAATCTCGTCATTCAGCACGCAGGGTTCAATCCCAGCACAGAGCAAATCTAGCCTCAGCCCTGACCGCCAAATCATTGCAATAGCCTTCGTTTACCTTCTGTGTGATGGTTCTCAACGCATCTCCCCAACGATTGCTCGTCCATCGTTCAACAATGGCTGCGCCTGCAAGTCCGAGCCCATCAACCAACTACGCCATTCGTATTTCCATACGAAGCGTAGCAGTGTAGAAATAGACTCCAATATAAATCTCGTGTCGGTACGCCGCTGTACCTTGCAGGGGCGTTAATGTGACACGAGAGTTGGCGCTGCGGTCTTTTTCGGCGGCTGCACTGGAACCTGAATTGCTTCTAATCTCGGCACTGAGCACTTCGATAAAGGTCCAATGTAGAAAGAAATGTCTTAATGAGGCTTTGACCGGAAAATATGGACTCCTTGAACATCTGTAGGCTAATCTTCATCACTTATGACCATTAAGATCGATCAATATCCCAAGCCTCGGGATAAAAACGAGGATTGAACTTAAGCCGCTATTATTGGAACGTACGGTGTAGGGTAGCTAATGTATACCTACCGAATAGACAAGGGCTTGTACGGGGATTGGGATAAGTGGACATAGGGCGTTTCCTTATATCAATCAATTTAGATAGCCTGGCTGTCCATAAATGCTCGTGATAAGGACGGATATGTTTATACAGCCATGAATACGAAGACAAGGCTGAGGAACGGTGCCTGTTACACCTGGATCTTCCTAGCCACAACGCTCAGAACTATAGCACGACTATAGACACAGATGTTCTCAGTTTTCAGCTTCCCAGCTAGAACAAAACCGTCTGTGTTGTTTCTTCTCAGAGCCAATTGAGTTCGTAACTACTCGCTTCTTACTCACCAACTCCAAACCACACAGCAGATCAACGTTCCATCCTTGTCCTCAACGATCCCGCTCAAAATCAACCATCTCTCCCTCCTTCTCAGCCTGCTCTTCAGAATACGTGACTGAGTCAACCACCGCACCGCTAGCATTCTTGAGCACAATCGTCCCGCCCTTGTTCGTCAGTGCCACGCCGTGGATCTTGAACGTGGCCTCGCCCCCGTTGGCCTGCAGCGTCGCATCGTCCGGCAGACGGAATGCGTTGCCGGACCTGTTCTCGATCCGCCAGCCCGCGAGCGACACGTCTGCTCCGGACTTGTTGCGCAGGCGCACTTCCTCGGGCGTGCTGCCGTCGTCTGGGCCACGGGGGTTGATGACGGTCGCGAGAATTACTACGGCTGGTGTCGCCGAGCGAGGACTCTCTCAAGTTGCTTTCTAAACACCGAGCTCATTGTGCTGCTCTCTACTATAACATTCTCACGACCCCGCATTCCAACTACCTCATTACAATGGTGTTGCAGCTGTGGCTGAGATGACCACAGAATAAGCAGTAGAAGTTTGTGACAGACACGTCCCATGCCTTTAGAGGCAAGTACATGACAGAAAAGGCTTATTGGGCATGGATGTCTCCCGTGTAAAAGCAACCCAAACACTAAAACGTATTCGGACGAGATTCAAGCCCTCTTTCGACGGCGTCTTATTTATTTGGTGGCATCCTCTCCAGTGGTGAGGGGCGAAGCAATTCCAGGCGCCGTATCAGCCAGTCACAAACTCAGCCCAGGGTCATTTTCATGCACTTTTGCCAGTCAAGAGCCAGTGAGATTAAGCTTAAAATTCTAAATTATGCTATATGCGAAGTAGGTCACCGGAGGGGTAAGTACTCCTCCTCGGAGAGAATTGGGCTTTCCATGCTTTCAGCTGAGGAGGAGGACATTCGTAATTGATCCCGCCTCACATCACTGCGAGGTGATGCTATGAAGCTAGGACTGGAGCAGGAATCTGCAGGGTCAAACTCATCTTGCTCGGGCTTCGAACTATAACGTTTAGAGCCGCTCGACTGCGAAAAGTCCCCAGGGTATCTCGACTCGGATGTGGTTGAACCTCTCGCACGCTTCACCATCACATAGATCTCAACAGAGTCAGGAAACGCCCCTTGACCTCCTGAGATGACCCAATTCATCACGTAAACTCACCAACATCTCACTCCCTCCGCTTCACTCACCCTCCAAGCTCCTCTCCCCCCTGACCAGAATCGCCATCGACGTCCCCTCCCTCGTCAAACACGTCCTCCCACCACAGGCCTCCTGGATCGCGCGGATCGCATACGAATGCACCGTCAGCGATACCACGGCGCCGCACCCATCCTCGTCCCAGACCTCCTCCAGGGCCTTCTGCTTGCGCGCCACATGCTCGGCGTCCGTCTCGGCGTGCCCGTCGCGCCCGAACGTGTCCTCCTCCGCGAAGCCGGGCTCGAGCGCGTACGCCGGGTAGTTCTCGCGGATCCACGACGCCGGGCGCCGGAAGTCGCATGTGTGCAGCGTCATGCGCTCGCGGATCAGCTCCTTGACGATGGGCCGGAAGGGCCGCTGGTGGGCTTCCATCAGCGGGCCGAAGATGTATTGGGTTGTCTGGAGACAGCGGGCTAGCGGACTGGTGAAGAGGGTCTGCGGTAGGGGGGCACCGTCTGTGGCGATGAGGTTTGTCCAGAAGGTGTTGAGGTCGTGGGCTTGTTGGATGCCTACTTCGGTGAGATGGGCGTCAAACCACGTCTCCTTGTCGTCGCCATTCATGAACGAGACTCTGCTCTGTCGTTTTTTTAGCTCCTGAACCTATCGACACAGAACTCAACCGAGACACTCACATCCCACTCCACAGTGCCCACCTCGGCATGCTTCTTATTATGGTAGCCAAAGCCGTGGCGCGTCAGATACAGCACCTTGTACACCACATTGTCCGGCGAGTTCTCGTTGAGCCACTTCACGTAGGCCGCAAAGCGGACCCAGTCCCGCTGGTCGGGAGAGCTCGCGTCGTCGGAGGGATACTCTTTGCCCGGGATCAAGGCAAGGTGAGGCTGGGTGGCGACCTTGTTGCCAGGATACAGATGCCCCAGCTCAGCGAGCTCGTAGAAGACCCCAGGCTCGGTGGTGAAGCTCCAGCGAGAAGCCATAGTTGCTAACTCAACTGGGGAAGTCGGCGGACGAGTTGATATCAGTCTTTGACCTGGTTGATGCTGAGGGGTCTGGTCGTGTGACTCGAGAACACGCGGTTCCACCACCCAAGTTACTACGTGCGAATACGCCAGAATGAGCCGTCAAGAACAGGCCCGCCAGTATCCGCGTGTGTTTGCTGGGAAATAAAGGTACAAGTGACAGAACGAGGTATTCGATACGCCAATACCGGGTATATCTCAAGCTGCGCTTTTCAGATGTCGTCACTTTGTGTGTGAGTCAGCCCTGTTTGTGGTTGAGGTTCTTGCCTTGATTGAAGGCCGCTAATCATATCCAGTGCGGGGCAGTTAACTTAAGCTAGAGAACCGAAGACCTGCTGAATAAAGGCCGGTCCAGAACGTTGGATCTACATCAAAACGTGATGCAACATACTTTTCGAACGGTCTTTGATACTTAGATAGATGGTCTAGGTTGGGGGACGAACAGCAAAAAAAAAGTTCAGCAATAATATCACTTGTGAGATAGCGTCCACTATTCTCACATAACACACCAGCACTCTCCCCTCTGAGCTCCCGCCTCAATGCTCGCAGAAACTCCACTCAACCTTTCTGAGATTATCGTTCGTCCTCTCCTGCAACACCGTCCGCTCCGAGATGAGCTCCTCCCGCAGCCTCTTCGCCTCGTTCTCGCTGATGGGGAAGTCCATGCTGTTCAGCACCATGGCCGTCACCTCGGGCGGGAGCTTGCCCACCGTGTCCGCCGGCAGGGCGCTCTTAGCCCACCAGTGTAGCTGCTGCGGCGGCACATTGGCCGTCGACAGGACCGACAAAGCCGGGTCGACGAGGAACAGCGCCAGAATCTTCCGGTGGCCCGGCCGCGACTTATCGGCGAGCTCGAAGGGGCTGATGTGGTGCTGGTAGACGTTGGGGAAGAAGAGCATGCGGTCGGCTTTGGTCACGACGCTGCCAATGTCCTGGAGCGTGTCGTCCCGGCTCCGAATGGCAAACGTCCGCGAGATGGAGTCATGGTCGTCCTGCTCGTAGCCAAGATCCTCCGACAGGCTCTCCCGGTTGCCAGGTGTACGGAAGTCAAGACGACATTCGGTGATGTTATCGCAATCGTAGTAGTAGAGCGCTGTAGCGCAGATGTGCTCGTTGAGTTGGCCTTCGATGTGCCAGGAGCCGCCCTCATATGTGGGCTTCTCAGGCGTGAGATGGATGTTGGCCAACTTGACGATGACCTGGATCCGGGACGCGTTATTGAAAAAGCCTGAGGCTTTGACTTCGCTGGCGTTCAGCTTGATCAGTTCGTCAACATCTTCCTTGGCGTCGGGGAGGAACGTCTTGTGGGTTTCGTGAAACCAAGCTTGATCGAGCCGCTGACGATCAGAGCCTTCATACCACTCATTACTCTCCTCGTCCTCTACCCTAGGATCCTCGTCTTCGTTGACGGGTCTGTTCACGGGAGCGCAGCCGAAGTTATCATCGGCATTGCAGATCTCCTCCGTGGAGCAGACATTCCCAACGCTCTTCGCGGACAAGCGCTGAACCTCAAATTCCTCTGGCCATCGGTATACGATATCCCAGGCAGGTAAGGCCTTTCCGATACTCTTTTCAATGACCGGATAGAGCGCGGCGTGCTGGACTGGGTGCAGATTGTTGATGTAGCTCTCGATCCGGGCGTGCTTGCCAGTCAGATCAACATCGCAGGGGAGCCACTGAAAGCGAGAGGATAGGGTCTCGACGGAGCGGTTGAGCCAACCAACACGGCGCTCTTCAACCTCGGCAGGATGCGGCTCGGGAACGACAACGCCCATACCGCAGTTCTCGAGGCAGTTCTCAACGTTGATGCGCCTGTCGGGGAGGACTAGAGTTCTCCCATAGAGCACAGGCCAGAGCGATGGGTGAACGAGGTCGAGAACTTTGTTGTCGCTGCCCGGGTGCCAGTCCCGTTGCTCGGCCGGGACGTTCTCCAGGAGCGCCACAGCAGACTTGAGAGCCTCACGGAGGTCATCCGGAATGAGGTTGTCCGACTTGATGGCACACGCAGAATAGTCCACGACGGGGATGAGACCGGTTTTCTCGTATATGTCTGCCTTTTTGACAAGTTCCTTGATGCACTAGAGCATACGTAAGCAACCGGGTTGTTTCGTCGATGAATGGAACTGCTTACAGCTTCAAACATAGCGTCATTGAAGTCGCCATAGTCGACATATTCAGACCACGGCATCTCGAGAGCCTCCTTCCTCCACTTGGCAACGATCTCGGGGTCGTTGACCTTCCGCGACCAGTCGGGCTTGTCGGTGATGTCATTCATGAGCTTGAGCATGCACACCTCGCGGATTGTGAGAGTAACCGCAGACCAGTCCCGGTCCAAGTCACCGATGAGGATGGGAAAGGCATGGTCAGGACGATATCCCACAGGGAGGCCAAAGCCAGGGAGACACAGGCCCCCATCTCCCGTCTTGAGCTGATCAGTCTTAGAGTCGGACATGATGAGAATCGTTGACTTGCCGAATTGACTGGCTGCGAATGTCAACCAGCAACAGCAAAGGCGCGAATATATAGGTGAGTGTTCACAGAGGCACGACGAGTATGAGAAGGCCAGAGTTGTCCAATGCCAGCCAACAGGCAGCCAGTGTCCACCGCTGCTCTCAATAGGTCCAGTTCAGCTTTAGAGCGCCTCAGCTGAACGAGCCATTGTGAACGGCCCACATGTGGCTTGCTCTTGGCGGCCATGTGGTGGAACGTGAGAAGCCTCAAGTCAATTCAGACGTTGGATGCCTGAAGGATAACGCAGGGTCCACGGGTCATACACGAGGTCACATTACTGGGTTACTGGGTCGGATGCATCTCTCAGGCGAACAGGCATCAACGCCAAACGAGGAGCATGGTGGATGAGGCGAATCATGATACCGAGCGAGATGGACCGAGGAACAAACACTGCAAATAAGCTGAAGATTTACAACTCCACTTTTTGCCGAGCTCAAGCTTGGGAGCTTGGACTTTATGTAAACCTCTACAAATCGTTGGGGTAATGATGTATCTGGACCCGTCTCGTAAATCTGACGATAACCTGAGCATCTTTACTACGTACAAATCCACTCTAGTGATGTCGTGACACAGGAAAAGAGGGACGAGATTGATAAAGAAAAATGCCTCGGGCTAATTACCTATCTGCGCATCCTCTGCCCCTCTCGGTGGAACACACATGCCCGAAAGTCGGCGGACTCCTTCACCACAAATGGGATGCTTCGCTGGGACACTACCAGACGAAAAAAGCTATTATTATACACAAAAGGGGCAAAATATGCAGAAGTCGGGGGAAAAGCGATACATCCATCTCCTTTCTGCTTCTCCCATGCAGCTGTAACTTTAGCACGGCATATCTGTCTATCCCCATTCGTCCCCTAGAATACCGAGGCTACGGAAGGCCACAAGGCAGTTGCAGAGCTGCCGCGCCCGCGGGGAAAGCGCAACCCGTTTTGGGCGCGGTGCGGCAGGGCAGGAGCGGCCCGGGCGAATCACAGGCAGCGGTCTACCGAGGCACGCCGGCTTTCGGGCCAGTGACGTGCGGACATTCGAGCCGGGGGTGCGATGGGGAAGGTCCCGCCGGTTTCTGCGCCTGCCGCGCCGTCCTCGGCCACCACTGCGATCAGCCAGTTAAGTTACTTAGGCTAGAATACCACCGCCTTGGGTTGTATGAGGCCATTCCCACCACCACGCAATCACCTCAATCCTTTCTTTCCTCTTGTCTTCTCTTTCCCTTTTCCCTTCCCCCTTATACTTGTTGCTTCTGCGTTTTCCTCCTTATCGATGATTTCCCGTCTTCCTTGATCCGCCCGCCGCCGCAATGACCGAAACCGCCACCGAAGCTCCGGCCTTCGAGGCCCAGGTGCCCATGTCCGAGCCCGTCGTCGACGACAGTCCTCCGGCCAAGTCCTCCGGCTCCGTCGCCGCCCCTGCCGCCGCGTCCTCGAAGCCCGCGCCCTTCCAGATTGCCGCCGCCATCGCCGCCGCGCCGTCCAGCGTCGATGCCTTCGTCCATCACCTCCACCGCTGTCTCCGGACTCGCGGCGGCACCGACACCGTCCTCCTTTTCTCCGCCTACAGCGCCCGCCTCGCCGCCGCCATCCTCGCCATCCTCGGCCGCACTGCCCTCCGACAAAACGCCCGTCGCCTCGTCGAGCTCGCCTTCCAGTTGCCGCCGTCGTCCTCCCTCGCCCTGAGCACCGCGCCCGCTCCTCCGCTGGCCACGCTCGCCCTCGGCCTGGCCAAGCGTCTCGAGGCCTTCGTCAGCATGCTAAGCGAATGGCGCACCATGAACCGCCTGTGGGGGATCATGGCCATGTGGCTCGCTGTAAAGGACCTCCTCCTGCGTTTAAGCAAGCCCGCCGACGTGACCGAGACCGGCGAGAAGGCTCCCAAGTCGAGCAAGTTCAACACCACCATCGAGGTCCTCCAGGTCATTTCCCTCACCACGTACCACATTGGCGAGGCCTCGGCCTGGTTCGGCGGAAAGGACGTCATCAAGTTGTCGCCCAAAGCTATCAGCCGCTTCGCCACCGTCAGCGTCCGTTCTTGGGGAGCTTACGTCTTCATGGAGCTGCTCCGCTTGCTCGTCGAGCGCAAGCGCAGGACCGTCTCCGAAGACGTGACCGTCGAGAACGAGTACAAGTCAGACTGGTTCACCAAGTTCACGCATACTCTCGCCTGGGCACCGTTGACCATTCACTGGGGCTATGGCAACGGGTTCCTCCCCGACATTGCCGTCGCGGCTCTTGCGGCATACCCGTCCGCTGCGCTCATGAAAGATCTGTGGCGATCTACCGCCTAGAGCGGATGGATGCGAACACGGAGAACTGATGGCCAGCGGCCCTCTGGAGCACACTGACCGCCAGAGCACGAGAATTATCTTGGAGTTAGAGAAGAGCCCAGCAGTGTCAGATGCCAACATTGCACATGAAGGGGAGGATAGACATGGCAGAATGACTGGGCTAACTATGACGTGTCAAACACAAGAGCGAGATGGAGACTATACCAGGGCAAGAGAGCAAAATGACAGAGAGCATGGTAGACCTCACGTGCAAGGGCTACGAGAAGGATTTCATTCCGCACTAATGAGACTATGCCATGCATCATTAAGGCATATATACACATACATCTTTATAGGTAGAAGTGGGTGTGTGGTCTTCGTACATACACCGAGTATAGCTAGACGAGAAGTAAGCAAGCAAAGTGGAGGATTTCAACGCAACGCACACGTGCCCTTTACCCACGCAGTCTCACTTCTTCCTCATTACCAGGCCTGAAACAGCATCACATGGGTATTCGCCTCATCTCCTCCTTGGTCCAATAGCGGCGCATATTCTCCGCGCCCAGCGTCTTGACCTCCTGATCCAGATGTGTCCACAGCACCTCGCCCCAGCTCTCCATACACGCCTTGAGGCCGCCGAGCGAGAAGTCGGTCTCGCCGGACCGGCACCGGCGCAGGTAGTCCTCGAAACCGTCGAGCCCGGCGTGGATCTCTCGGTGCTGGCGCAGCAGCTCGCCGCCGCCGCCGCCGCGCCCGTTCTTGAACTCGGGCATCTTCTTGGCCAGGTGCGGGAACACGTACGTCTCCTCGATGCTGTGGTGCGCCGTCAGGTGCTCCGCGAACTGCAGGCCCTCGGCCATAAACTGCTTCAGCGACATGCCCTGCGGCCGGCGGCCGGTCGTGCAAGCGTTCCAGAGGAGGTTCCACGAGCGCCGGAAGTGTTCGTGCTGGTTGATGGTGTTAGTCGTTGCTGACTATGAATCAACATGCGCCCCGGGGGTTCTTACAAAGTAGTCCATCTTCACGGCCAGCACGTTGTACTCTTTAAAGTCGCGATCCGACAGCGGCGGCAGCTTTTCCGGCTCGGCCTTGGCGGCCTCGACCGGCGGGCTAACGTTGTCGTCCGTTGTCGACATAGTCCCCCGTTGATTCAGATACTGATACGGCCGACTGGCAGTTGTCGAAAACCGTGCAACGTTCGTCGCGACAGGTCTCACAGCAGCCCAGAAAGACCCTCGTGTAAGGCGCGGCAACGTTCCTGGTCCGGTGAAAACGATGCTCTTGTAAATGGCGGTGCTGGAGCAGGAGTAGAACCTTCGACGGTGCATCAGTCTCATAGCACTCAACATTCACGACTGGAAAAAAGACGAGTTTTATTACAAAAAGCACACCAAACAGTAATCGTATAGCGTTTGTCTCCTCCGTCTCAAGTAGGCGAAAAATATGCCGTGAGATAGCAAGCGGCTAAACCCAGACTGGCCATACAGATGTTGCCCTTTGACAAGCAAGACCGCGCGGGTCGCTCGTCGGCAATCGCCCTGGACTGAGACAGCGCCCGACCAGCCGCGCGCCAGCTTAGTCATCCCCGGCGTGTCGCCGAGAATCCAGCCGAGTTCCGGTTGTGATGCGTCTTCGGTGAACCACCCACGTCCAAACAGTCCGGCTTTCACCAGGGGAGGACGACAGGCCGGAGAACGGCATATCTAGCGTTGAATCCATACGAGCCATCTTGACTTGCTTTAGTGCACGGGACGTTCTCTTTTCATCTAGCATCACGTAATCTAATTGCACTCTTCAAGTCATGACACGGACTCTCCATCGGCAAGAAACCCGACTGATAGGTCTCGAGGCCGAGACACAATCACACAATCGAGACCCTTGTGATATCCACAACAGCAGATATTCAAAGGCCAAGCTGACAATTTCTCAAGTAATCGCAAAGATGGTTTCATTGATACAGGCGGGACTGGCCTTCTTCTAGTGGTATGGTGACTCTTAGCTTGTTGTGTATCGTTGTTTGCCTCATACTAGACAGATCTCAATAATGACGTCTCAAGGGGCAAAAAAGAAACATACAACAGTGAGGATTCCCCGGTCGTCACCGACCCGAGTACTAATTCACCGCTTCTCAGCTTGACTAAGGGAGAGCGGACGGGATCCCGTATTTTCTAAGAGCTATGGTCGTATGTGCTAGGAGAAGGCGACGATGCGGTTCATGAGGCTGGTGGGTTTTGACGAGTTCGACGGCAAGCAAAGACTCGAAGAGAATACTAGAGAAAATACCACTATAGACATTGCTATCATCACTTCATTCACCAAGTTGCAAGTGCGACAGGGAACCAACTTAAATCTTCAAATCAGTTTACTCATTCCTAGCCCTTCATGACCGCGTATCTCGATCTTTCAAATGCCCTTCGTCTAATTCTAACAGCGCGGAGGAGCCATCGCCTTAGCAAACTTGGCTTCCTCCGGCAAACACATATGCAATGAGACGTTCCTTTTTTACCACATACCACCGCAAGCATCGCACGCATGTGGAAGACTGACGAGTTCTATGTATCCTTATTCCGTTTCAACCTAGTGACACGTAGCGAGCTGCCTCCGCATCCTCGCCCTTTTCATTAAAAGCAACCATCCCATGCAAAATGCAAGCAACTTTAGACGCCTTCATCTCGGTTCATTCCCTTCCCCTAACCCCGAACAGCAGCACCCAGCGCTCCGCCCGTGAACTGCGTGCCACCGGCCTGTCGCTGCGGGTTACCGCCTCCTCGCGGGCCACCTCCGCCACGGCCTCGGCCTCCCCGGCCTCCGCCCCGACCACGCCCGCCTTGTCGCTCAAAGGCGTTTGAGGTTCCCTGTGTCTTCTGCTCTAGCGTTCGCTCGTTGGTCTCGATGAGCGCGCTGGCCTTGTCGGACAGCGCCAAGGCGAGTGACTGGAGACGGCTGAGCTCCACTCCCTTGCGGAAGATGACTGTCGACGTAACCTGGTCCAAGGAAGCAGCCAGCTCCTCGTGGCTGATCATCTTGCTGATAACCGCTGACACCTTGGTGGCATCAAGTTCGAACATGCCGCTGAGGGTCTCGACGGCGAGGGTGTCATAGAATGGGGCGTAGGTGAAGAGGTATGTTCGAAGACCCTCCTCCTGGATCTGCTTGGAGAGCATCGTCTTGATCTCCTCGGCGTTGGGCATGAGATCCCAGATCTTGATGCTGTGGATGAAGGTGGTCGATTTCTTCCACTCACCGGCCGCCAGGGCTTTGGAGGCCTGCATCACGTGGTCTCGAGTGTTCTCGGGGGGACCAGTGAAGATTTGCCTCTCGTGGTACTCTAGCATACGGCGGTAGGTCTTGCTGATGACACGCTTCTTGACATCAGGCGAGGAGCCGGTTTGGGCCAGTAGGGGAATCTCCAGGAGCATGCTGCAGGTGAGGTACACACACTCGAGCAGCTCGAGGTTAATGTGCATGTGGAAGGGGAGTTGTCGCTGCTTCTCCAGGCGCTCCTGCTCGGGAGAAACCTGGTTGTATCGCTGCATCATGACACCTTGGGCGAGAAGCTCCTTCTGGCGACCGCTACCGCAGATCTCCTGAAGAGTGTTCTGGGCATCGTAGACTAGGCCCATGCGGAAAGCGCAGAGACCAACCTGGACCAACGTTCGGTTGTAGAGGATCTGGCTCTGAACATCGAAGTTGGGGATGTTCTCCTGCAGATGGGACATCAACATCATGTCACGGGCCTTGTAGTACTCTCCGTGGAGAGCAAGGAAGTAAACCTGGCACAACATGGCTCGGGCCCGAATAATGCCTTCGCTGTTGCTGAACAGGTAGTTGCACAGAACGTTAACCAGGTTGCCAGCATCCTGGGCCTGGCTGCGAGGGGTGATGACCGACTCAACGGAGTCGCCGACGCCGTTCCAGCAGTTCTCCTCGAAAGTCTTGACGACCTGAGCGGGCTAGATGGCAAAGTTAGCAAATAGAAGATGGGATGATGCGAATGTGGAATATTTACCTTGAAGTAGACGTGCTCCAGGCGTCGCATGACGATTCGGTTCACGCTGTCCTGAGAAGTCTCCAGGGCCTCGTCTTTTCGGAGGTGCTCATAGTAGAGGAGACCACGGAAGATGATGTTGTAGAGGGAGCCCTCATCCTGCAATCGCTCGATGTACTCGGAGGTGTGAGGGTCGATGCTCTGCAGAGAGCGAACAAGCTCGTCGTCCAGTCGCTCGACGTACGAGACGATGCTGCCGGCAACCTTGATGTACTTCTCACCGGCCTGCAGGGTGGGGGGCTTCTCATCATCATCCCACTCCTCGGCGTTCTCGACGACGATGTAGTCCCGGTTCTCCTGGAGGACCTCGAGGAGGGCAGAGAGCTCTCGCTCGGCGGACTTCCAGTGCTCGAGGGGCATAACGTTACCGGTGCCAGCGCCGAGGTCGAATCGAGCAGAGACAATGGTGAGGAGAACACGGATCTTCTGGTACGGGGTGGTGGAGATCTCGTACAGCTTCTCCATGACCTTGATCTGCTCGGTGCGGTCGGTGTTCTTCTTACCACGGGATTCCAAGATGCCGCGGAGGTGCTTGAAGATGCTCTCAGGGGTGTACTGGAGAGTCTTGCCGCCCTTTCCAACAGTGGCAAAGCCCTCATCGTCTTCCTCCTCGGCGGGGGCGGCGTCGATGTCGAACCGGGTAGCCTTCTTGGGCTTGGGAGCAGCCTGAACGGGCTCATCCTCAGAGGACTCCATGTACGCATCCTTGTCGGCCCTGTACGAATCGATCTGGGTCTGGAACTCCTTGTTGGTCTTCTTGATCTTTTGCTTGACGGCGTTCAAGGCTCGGGCCTGGGTGGCGTTCATCTTCTTGGGGGTGACCTTTTGCTTGGCGAGGGCCTCATTCATGAAGTCCTCGAGTTCGGCGAGGATTCGGATGTAGGGCTTGGGGGACTTGCCGCCGGGCAGCTTGGCGACCTGGCGGTTGAGTTTGTCATACTCTACATTTCCGCGTTAGTATGTCATTTCGAGGATTTTTTTCTTTCTTTTTCTTTCATTGTCTGGTTCAAGAGTCGCGTCTCGTAGTGTTGCAGGGGTTCGTACCGGCTGAGATGAGAGTCCAGTCGCCGTTCTTTTGGCCATTCTCAATCTGCTTGATGGTGGCCTCCAGCTCGTCGATCCTCTTGTCCTTGGCACTCTTGACCTTGCCTCGGACTTCTTCATCGCTCTCTTCGTCTGACTCTGCGCCCTTCAAGAACTGGCTCGCGCCGGCTGCCTTTCCAGATTCGCTGGAGTCGCTGTCGCTGTCTTCGTCCTGAGAATCATCGTCGGAATCCTGCGAGTTCTCCTGCTCCTCCTTCTCCTCCTCCTCCTCGGAGTAGAGCTCCTCCTCGTCGCTGGAGCTCTCGCTGGAGCTGTCGTCGCCGCCGCGGAAGAATCGAGACATGATGGGCGAGTTTCTGGACGCTGGGTCTTGTCCTGGTGAGGGTCAATCTCGCGGGTGCGTGCGCGGGGTTGTTTCGATCAAGGCAAAATTGAGGATTTTTGGTGGGAGGTGGGGCGTGCACCTTGGGGCTTAGCGATAGAACGGCCCACGAGTGAGAGGCCACAACTGATAGCGATAAGCGGGTCGGACCGGGCAAGGGGCTGTATTACCTAAGCGGTCGGTTTTTGCCCACACTTGATCCCATCCCCATGCTTCGGGCCAGGGCTCCGCGAGCGGAATGCCACGGCTCCTGCGTCTCTGTGCCTTGCCTTGTCACTTTTGCGCGACTGGTCGACGGGGAGGTACCTCAGACTCTAGTTCGCCTTTGCTCAGGCCCCGGTCCAATTTTCCAAAGTCGGGTGCAGAAGGATTTCGAGATCCAGCAAGCCAGTCAGTGACTCGGATTCTTGCATTTCTCAGCAAGACGGACGTCCTTTACCATAGCCGCAACAACATCCATCGCCACCGCATACTTCATACCTTCAACCTCCAGTCGCCTCCTAACCATCGGCTGCTGAGTATTCTTTACCACATCACATAGCCATGGCGATAATACGTTGCTCGAATGCGCCCTCCGCCGCAAGATCCTTTCTCCAGCTCGCACACCGAAGCTACTCCTCGCCCACTGCGCCGTCCTCTTTGCCACTGGACTTCCTCCTCCCGCGATGCACGCCACCGTCGATTAATCGAAGCGCCCAGCTCTCCGCTACAACTTCGAGAGCCTACATCCATACCCGGCATATTAACTTGGGGCGGTCAGGGGAATTCATTGTGCGGGTTCCCACAAGGCGACATTTCTCTTCCTCCTCAGCCTGGCAACAGACACGAAGCATCTTGAACGCCCAAAAGGACGAGGATGGAAACGAGATGATGCTGGAGATTACCCCTCGCGCAGCCAAGGTGCGACCTTCCAGACATGTGTTCCGCGGATAGAATTGACAATGTGAAGCGACTCTCCCAGATCATGAACAAGGACTCCAATCCCAACCTTGCCCTGCGCATCCAGGTCGAAAGCGGCGGCTGCCACGGCTTCCAGTACCTCATGAGTCTTATTACTCTGCCGCCGAAAGACTCTCCCGAATGGTCCTCCACCGTCAACGAAGACGATACCATCTTCCAGTACCTCCCCGAAGACACCGACCCAGCCTCCGCATCTGAAGACGGTGCCAAGATTATCCTCGACGAGCCATCCCTAGACCTCCTCAAGGGAAGCAAGGTGGACTTTACAATGGAGTTGATTGGGTCACAGTTCAAGATCGTGGACAATCCCTTAGCTACCAGCAGTTGTGGATGCGGTACCAGTTTCGACATAAAGATGTAAACATTATGGCTGACGGTGCACAAGGCGGGCCCACATGTAAACTCCATTATTAAACACCCCTCATCTACAAATATTTCAACATGGGCTTTGCAATGACAAAACTTCAAGAGGCAGAATTAGAGACAATAGACGCATCACAGCAAATTTGGAAACTCGAGTGTCATTATCATGGTATCAATTCCACAAGTCCCTGTCATGACATCGAACGCCGAGCAACCATGCAGTATTTTTAGGTCCTAATGACCAACCCATTTATCTCATTTTCGGAAACCCAATTTTTAGTTCATCTGGCGGATGAGACCGTTGATGGCCTCCTCACGGTTGCCAAGATCACCACCCTCGATGAAGTGCTTGAACTTGCGGGGGCGGAAGCCACCAGTGGGGTTGCTGAGCTTGAAGGGCCAGAGGAAGTTGGCAGCCTGCTTGAAGTTGGGGCCGACAGTGGCGATCTCGTGGATGAGATCCTCAATGCAGATAATGCCGTATTTGCCGAGGTTGTCCTCGATGATGACGTTGTCAGTGAGGGCAGTGCGCTGCTTGTTGACCTTTCCGTATCCACGCTTGTAGATGAGCTCCTTGATGGACTTGAGGTTGGGGTAACCGTAAGCGATCCAGGGCTCGACGACCTTGAGCATCTCAGTGGTGGCCTTGGTGACCTTGATGAAGACACCGCTGTTGATCTGGAGAAGACGGAGAAGCTGGAGGATCTTGCGGGGTTTGGGGGGCATCTTGTTGATACTGGAAGATGTCAGTCAAAGCTCGTTTACGATTGTTAAAAAGAAGTCCACATACCCCTTGATACGGACGACGAAGATCAGCTTGGACTCGGCGGGGATGTAGGCAGAGTCCTCCTTCTTGGCAACGCGGGCCAGACGGATCTTCTCACGCTCGGCATCGCGGTACTCCTTGACGTACTTCTCAGCACGCTGGAAGATGACGCCACGCTTCTCCTTGTTGGCCTGGAAGACTGTTAGTCACCGTCTTCAAGATGTGTGTTGACATGAAGTGATTTGATGGGGCAAGTTGTCAGACCCGAAAGAAGGTTAATTATCAACAGCATAGACAAAAGTCTAGTCGATTGTACGTATGTTATGCATCATTGTGCCAGGGAAGGAAGATGGGTAGTACTCACGGCCTTCTTCTTGGTGATGGCGTCGGCGCGCTCGGCACGGGCCTTCTCCTGAGACTTTCTCTTCTTCAAGAGGGTCTCAGGGACCAGGATCTGGTCGTTGGTAGGGACACTACAATCAGATTAGTTCGCGGTCCAAATACCACAAGTGGTATGGAACAGAGCGCCGGTGAGAGAACTGTTGCAATGCGACATTCTCTGCTTGGCTAACTCGAGAGATAGATTTAATCGGTGAGGCAGGAGACGCGGACAGAAGTCTGTCGATGGCATCTCCCGTAGTTCCTCATCCAACAACACCCTGAACAACTGAATGTTCAGGAAAACTCAGTCGGAGGCGGTCTGCGGAGGCATTTTTAGCCAATTGCAAACACCTGGACGACAATAAATTTGAGAGCGAGGACTCAAGAGTCTTCATCTCCAACACCCCAGGCAACGTCTCTCAACACGCAGGCTATGTTCCAAGCCTGGGCGATTGAGGGAGAAGCCCAAGAAAGATCGAGCTGGCAGGTCAAACGATCTCGACGGAACGAGACCGCGACTTATCCAGCGAGAGGACCACGACAATCTGCAAAAAAGAAACTCGAAACCGGGCATCCGCCCATGTCGGGAACACTTCAAGGAGGAAGCACGTACGTGACACCCATTTTGTCGGCGACGGCTGTTGTGTGATCGGTTAGTCGGTCGATGTAGCTGGTGAGAAGAGAGGAAGCAGGTCTTCTCTTTTTCTGCAAGCTCGGGGGAAATTGGACGGGAGGATCCACTCGTCTGGTGAAAGAATAATTTGGCTAGGGCAGGGCTTTATGGGTCGCCCACCAAAATTGTGCGTGAAAAGTTTCTGCCGCGCCCCACCGCTTCCAGCCCACCTCGCCGCCACCAAACCAGCGGCATCGCGGAAATCCATTTTGAGATCCTCATTCTCAACCGCCAATTGACTCAGTAACCAGACGTCACCCAACTTCAAAATGCCCCCCAAGAAGGTCGTCCGTGCTCCCCAGGAGAACATCTCCCTGGGTCCCTCCGTCCGCGATGGTACGTTTCGTCCCCGAATCTTGCGATTTCTCTCGGAGAAGCAAGACTGACACTTTGTGTATTTGCGCAGGCGAGCTCGTCTTCGGCGTTGCCCGTATCTTCGCCTCCTTCAACGACACCTTCGTCCACGTCACCGATCTCAGGTTCGTCAACTCATGAACAAGGAAGAGCTGGTTTGGCTCGAAAGAAACAATTCGGTGGTTCATGGGCTAACTTGGGTGATTCCAGTGGCCGTGAGACCATCTGCCGTGTTACCGGTGGAATGAAGGTCAAGGCCGATCGTGACGAGTCCTCCCCTTACGCCGCCATGTTGGCTGCCCAGGACGTCGCGACCCGCTGCAAGGAGCTTGGCATCAACGCTCTTCACATCAAGATCCGTGCCACTGGTGGTATGTTCCGAAACTTGGACACCTTCAAATCTTGAACCTCAGGCTAACCCGCGTCTAGGTAACGGTACCAAGACCCCCGGCCCTGGTGCCCAGTCCGCTCTCCGTGCTCTTGCCCGTGCTGGCATGAAGATCGGCCGCATTGAGGACGTTACCCCTACTCCTTCCGACTCTACCCGCAGAAAGGGTGGTCGCCGTGGTCGTCGTCTCTAAGCTACTCGCTTATTGGGTGGCCTGGGATGGACAGGAGTTTCGCTATCTGGTTTCTATGTGGCGTTGAGAATCACGAGGAGAACGGCTTTTGCGCCTGGTCTCCAGTCTACTTCACTGTAGACAGTTATGAATTCGCCCGAAGAAGGCCCATGAATCATACTCCTTGTCAGACCAGTTCTTCTATGGGAGAGACTACTCGTGACAACACTTAGATGTAGTTCTCGAACAATGAGTTATGAAGACCAACTTGACTTTCACTCCGTCTTGCTACTGATCTGTGTTTCGCTATGCCAAGGGTCAAGGGTATCCGAACTCCATACTCCGTTAAAACGTCCAAACCAAGCCCCTTGAAGTCTATTTAACGCCTGGTTTAAGCGTCCAGATCCCTCTACCAGCTCCTCCTGTCTTGGACAACACCGCAACTTTATCAAGAGCTGCCTTGAACTCATCGCTCTGCTTCTTTCCTGGGCAGTACGGGTTGAAGTGGTCTACGAGCATCTTGCTGGGTACGCGTCCTCCGTGCCGATTGACGAAGGCCTTGATCATGGCCACGAAATCCTTAGCCTTCAAGTTCCGGTCCGTCCCCGGCGTACCAGATCGAGAGCTGCTCGCGCTACCGTCATCAAGCCCCTGACGGTCAGCAAGATTGCTCATGATTCCCGCCGAACTCGGTCCTCCACGACGACGGTTTGCTCCCGGCCGTCCTCCTTGACCTACTTCGCCGGTCCAGGTCACAGTGCCGATAGGAACCCGGCGCGCTTCTACGCCTGCCTGGCGGAGGTGTGCTGCCGCTTGACGGGCAACTTGGTTGGCTTCATGTCGAAGAACACTCATATCTGCCTTGGCTTTCTGTGGGCCGTTGACAATTTGTTCGTGGTCGTAAGCGCTATTGACAGACCGAGCAAAGATTCCCTCTAGCATGCGCTTCTCGTCGTGGACAGATTTGTCCTCTTTGTATTCTTCCATTGCAGCGATCAAATCCATTCGCTGAACCTCCTTCCCTTCACTGTCTGTGGGGTTGCGTCTGACACTGGCAAGCGGCTCAAGATTTTGTCCGTCAGCTCCGTCCGCGGCAGTATTGCCTAGGTTCACCTCTGCACCTTTGAAGACTTCACTTCTTTGAGCCCCTGCCTCTCCGGTTGGGTTGAAACTAAAGAGATCATAGAGATCTGAAAGGTCATAGGAACTTCGCTGCTTGGGGTCTTTCAAGACTTTGTTGGTCATGAACTGCTTGAAAATCTGGCGGTGATAGATCTTCTCTTCAATGGTGCCCTCCGTCATAAGCCGATAAATTTTGACCGGCTTCTTTTGTCCCAATCTCCACGCCCTTTCTCTTGCCTGGAGGTCGGTCGACGGGTTCCAATCAGGGTCAAAGATGATGATCCGGTCCGCTCCCGTTAGGTTGGTTCCCAGACCACCTGTCCGGGTAGTCATAAGAAAGACATGAATATCAGGGTCCCCATTAAACTTGTCAATCATAGACTGCCTTTGGTCCACAGGCGTTTCGCCATCCATCCGCAGATGAGAAATGCCACATTCTCTGATGCACTTCTGGATGATGTTAAGCATCTGCTTTCCTTGAGAGAACAGAAGGGCCTTGTGGCCATTGGGAATCATGACCTTTTGCAGAAGGTCTTTGGTAAGTTGCAACTTGGCCGAAAGTTTGGGGCTACCAAAGTCGTACCCGGCCTTCTGTCCAAGACTTTTATCTAGCAGATCAGGGTGGTTACAGATCTTACGTAGAATATCGATACCGTAGAGCGATTGCCGTCTTCGTGACAGTATAGCCGAGACTTCGTCCGACTTGACAAAGGTCTCATAGGCTGCACGTTGCCCGTCAGTCAGCTTACAGAAGAGGACTTGTTCTGTCTTCTCGGGCAGATCGGCAGCAACGTCAACCTTCAAACGCTGTAACAAGTACTCGCTGATGGTTTCTTTCAGTGCTTCTGCGCACTTCTCTGCAGTCATGACCTGTAGGTTGGATGCATTGGCGTAGCCTCCTTGTCGGATAGGAATCTCAAACTGCGTCCTAAAGTTGACCAGCGTTCCCAATCTCATAGGGTATATGAAGTCAAAAAGCGACCAGAGCTCGGTGAGGTTATTCTGCACAGGAGTTCCCGAAAGAATAACACGGTTGGGGGTGTTAAGCTCCTTGCAAGTGACAGTGATCTCAGCATTGGGATTCCGGATCTTATGGCCTTCATCCAATACGGCATAGTCCCACCGAACGGGGAGCAGCTCTTCGGCGTATGTTTGAAGGCCAGTGTACGTCGTAACCAGAACGTGTCCGTTTTTGACAGCGCTATTGACAATCCTCTTCGCGGCCTTCTGGGACTTGCTGGCAATCGGACGATAATGATCCAAGTCATACTCGTCCTCGAATTTCGGATTCATCATGCCGCTACCCGAGGCATGTAGAATCGCAACACGAAGGGGAGGCCACCAGCGATGAAACTCGCTCACCCACTGTCGAAGAAGAGTCGCAGGAGCAACGACCACGACCGGACGATGTAGCTTCTTACTATAATGGAGGGCAGCAATGAATGCAATCAGTTGCACGGTTTTCCCCAGACCCATCTCATCACCAACAATGCCTCCCACACTTTGCTTGTGCAATTCGGCAAGCCACTGAACACCGGTTTTCTGGTACCCAAAAAGAGATGGGTGGATGTCTCCTGGTAACCTGAGACCATCGCCAAACTCATGGTCGGGAAAATCCGGTGCAGGTTTGAACCACTCGTCCTCCTCTTCATCACTTGCTTCCGTCTCGGCAGACGAATCGGTAGCTTGTCGACGAGCCCGTCTCGCACGACTTCTTCGAGTAACCCAATCGTTAAGCCTTTTTTTGTAGCATACTTCATTCCCATCATCGATCTTGCTGAGATCAATCGCTTCTTGCTCTTCAGCCTTAGCTTTAACCTTTGTCTTGCGACGTTGGTCCCGAATTAAATCATCTTCCGTTCCTTGTTGCCAGACAGCATGGTCTGACTCGGAACCAGACGTGCCCCCAGGCTCAAAGTCCGCAGATGGGCTACGCTCTGTTTGGACACGTCTCTTTTTCCTTGGTCGGAGAGAGAATTCACTCTGGACGAGAAAGCCCGTAGTCTCTGGCTCCGTCTCTGGCTTGTCTATCTCATCGGCGAAACCGGGTCGTCGGAGCAATTGGTGAGACGTAGGTCCTTGGTCGTCGCCCTCTAATTGATCCACGGCAGCTTCCTCTTCAGCATCCAGGATTGCATCCGCAAGTTGTCCTTCTATTCCCGCAGGCCGAGGCCCGCCAACCTTGGCAAATGGTGTGATTTTTCCAGTTCGAATGAGGTATTCACGGTTGCCCTCGCCCGGCAGTCTTTTGGACTTGACGTGCGAAGTATCCTCGAGAGGGTTCTCTTGATGGCGCCTGTTGATGCGCGCTTGGAAATCCGAAATGTCATTGCTGACTTGTCCCATTTCAACTTCCAACTTGGCAATTTCTTTCTGGACATTCCGAGCCTGGTATGGGTTCCCGGAGACTTTTTCGAGCCGCTTCTGCTCCTTATCCAACTGAAGTTGAAGCCGATGCTTTGTAGCCTGCAATTTGTCGATCCGGTTTTGATCCTTCTTGTCTTCCGCCTCTACCAGAGCTGCGTTGGCCCGAATTGTGATATCCCGTTCCAGGTCATTTTGATCCCTGACCGTTCCAGTCAGTTTCTTCAGCGCATCCTCCTCGTTCAAGCCCTCCGTATCAGGAACAACCTGAGTATCATTCTGAGACGATCCTTCCTGCGTAGCGGCTACCATCCTTCCCAGCAAGGCGGCACGGCTTTCCGCCTGTTGCTCTGGAGACGGCTCTTCTGTGTTCATGGTGATGGTTTGAAGTGGTTTGCGGATTGATGTAGCAGGTTGAAGTGTCAAGAATGGGTCATCCGTCACAGGTCGTGGCGACGGTACGAGAACCGGGTATGTTCGAAATTGGAGATGAATGCGAGATGAGGTAAATCACAGATTGTATCTCTTGATCATACTATCCGGAAGTTCGATAAGAATAACCAGGAACAGCAGGAGTTACCTTGGCTCCGTGAGCGTGAGCGTGAACCCAATACTGAGGATAGAGTGTGAACGGCAGACTCGGCGCAGCGCTGTTCTCCTCCTCTCTCGAGACACGAGTCAACGACTCGAAATATGTGACATGTGCAAAAAGAGCATCGTAAGGCAGAGTTCGTTTGCCCAGAAAATCCCGCTCGTGGATGCGAAAAGCTGAGTTGGAAGTTCTGCCTTGGAGAGATGACGCATGGGAAGTCTGCGCAGGCTAAGGCAAAGGGCGTGCAGAGGCCAAGTCAGGAGGCACGTGCTCTGATTGGTACGTGCAGGGATTTTCTAGGCTTCCGAGGGGCCGGCACCGCCACAGGGTCCTCAGTCGGCGCCCCACAGTGCACTCAGTGGGTGGTCAGTCTTTGAATTCACAGCCACACCTCAATATATCCTGGATCAACTTCGCTTCAACCTCAGTTCCGACGACACAGCATTGGAAACAGGTCAGTTAGGTCGTAGTCGATTCACTCGCTTCATTCTCTGCATATCACACGGTTTTGGTTAACTCGTTCTCAGCCTTATTGGTCCGCCACCAGTTTCTGATCACCTTCCCGCGGAAGCCGACTCCTGAACCATTTCCCTCAGCTTCATCGTATCATATCTACAGATACCTCCGTCCAGGATTACCTCCTCGGAATTGTTTTCTGACCAGCGTAAGCACAAGAGGCTTACGTCCCTGAGGAATTCAAGTATTAATAATCGGTTGACGCCAGTTATGAGCCCAATCCCCAACGGTCCCTGGATTCTCCGTCCCACCATCCGCCCCTCCAGACCCCTGATCCCACTTACATCAAGAAGAATGTACGCCCACCGCCCCCTATGGCTCGAATCCGTCTTTGAAGACAGCAATCCTCCGCCAAAGCTGTTTGCCTGGAGTCCTTCCAACCTTGGTCTCCAGAGTGAACGTGCACCCAACGTTTCTGACTTGGACCGTCGTATCTTCGTGCTCGGAGTCGGAAACCTAGGTCGGCTCTTCGCAAGCTGCCTAGCTCAAGCCCCCGAAGCTCCGCCAATTACTCTCGTGGTTCACCGAAAGGAACTTTTAACGCAATGGCATACTGGCCAGGGAATCGAAATCTTACGTTCTGGCGTCCTTGAGAAGAACAAGAACTTTGACATTGAGTGGTGGACCGACTCTCAACCAGATCATGGCCTTGTGCGTGAGGTGACGGATGGCATGAAGTTAAGGAACCTGATAATGACGACCAAGGCCAGCGCAGCTCTGCCACAGGTTGATCGTCTTCGGGGATATCTCGACGGAGGGAGTACCATCTTGTTTGCTCAAAACGGCATGTCCAAACTCTGGCCACCTCATGGACCTGCTTATACCTCCCATCGTTACGCAGCTGGCGATGCCCCCAACTTCCTCGCCTGCGTCACGACGCATGGCGTCACATCTCTGGGACCTTTCAAAAGTCAGCACGCGTCGTTGATGGATGTTGCCGTCGGGACAGTGCTCCCAAACAAATCCTCGAGTGAGGTCGCCGACTACTTGGTACGACAAATTGTCCAGGCACCTTACCTTGACGGAAGGGCGGTTTCACGGGCCGAGTTCTGGGTTATCCAGTTGGAGAAATTAGTCCTCAACTCCATTCTCAACCCGTTGACGGCCATTCTCGGGTGCAAAAACGGCGGGCTGTTTACGGAATCAGAGGGACCCCTCGCAGACGTGATTACTCAACTTCTCAGCGAGGCAAGCCAAGTCGTCCAACTCCTCGTCGGTCACGAAAGCAGCGCAGGTATCATCGGAGATAAGCCGGCGGCGGCTCGAGACGCCGAAGCGCCTCTCGACATATCCCCGCAAGGCCTGTGCGAGCGGTTCTCGGAACGGCGCCTGAAGGAGATGGTCTACCGGGTGGGCCACAAGGTCCGGAACAACACCAGCTCAATGCTGCAAGACGTCCGCACCGGGCGATCAACCGAGATCAGGGATTTCAACGGCTGGCTCGTCGAGACTGCAGGCTTCCTCGATCCGGGCCTGGATGTCACAGGCCATCGCAGGCTGGTGGCCCTGGTGGAAGCAGGCAGGACCCTGCAGGTCGATCAGCTCGCAAGTCATTTCGACAATTGCGGTGCACCGTCCTGAATCGGACCGCGGGCGAGGCGTTTCTTGATTGAGATCACACAAAGTCCTGCTCGGCATCCGTCATGCATGGATCATCCCTTCCCCGGAGGGCAATCTAGGTTGGTGAACCGAGCCCGGCTTTGGTCTCCGGAGCCCGGAACTCCCACGTCAGGCAACCCAAAAACCACAGGGCTTCTCTGGCGCCCCGAATCAGGGGTTTCCCTCCACTCCCCAGAATTTAACCTATACCATACCCCCGAGAGCCATTTGCCGTGAGTGGCGTGTTTTGTTTCCTTTGTTCGATATGTGCCAGGATCACCAGCGGTATTAAGACTTCAGATATAGGTCCATAAAACGGCTACTAACACGGCGCTAACCACCTTGCCACCCTTCACCGGCCGTCTACCAACCAAGTGCCATGTTTGTTTCGGGCGTGTAATGACCCTTAGCCGTGAGCTTAGCCGTGGGCAAGAGGGAGTGGCGTCCATGTTCCCAGACCAACGTCGCATTGCATCACCAACTAAGCCCAGTGTCGCCAGGTTGTCGAGGCCGCTCAGTCCAAGTGTCCAGGAAAGCAAGCCAATGCGACCCTCCCTCCCTCGTTCCAAGGGCCCCCCTCCCCTTCCCCCGACCGTTATACCCTCCCGTGGAGTTTCTCGTTCTTCTTCCTCGCTGGGGTTACAAAGCCATGACGAAGCACGAGGGCACGAAGCGAAGCACGAAAGAGCTCGAGGCACGAGGCCCCCCATTCTAGTGTAGCTTGGCCGGACTCCGTCGAGGTTGCACCGGAAACACTCTGGGGTGTCGCAACACAGATCAAGGCCAGGACAGATCGGAGGAGGGGAGGGGAGGGAGGGGAGGGAGGTCCTCGCTTAGCGAATGCAGCTCGGAGATTTCCCAGAACATGTTTTGGGCCTTTGGCAGCTGGCAGTTGGCAGGCAGTGTGGCATCCGACTTTTCGATGTTTTGTTTCCCGCGACCCGGGGCCCCCCCGGCACGTTTCTCCCCCCCCCTCGACGTCCCTGTTCCGTTTCCAGGGCCCCAGGAAGTCTTTCCAAGACCAGTGCAAGACTCCAAGACGTGCAGTCAGACCGGGCGGGCCAAACAAACGCCCGCCAGCAGGGACAGGGGAGGAAGCAGAAGCAGAAGAAGCAGCAGCAGAAGCAACAGTGAGCATCGTCAAAGGGCCCCCAAACGGGCATCCGTCTGGACGCCTTGTCCTCCATGACATGGATGGCATGGCACGGCATGACCCATCTCCCATCTGGCATCAGTGTTGATCACCAACGCGGTCCCTCGTCCTCTCCATCGTGCGCTTCCGTCGGTCCTCCTTCCATCGCCTGCGCTTAACCGCGCCCAGCGATGCCGTTTCAAGGCAGGCATCCTGTTCTCCCTAACCAACTAACTAAGCAGTCGTCTCTCACCGCAACCACAACCGCAACCGCAACCGCAACCACGTCACCATGAAACAAACGACTCACCGACGAATCGTCTATTTTCCCTGACTTCCGGCTCTCTATACGCAGGGCCCCCCCCCCTCCCTCCCGCCGTTTTCTCCAGTTACTTCGTACTACTTCCTTACAAATACAATACGTGCCCTTTGGCGCCCAACCTGCCTGCTGCCGCTACGCTACGGTGCGGTTGCGGTGTGACGAGAAACCTGCGCGCCGCCATGATGGAGAAGGCCGCCCGGCGCGCGTGGGGCCCTTTTGTTCGTTCCAACCACGGCGCGCGGTCGTTCGCACCCGCATCCGCATCCCCGGCGGCGCTCCCCGTTGCCATTGTACGACTGTGCCGTGTGCTCCTCTGCGCGCCAGAAAGCGTGTGATTCGGAGCCTGAGGTCGAGACTGTGGCCCGCGATTCATTCATTCCTTCATCGATTTCTTCGCTCTCCCACCCACATCCCAGCCTGTTCGCCGTCGACGTTTCATACTGACCCCACCGATGCAGCCAGCCAGGCCAGGTGAGATCTGCCCAGCCCAGACCCTGCGGAGGCTTATCCGCGCAAGAAGAAGCAAAAAGGGCACAGTGAGTGGGCGCGAGCTGCTCTAATGGCAGCCTAACTACCTACAAATAGACAGCTTACTGATCCGGGATCTCAATACCAGGGCCCGTTCAACCCTCACCCTTCGGCCGCGGACCGTCATCGCCGGAAACTCTGCTGCCGTACCGTACTTTGTTCGAACGTAGTATCAGTAGTCTGTCTCCCTTACGCACCACCGCCCGTCAGTCACCGTGGCATGGCCAGACCGACGCCTGAGCTACGTGGCAAGGGGGCCCGCCCGCTTTTCCCCTATATCATCGCCCGTCTAAGAGCACCTATATCCCACGATATATGCCCATCGCGTGCAAGCAGGGGGGTCGAACGCGTCCAAACGTTGGGACGCGAGCACACTTGCCGTCAGCAAGTGACGTGTGGGACAGCAACTCCCGCGACCTTTTTTTTTTTTTCGGGGGGCGAATCCTTTCAGGGGGCGCGGCAAAAGATTGTCGTGATACTTGGGACGGAAATGAGGATTGCAAAAGACACATTCCCGCAGCAAACCAGAGACATGTCGGAGGAGAACCATGGTATGACTTCATTAAATATCCGACAGAGAGCCCTAAAAGGCACCCACAAGCATCATGTATGTTCCCCATAATCTAGCGCTTCCTTGGTTGCAAAGACCCATCCATAGTGGTATCCCTAGAAACGCCTGGCATCTCTCTCTCTCACCACGCGCACACACACCCCCTTTCCACTGTTCCAGCCTCCTGCTTGCTGCTCATGCTCCTCCTCATCGTCTTGCTCCTCCTCGTCCTGCTCGTCCTGCTCGTCCTCCTAATCCCCCACCGCTTTTGCTCGTCCATAATCCCAAAAGGAGCAAAGCCGTTCACCAATTTGCCCCATCACCCCAACCAGAAGTACGCCCACCGCCCGCCAAGTCGTCTCCAGGCATCGAGACTCGCGTCATCCTGGTCTCTCGCAAGGCCCAAAGGCCCAAAAGTTCCACCGCAAAGCCAAATAAAAGCAAAATGAACCACGACTTCCCGGTTTTCCCGCCTTAACTGAATGATGGTGGCTCCATTAAGTACATGCATTTCTCTCCTGCCAGATTTCCCAAGTCTATAGATTTTTCATAACGCAAGTAACAAAAGAGATCGTGGATGTTGTGTAGCAAGTGGATAAGATAACATGGGCTGGTTTTTAGAGTTAAGAAGGAAAAAAATGCAAAATGGTAGGAGCAATCCATCAGGGCTCTAAAATTTTGGGGGAAGAAGAAAAAGAGCGTAAGGAGGTCAGAATCAACAACGAATGACAAACGATGCCGACCTGCAAATAGAGTGTCGAAGAAGATGGTACAGAGTAGGAAATCAAGTCGTGTTAACGGGGCGGTATGTTCTAGATCCGTCTCATCCGCATACCCCGGTGTCGTGCATTTTTTTTTCAGAAGGGGGGTGTGTACTATAGGTTGGTAATGGTGATGTGGTCTTGTTCTTGCTCGAGCGCTAGCAACGTTGCCTCGCGACAGAACCGAAGGGGAATGGGAGATTATCGGTTCCGAACAAAGGAAGTCTTGAAAAGAAGCCCTCCGTTGATCGTGATGATTTGGGAATGGCGTCGGATGCGTATCTCCGTGTTTGGTGGTAATGGCATTGGGTTCACTTCTGTCATAGCTGTCTCTCGGCGCTCGTCACCCCGTCACCTCGCCACGAGAGAACGCGCCAGACGCAGGCTGGTCCCAGGCATTCGGAGAACGCTTCCGTGCCACCTGTGCTATAGGAGCCATGATAAGGCAAGCTCCCAGCAGCCAGGCCGATGTTGATAGCTGGTGTTGATTCTCTCCGTCTTCCGCCGTCGGTCCGCCCATCACTGTAGTTGCTGTGAATAGACCACATCGCCGGATTCGGCCACGGAGACAGCAACTGGAGACATCGATTGTGACATCCCCGTAACATCTCCTCCGTCCAGTTGCTCGACCCGTTCTCGACATGCCGCAGGAGTGAATCCAGTGCCAACCTTGTTCGCCACAATCCGCCATTTTTCGTTTTCGTAGTCTTGGAGCGCGTTGCGGAGTTTCTGGTCCTACGTCGGGCATGTCAGTCTGGAAGTTCTAGTACATTTTGCTAAAGTCGCAATGGGGATGGCGCCCAACTCGCATGGCAAAGAGTTAGGCCCAGGGGAAAGGAAGACGGGTATCGTGTAGAACAAACGAAATCAAGAGGCTTGACCTACCGACTCTTCAGTCCAGTTCGTTGTCTTGGCCTTTAACTTAGTGCAGTACCGCACCTGCAATGTCCCTGAAGACCGCCCCGGAAAGAAATCCGCAATCTGCTTCCAAGTCAAATTCTTGTGCTCCTTCAAATCGATCAAGAGCTGGTCGTCCTCAGGTGTAAATTTCAGCTTGGGCCCCCGTGGCCGAGGCGCCGGTGAGGGCATCCCGGCCTGGCCCACCACGCTCGGTGCACCTCCGCCTCCATCATCACGGCGCATCAACTTTGTCGGTGGTCCTGATTCGGGCAGATGGTGGTGGTGATGTGTTGGTGGCGCGTGAGGTTGGCCCACCGCGGCCGCGGCAGCTTGAGCATACGCAGCTGCCAGGGGCGTCTGCTGCATGCTCTGGAGGTCGGCATGGTCCAGTTCAGATAGTCCCGTCACGGAGAGGTCAAGATCGCTCGGCCGTGGTCGCTTAGAACTGGCGCCAGGATGTCGCGAGTGCGTCGGTTGAGGCGGAGTCGACATGGTCTGGTACATCGGCGCAACGACCTGGCCGGGAGCCCCAAAGTGCGCCGGTCCCATCCGGTGATGGCCCATGTGGGATGGGTCCATCACCATCTGAGGCTGCGAATGTTGGTGGTGCTGAGCCATGGCCGGATGTTGCTGGGCGTGCGGGTTGCCTTGATGAGGATCGGGGGCCTCATGAAGACCAGCAGCCGGGGCTCCCGGGTGACCGATCGAGGAGCGGTGCTGCTGATGACGGGGCCGTTGATGGGCGGACGAGTCATATGCGTGCTGATGCTGGCTCTGCTCCCCCGAATGTGAATCCTGGCCAGAGTAGTCCACATTGTAATCCCCTACTCGATATGTGCCCGCCAGCGTGTCTCCGAAACATGGGTTCCGCCAGAGCGAACCGCTCTGGACGGTCGCCGGACTCTGGATGGAGAGAATTTGGTTAGATGGAGCCCTTTCGGGCTGCGTCGCGGAGGGAAGGGCCTGGTTTTCCTGCGAGAAAGACGTTGCGGGGTCGCGGGCGCCGGCCTAGGCGTCTCGTCTTTGTGGTTGTTCTTCAAGCTATAAGTCAACTCTGATATTAGCTGCCGAGAAGCCGGGCACATGTGTCGTCCGAGTCGGGATGATTGGTACGGCAGAGAAGCTTTCCCGCTTCCGTCGCTGGATGAGACTGTAGTGGCTCGTGGTGGATGGTTGTGTGTGGTGGGGGAAGTTCCTGGTTCGAGTTGGGATATCGTCGTCGTTATGGGGGGGAGGTCGAAACGAGTGTGTTTGACGGGCGTATGATGGAAACCAGGATTGTAAGGCTGAAGACGCAAAGGAAGCCGATGATTATATGAGGTAACGCGAGTCGAGGAAAATAGAGAAAAAGAATTATTGCAAAAGGAGCGAGTCACAGTGACGGTGCTGACTTTGTATGAGTCCCGCCACTTCGTAGGGCAGATGTCCGAAAGCTCCCCCCTCAAGATCTCTCTAGTTCCCGGCCCAGGGTCCGTATTTAAGACACAGGTGCTAGGAAGGTAGCCGGGTCTGCCAGGGTAAGGGACGCATTACATCGTCTGATGATCGAGTGCCAAAGCAGGGTCACAGAGAGTGTGGATCTGCTGCCGGCGGTCTTTCATGCTGCACTAAAGCCATCAAGATTCGCCTTGCTGCGAGAGACGGTACCCCGTCTTGTGCTAAGCTGCGGAGACTGGCTGCCAGCTTTGGCCAGGGAGGGGGGTAGTCAATTAGAGCATCTTATGCCATGGTCTTCCTGGGGGTCTGGGGGTGCCGGTCTTGTAAACAGCACGCACCCCTCCCCTGATGCCAGTCCCGGTCCCCCCCAGGAGCAATGACGCCCTAGGAGGGTGGGAGGGCAACGCACTCAATGCATGGCTGCTTTGTTAAGACGGGCAATTTGCTGCTGTGGGATCCCTGCCCACCCAGCAATTGAGGAGGTGAGTGTCTCGAAGCAGCCATGGAAGCACGCGGGATGCCACCGCCCTATTGGGGGAGAAGTCAGTTTGAAACGTGCCTCGTCCCAGGCGCTGCTGGGCTAGGCCAGACTGAGCTGACGGAAGACAACGAAAGCGTGACAGCAGACAGCCAGCAGACAGCCAGCTTCCCGCGCATTCGCCAGACCTCCATAACCGGACTCGGAGCTGATTGCGTGGCAGGCAATGAGGAAGAAAAAAAATTGTTCTGCTTTTGCAGAAAGGACAGCCGGGCAGGGAAAGGTCCACCGAAGTCGATGGGAGACAGGGGTCGTATAATGCGTCCAGGGTTGCTATATTAGATGGTACAATCCACCCGTGACCCAGGAATCATAGACGCCAACTAGGCTGGATAGTGACAAAAACGGTATCTCCTCCACCACCCAGGAACTGCCACTCGACAAATATGGTCTATAAAACAAGGAAATACCATGCTCAATGACGAAGACGCAGAGAGAACCGGGGATCCGGCGCGGATCCAGATTGGTAAAGGGGGCACGCACGTCATGATGGCCACTTCCCATCCGATCGACATTTCAGCTCAGCCAACTGTGGCTTGAGCGGCGAGCCACGAATACCCCACCAGCTTCGAATTAAGACGGCTTGGGGGGGTAACAGGGACCAGAGGTGGGCGGAGATGGGATCAATCGAAGGTAAAAACCGATGGCCCGGAGCCGAGCAAAAGGGGACGAGGGGCTGAAGTTTGCGGAAACCACTGCCGTGGAAGAAAAGAGACCGAGATGAGGTCGATGACAGCTGCCTTGGCAAGCAAGTTGACGACCCTGGAGTCTAGGCTGAGCCGGGCTGTTGTCGACGGCCGTTGCACACCCACACAACCGGCACGTCAGGCAAGTGAAGTGCGCCCCCAGAAACGCCCGGACGAATTCCCAGATCTCGAGGAGCTTGGCCGCGTCGGGTAGGCGACCTAGATGTCATTCACTGTCTGGTAACCTGTGGTAGGCTCATCCGCCGTCAATCCAGTGCCGTAGCGGTTGGAATCAGCAGGACACGGACCATTGAAGCATAGTCAACGGCTGGCGCTTGGAGGAAGCCCTAGGCGCGTTTGGGGACTCCAAAATTGCGCACGTCAATGCTTAATGCCCCTTAGGGCGTCCCCCCGCGGATGTGCAGCACCGCGTCGCCAGGGCACCAGTCAGCTTTCGCTGTGAACGACTGAATACCCAGTCGACCCAGGAAACGGACGAAACGGGGCAGGGAGGGGATGTGCGCATGAGCATGAGGGAACCGAGGAGGGGGGGCAGATTTCTGGCGTCTCCGAGAATACCCAAGGGATGGAAACGCCGTCAATCAAAGCCCAATGCAGTCTCAGGGACCTGGACACCTGGTCAGTATCATGGCATCGAGGGGGATCCGATTCCAGGGCCCCGGCACAGGAGTTGGGAGGGTCTTCCAGAGGGTCTTCTAGAGGGTCGAGAAGGTCTTCCAGAAGGCCTTCTAGCGTGTCCAGGTTTCCAGGGCAAGGCCGGCTAGCGCAGCGACCCTAGTTTGGGGGTGGGGAGGGCGAGGGTCGAGAGGGGATGATAGATGATAGATGTCATTGCGATTGGGGATTTTGGGGAAGGCGTGAACGGACGGTCGGTCCTCTGGCAAGATCCGGGCAGATTGAGCCATGGCGGGTGGGTCGAGAGCTTGCGTGGCGTTGGCTGTTGATCAAATGCCAAATGGAATGAGGAAAAGGAGGCCAGGGATGGAGGAGAGTTAATGGTGATGCCCTGGTACGCGGGTTATCTGAGGTGGGCAAAGTACATACGTGCCTGCCTGAGGTAAGTAGGGACGTAGGAAGCTAAACAAGGGCGATGAGCAGGGAAGGAGTGGAAAGAAGCGTGGGGGGACTAGAGGAAGGAGCGATTGAGTGAGTGAGGAGCTGGAGAAGGAAGGAGTCAAGTCAATATGGAAAAGCGGAAAAGGGAAAGCGAGCACGACACGAAAAGCAACATGCAGAAAGTGGGTTCAAGCATCCGACATTCAACATCGCACCGCCAACTTCCAACTTCCAACCTCCAGCGCACAACGCACAACACACGATGAATACCTCGCACCAACGAATCACAAGATTCTCACGAACACCGACGAAAGTCTCACCCTGCGACTCGCGCGACGCACGCGTACGAATAAAGGAACAACGATATGACGGCCCGAAGACCCTGGAGAATTCTCCCTCCCTCGCGTGCGTCCGTCTTCAGCTGGCCGCATGCATGACGACCGCGCCTCCACCTTTGATCCTCGCACTGCTTATCCGCAGCGCCATTGCATCGAGCCGCAGCCGCAGCCGCAGCCGCAGCCGCATTGCATCGCCCTGCATCGCATCGCATTTAGCTACAATCCACTCGGTCAGGCCAAACCACGCCGGTGACTTCCTTCTCCTGCGATGGCGTCGATGGTGTGTACGTGTAAAGCCTGGACCAATCTTGAATATCAACCCTACACCTGTTCCGCCATACCGAGAACTACCTAGTTCTGTTAAGCGCCTAACCCGACGAACCAAACGCCCTTCCAACTCTCGTCTCCCATTGTCCCGAGTCTGGGGCAGGATCGGCATCTTGCCGAGCTTTCCAGAAGACGGGATGGGCGTAGGATCGTCGTTCCCCTAAACGGCGAGCTCCCAACGGTCAACGGGACACCCGTACCACCGCTTGCGCAGGTACGGATGCCGGGCTGACCAGAGCGCAGGACACTATCGATGAGATGCGGGCCCCTTGCGCCTTAAGCCTTGTCGTTGGACCTCACTGTTGCAGGGTTGATACGAATAGCAACAGGAGGGGAGGGTGCTGGGTACTGGGTACGTAGCGGATCGACGTCAGCAGGAAATCGACCACGGTCTATACGAACCTCGAGGGTCCTAGAGGGTCCAGCCGTTCCAAGACGGCCCCCAAGACGGGGTGCGATGACGGAATTAATGGAACGTCAGCCCATCGGCGTTGCATCCTCCCCGTACCGCGCTGGACACTGTCACCAAAGACTTCAGATCTACGGATACGCATCCCATGATTCCCATCCTTCGCTCAACCTCCTTCTCGATGGAGCTCGTCCCGACTCCACGCCCCGGCTCTGGGGCCCTCGCTCGCCCGCCTCCCACTATCCACCGTCCGCTGTGTGCTGCCCACTATCCAGTGTCCACATGAGGGCTGATGCATGAACGCATAAACACCAATTTCAGCAAATTCAGTCCCGCAACACAACCACCAGCTCACGGCGCGGTTCCACGCCCACAACCCTCGGTGAGGCCGCTTCCTGGCACCATCCCAGCCGTTCCTCCCACTCTCAGTCTCTCCGCCTGGGCTCTCGGGGCTGATAGGCTCCAATGCTCCTGGCCTTCAGTTCTCCTGGGTTCTTCCTCCCGCCCGTCCCAGCAGGTTGGTCGGGAGCCTCGCTGTTGACTTGGGTCACCCATGCACTCCCCGTCCCCTTCAGGCCTCGTCTTCCTCCCACCTTCTTTTTAGCTTCTCTCCCGCGCGTCACTCAATCAATCGCTGCCGGATCTAGAAGCCAAGCCGCCCGCTATTCCCAACGTCATCATTGATTAATTAACAATCTATTTTCTCTTCTCTCGTTCTTTTTTTGGCTCCTGGTCACGATCGGCAATTTTCTGTCCTCAATTGCTCGATAAAGTCTTTCTTTTTTTTATACTATTTTTACAAAGTCAACCGGTGTGCCTTCGGTACCTTAACTAGCAAATCAATTACAACAGTGGCTCCCAACTGCGTCTACCGAGTACAAAAAAGAAATCGCAAAACGCCTCCCCCGCATGAACCGCGCCCACAACCTCCGACGCTTCGCTTGCGGATGCTGACATCTCCGACGAGCGCCTCAACGACATCCCTGCAAGGGCCTGTCAAACAGGTCACATCCCGCCATCAGCCCAGATCAGATTGCCGCAGCATCGACTTTTGGTCTGATCCGTCGTCTTCCGGCCCTCTCCTGTCTGTGCTTTTTTTTTTTTTTCGCATGATGATGGTTCATCCATGTCCTCCTCACTCTCGTGCCCGCCGTAGTCCTATGCCCGGTGCATCCCTTGCCGATTCCGTCTTCTCTCATGCTCATGCTCATTCTCGCGCTCACGCGTATGCAGATGCCCCGTGCGTCCACTTCCGACGTCGTTTACGCAAAGTTGTCGGACCGATCCACCCAAATGTCTTCTAGCTCCGCGAAACTGTGGAAGTGCACCGGTCGGTGTTCGTCACTGTAAAACGGCAATGGCGTGTCCAGCTTGACATGCACCGACTTCTTTTCCATGCCGGCGAATACCGTGCCCATGAAACTGTAATTCCACCTGCCGTCATCTGGCACCAGGAAGAAACCCCTGAATCTCGGGCTCAGCAGAAGTTTGCGCTTCTCGCCCATCGTCGTCGCGAATCCCTGAGGCTGATCGCTCTGCGTGTCCTTGTTCTCAGCTCCCCACTTGTAACCCGCCGGCGTAAGCCCCCAGGCAGACAGCGATACGCTACCCGGAGTGAACGACACAGACACGGTGGCGGTGTTTGTCTTGTCCCATTCGGGATGGGCGTCCAGAAGCTTCGAGTGCTCCGTCACGTCCATGGCAGACATGTACGGCAGCTCATTTCCAGACATGGTATGGATCACACCAAGCGGCTCCATGTCCTCAAGGAACTCGCTTTGCGGAAGCTGCTGTTGGAGCTGCACATTGCGCAGACCACCAATCTGCGGGACCATCACGATACACTTGATTTCCTTGACCTGGTCGTTGTCAGGTGCTGAGGAACCGTACAGATAGCCGGCGACCTGCACCCTCAGGTCCGCGATTGTGATGAACCGCTTGAGAATGTTGTTGGGCATGACGTAGGTGATGTCGTCGAGGTCGTTGTCGACGGACGAGACGTAAATGTTCTTGGCCCTAGTCCGCAGGTTGGACGTGGCAATAGCTCGCGTTCGCCATTCTGTCTTGGAAGCGAAGGTCTGCTGCTCAAACTGCGAAGTCGTCGTCACGATGATCTCCTCGCCGTGCACGTTCTGGGTCTTGGTTGTCACTGCAGTCAACTGTTGCTGCTCTTGCTGCTGCTTCTCAATCTCTGCGGCCTGCTGCCGTTGCATGGACGGGGCCGAGATCTCCATACCCAGGATGATGTCTCGGACTTCACTGGTCGTCAAACTGGAGACGTTGACGTTGTTCTTCTTTCCGTAGTCGTTCAGGATGAGATCCCGGAGCTGCGTTTCAACCTTGATCCATTCCTCGTCTGACAGTGAAGGCCAGATGTGGTGGTCGTGGGTGATGACGGTCTTGTCGGGTCGGAGAATTAACTTGGTCTTGTCAGGGTTAACGTGCAGAGCACGCAGGATCAGGACGAGACGTGAGAAAGCCGTGTACGACGAGATACTCTTGAGCCACTCATCGTACAGGTTGAAGAGCACCATCTGAGGCTCTGTAGCACGCAAGATCATGTCTCCTAGCTTCTCAACCTTCATGGCAGCCTGGAAGGGGAGCTGCAACTCAGATGCTCGGATGGAGATGTTGGGGAAATCCAATAGATGGACCTCAAGTGGATCCAAGAGACCCTTTCGAGTCACAATAAGCTGTTTCGGTTGCTCCTCCACGGGCAGCGATCGAATCAAGGCAGCGACTTCTTCGGCAGTCTTCCACTTGGCCAGTTGACCAAGACGCTTCTGTCCAGCCCAGACGCTGGTATGGATGATCTTGAGGAAGAGTTGACCAGTGCGGGGGTTGAAGATGAAGATAGCGCCGTTGATAGGCTTAGTCGTCAAGTTACCCTCGAAAGTCTTGTGGATGGTAACACGGTAGACATTGGTGTCGTCGATAAACAGCTGAGTCTGGTTGCTGAAGAGTTCCGAGTAGTTTTGGGAGTTCAGGAACTCCTGGTTGCTCTCAGAAGCATAAAGCTGCAGACCCTTGCGGATACGCTCACGCAAGACATACAGGGCCGGGTTGGCCTTCATCACCTTGGCCATGGCCTGCTGAACCAGAACCTTTAGGCCAGGGAAGTACATGCCGTACGCAGAGTAGAGGTTGTATGCAAGATCGATTCCAATCATGAGACCAGTAGCGGACGGATAGATGCTGGCACTATCGGTGGTGTAATCGAGATACTTGGCGCGGGTGTATCGCTCAATGTCGTGAGAATCGTAGTCACCATATCGGAGCTGCACGTCAATCCAGAATTTGTTGGTGGTGGTGGGCTCGATAACATCCTTGGTGTCATAGAGGAGCGAAGGTCGAGTGACGTTCCACTTGTGGCTGGCAAAGAGTAGAATATCGGCACAAGAGCTGTTCATCTTGTACGATTTTCGAGGATGAATGGTTTCCTTCTGTACCGTTTCGATGCCAAGCGACTCCAATTCCTGGTCAAACACTTGGCACAGATCCATCACAACGGACTCATGGATCTTCTGCCACAAATGGGCTCGGAAGATCTGGATAAGCGAGATTTTCAAAGTGGGAATCTTTCCGTGTAAGAAGATACCCGTGAGATCTAGTTGAACCTGGAAACCGACGTAGACGTTGGCTCGGTTGATTGTAGGTGACCACCACAGAGTGAAGCGACGGTTGGGAATCTGGTTCAAACCGGATCGCTGAGCGTTGGTCAACTTCTTGAACTTCATGGACTCTTCGAAACCACTGTTGTGAAGCACAAGATGATCATGGCGAAGATAGAGCTGATCTCCATCAACTCGGAAACCAGCCCAGTCAGTAGGCTCTGATTCTAACTCGATGCCCTCGATGGCAAAGTTGTGGGCCGGCGAGGTCTCTTCTGATACATCGAAACCTGCTTGAGTTCCAAAGAGTGTATGTTGACTTCTTTCCTTGTGGTCGAGTGCTGCAAACTCGGCCGCTGTCATCTCGACGGTATCATAACGATCAGCTGCTGAGTTGGTACCGCTCTTCTCCTTGTGAAGGACGAGGATATGGTTTGTTGTAACAACAAGATCCTCTTTGCCGCTTCCAACCTTGATGCGATAAAGGCGGTCTTTACCACTGACGACGTTGAACACGCGTCTAGGTCCTCCGTCAGGACCTAGTAGTAGGTCACCCTCCTTGACATCCTCGACCGCGACCTGAGAATCATCGTACCGGAGCAGCATCGTCCCATTAGCCAGGCAGGCCTTTTCCCAGAAAAGCCCTTCCCAAGATGGGAAGCCAGTGGCCTTAAACAGAGTGTGCTCCAGGATCGTCTCAACACCACCGAGAGCCTGGATAACGTCGGTTCGGTAGGCATTCAAGTTCCAGAGCTTACCGTCGTGACGCTGACTCGTCCACCAGAATGGATTGCTCTTCATCAGCTGGTACATCTTGAACTCAGCTCGAGCACGGAAGCCCTTGTCGAAGCTCAGGGTACTTCGGTCTTTCTGGAACAGAGTGTTGATACGGGGTAGACCTCGGTCCCAACTGTCCTCGAGATCCTCAAGGGTCAGACGACGGTTCTGCTGGTTCGCCTCTAAGCGCTTCTGGGAATACTCCGTCCAGACTCGTTGAGAATCGATGAACTCGGCCTCCCAGGGAATGATGTAACGGAAAATGTTGGGAATCAACGTCTCCTCGTCATGTGTCATACCAGCTCGGTAGTGAGTGACGCCAGTGTCGGTTTGCTTTGACCATCGCTTGTCACTGGCAGGGATCAAAATGTGAGAGCCGGAAATCATACCAAGACCACCAAGCTCCTTTGGAGTATAGAACACGGCAGGGGGGAAACGCGAAGGCATCTTGGAGTTGAGTCCGATCTTGACTCGAGTCTGGATCTTGGTCTCGCACTTGACAATCGTGTCAAGTAGGTCAACTGTAGACACGGCGGCCTCTCGGTAGTACGTGAAAAGTGCGATCAATGCTGTGTTCCACTTGTTGGCGATCTTGGTGAAGGTAGTGGATCCTGAGGACATGAGGATCTGTCGGATGCGGTTGTTAAACTTCTGAATATCCTCCTCAGTAACCTGCAGGAAAGCATGCGCAGTTCGTTCCTTAGTAGTGTTGTCGACAAGCGACCACACACTATCCTTGACCGGGAACTCTTCGTTCTGGTTCCGACTCTTGGGCAGAATGCGGACCTCGAAACCGGCCATCGAGAAAAGCAAGTTTGGGTTGTCACGGCTGTACACGCTAACAAAGCTGTCCTCCCAATCAATTGTAGTGACCGATCGGGGAAGACGGTTCTTGATGTCCCAGAAGACAGCTCGGCCCAGGTTAACGTCATGTCGCATCAAGCGCATGCGAGAATCCCTGGGCCAGCACTTCTTGCTCTTGTAGCCAATAACATTCTCAAAGTTGGGATCCGGCTGCTCCGTCAAGAAACGCTGAATGAGGTCTCTGGACTCCTCAGCGGTAAATCGAAGGAAGATCCAAATTTTGTCGATGTATCGAGTGTACAACCGGATTGGGTGTCGAGTCTCCGTTTCGCGGTCACGGAACTGCAAGAAGTCGTTGGGGCTCTGGGGCGGTCCGGCAATCTCGCTAGCTCGCTGGGGGCCAAGGAGCAGAAGATCCAAAACAAGACCGTAGTACTGGAACACAAACGCCGAAAACTGAAGACCACGAATCATACCGTAACTGTTGACATGGTTCATGTCCTTGTAGGTGAGCTGGACGTTGTTCTTGGCAGTGATATAGTCAGCCAAGTTGTGATCCATGATGAGCCTTAGAAGAGAGTTGAGCAGGGTGAGCTCCATCTTCTCGTAGACCTTTGAGAGCTCCGTCTCGATCATGACGTTGCATTCTCCATTCTCAGACTCCCACACGCCACCCAGGTTGTTGATGCCCTGAGCCCACTTGTATACCAGTAGCGGTGGAACTTCTGAATCAGACGGTTTAATCCAGGCGGGGAAGAGATGTCGCTGATCCGCCTGATACCACAGGTACTGATCTAGGTAAGCATCGCTGATCTTCTCAATCGGCTCGATGTCGTAGACGGGGTTGATAGTGCTGTAGTTGTCGTTCATGTCGATGTTGACCTCCTTGAAGGCTCGCTGGGTGAGCAAAAAGCGCTTGATTCGCTCCAGAGTAGTACCGGGACTGTCGTATGCTTGTTCAATCAAAGCCAACTCTTCTCGCTGGCTCTGGTTGAGACGGCCCTTGACTGAGTACGCCTCCCTCAGTCGCTCAAGCGCGAGGATGAGGATCTTGGTGTCGTGCTTGTAGGACACACTGGGGAACGGAATAGGAGAAAACTTGCGCGATTCCAACCAGTGCACTGTCGTGGTGTAGATGGCAACTGCTTCCTCTGATGAGACGTAAGGACCATCCTTCATGTGGTTATGTTGTCGTTCCTGCTCAGCCTTCAACCACAGTCGGGTCAGACGGCCAACGTTCTTCTTAGCCACAGTCTTGTCGACTGTAGCTCCTCGGCGAATACGCTCACGATTGTAGTGAGCGACAGAGACCCACCAGTCAGCCTTCGACTTGACGTATCGAAGGATAATATTCTCGATAGGCGCAGGCAGACCTGGGACCTTCCAGGGAATGTTGCTCTTCCAGCATCTCCAAGCCTCGGAAAGATGCTGGAGAACGGTGTTGACCTTGTTTTGCTTGATACCCTCGGGCATCATGTCCATCAGGTCGGCCATCACGGACGCACGGAGTTCCAGATCGTAGTGAGACTCCACACGTTGCTTAGTGACCGTCTTTGCGACACCTTTGCTGTGTCGGCCCTCAAACTGACGAGACAGCAGGTTACCTAGCCATCTCTCAAGAAGAGGAATGATACCTCGCATGAAGAAAAGCCACACTCTCCAGGCAGGGGCCCAGAAACCACATCCAGGTCCTTTTCCAACAGGTCCAGAGTTAAATCGGTAATAAATGAGATGCTTCAAATCCTTGCAGGTTCGGATCTGGTGCATCAGCTTGTACTTGTATCGGTACATGCCCGTGAGCTGACCGACGTGGTTGAAGGCGTACAAAATACCATCAGCAAGCTGGAAAGCATCGATGTTACCCAGTCTGTATTGGACTTGAGCGTCGACAATCAGCTTGGTCAACCGCAAGATTTCTCGCATCAGATGGAACGCGTTTCCGAATCGAGACTTCTTTCGCTCCTTGGTGGTGAGGGTCTTTACGGGCTTCAAGTTGAAGTTGTAATCAAGATGAAGATATGTGAGGTTCTTGCGGTGAATGAGCAAGTTCAGCATGTTGAAACCCTGACGGCAAACTTGGAGACCAGCTTCCACCCAATCGATAGTGGTCTGCTGGAAGAACTTGGTTTGCTTCAAAGACTTCAGCAGGTTCTGCTTGTTCTGGGCCTTGGGGGTCTTCTTGTGGAGCTCATTAAGGACGTAGTTCTTCAACAACTTCTGGTACGAAACTCGGACCTTCACTGGGGGTCGGTCGGAAGGGGCATGCTCGAGGTACCATTGCTTCACCAAGGGAACATCCTGAGCGCGAACCATTTGTCCAGAACGGCGGTCGAAAGGATATGGGGCCCACCAAAGCTCGACTGCGGAGGATGTGTGCTCATTCTCAAGGTCATCGTCACCAAGGAATGGCTCAACACCAGCCGGGAGTTCGAAGGCATCTTCCTCGGGCTCCTCGTTATTTCCAGCTCCAAACAACTCATCCTCATGCGACACCTCAACGTTCTTGGACGCGACCGTTCGGGAGGAGATGGGGTTGATTCGGCGGTCGAAGTGGAAGGTCGGGAGGTCGGGATCGTCGGCTCGGTTGAAGACAATTTGGGGGTGAGAGTGCCACGACTGGTGCACGCTTCTCGGTAGGGAGTTGTAGAGATACGGGAAAGCAACCCGGAACTCCGTTCGGATCGGGTTTCGGAAGATAATGCGATCAATCGCATTGAACTCGCCAAAGTCCTCGTCATTAGGGTCGATATCCTTGTATAGGGGCTCGAATCGAGGGCCACCAGGCAAGGCGACGTTGAGCGCTTTGGCCGACAACAGGCTCTCAAGTTCAAAGAGATAGAAGTAGTTCTTATCCACAACATCGGAAACGAGAGGTCGGCTGAGGCGGAAAAGAGCAGCCATCTGGGGCAATGTCAAATTCCATGATTTGTAGCTGGGTCCGTTAACGTGAGGAGTATCCAACAGGGGTCGATGGTCATAGAACCACTCGTAAATGGCCTCGTCGTCGTCTTCGTCGAGCTCCATCTGGATGGGCTCCAGGGGTTCCACGTCCTCGATGTTTTCGGACCATGACAGCGGAGGTTCTTCGTCGTCAAACGGCGGGAATCGCATTCGCTTGAACAGTCTTCGATCCGCCTTCTCCTTTCGCATGAAAGTCCACATCATTGCCCACTGCGCGAAGAAAACGGGTTCGATGACTCGGGGGATCTCGTTGACCAGAGTCAGGCAACCGTTCACATGGTAGAGGACCTTTACTTCGCGTGCAGATTCCCACGGCATGGGCATATTCTCGAGAAGCTTCAGCACCGCATGGGGCATGAACTTCAGTGCTCCCAGGTAACTTCGCTTGTCGTTTGTGTACTTCTTCTGCGACACATCACCAATGTCCTTGACGATCTTTCGCAGATGCTCAGGCGGCATGTCCGCCTTTTGCGACTGGACGAAGCCTCCCTTACGCTTCTCGCCAAACCGGTTGCGCTGATTCCGAAGCCATTCCTTCTTCTTCTGTGCGAACTTTGCGACCTGGGGGTCGGTCGGGGGGCGGTAGCCGGGTGGAGGAGGTGCCGGTGTCGATGGGGGAGGCGGCAGCGAGGATGGAGGAGGAGGCGGCGGTGGTGCCCAGCCCGGAGGCGGAGGCGGAGGGAGTTGCGACATGATGGCTTCGCGATGCGCCAAGATGTGATATGTCGTGGAGCTGCCTGTCGAAGGCTTCAAGCCAACGCGCCTGTTCCGACGCGCTTCCACTTTATGAATCCCTTTCTGTAGGGCCAATCGGTGGAGAAGCAGGTTTTTTAGGGATTTCGGCGATGAAACAGATGCCAGTCGCGCGAAATTTTGCGCGGCGACGACGTAGGCGACGTTGATGCAAAAGCTCCTGGATTCAGTCGCCCCATCACGACAATTTTCTGGTAGGATTGGAGAAACGCGCTAGGCAGGAGTGGGTCTGTCACGTGGTGTTCTTGGCATCTCAAGAAGTGCTCAAAGTGCTAGACAACGAGCCGCCGTTGGCTCTCATCTACCAGAATCCATATGGTCTGTAGAAGGAGAGAAATTCAATTATGAAAGTATTTCTCATGTGCTTGATTTATTCGGATAGTGGCTAAGAACAGTGACTTTCCTTAATACTTTCAAATGCTGGGCTTTCATCATTCAGTTCCATGGCAACTTACAAACATGAACTAGACAAGCAATGAACGTACGTCTAAAATCAGAAAAGAAACATGAGTGGTTATCAGATTTATGTATCTTGATGCCACAACAAAGCGAAGCAACCAGCGTATATATGAAGCCTTGAGATTCTGAACCCAAAAAACCCGGGTCGGGTGTTGCGCAGGTGAGAGGTATAGGGTATGTTCGGTTCAGCGAGCAACTCCAGCCAATAATAGTCATCGGGATTTGGTTACCTAAGCATTAAACTTCAACTGCCGCGTATCGTCAGTCCAAAGCGACCGACTTCAAGTTCGATCACCAAGCCGGCCAATTCGCTTCCCACCAGCTCTAGCAAGATACCCGCTGCCGTTGAGTCAAAATGGCACACCTTAGTATGCCATGCACCCTCACCATTGGCCGCATCTCGCTAACCGCCTCCCACAGACGTCAAGCCCGACCCGGCGTACCTGAAGTTCCAGGGTGCGTGACTTCCCCCATCCTGCCCCCATCGAACCGACGACCTCATGGAACGATTACTCTAACGCGATGATATACAGCTATGCAGAAGGGCCGCTACAGGTTCTTCCGCTGGACGCCTCGAACCGCTAAGCTCACCTTCATCTACGTCGCTCTGCTCCCCGGCATCATGGGATACATTGCCTACAAGACCGACGTGAGTTAGCCGAGCCTTGCTGTTACAGCACAAAGACTGACCGTGCCAAGGGACTCTGGGATTTCCGAGCAAAGCGAAAAGGCGATCTCATCTATGAGCGATAGGTCCACAATGAAATAAAGGCATGGGACTTGTGTACATATATTGGGTTTAGTCTGGGATAGAGCCCACATGGCAATCCACTCGAAAGCAGGAGATTACAGCAACAAAGCACGACACTCGATCGATGTGTGAAAGCTCAGATGCATTGCTCTTGAAGCATGAGTATAATATAACGTGACGCCGCCCTTTTGACCTTTGACTTGTTCGGGGTATCTTCCATCATCGCCATCCCCTACCTCTTGGCCTTGGTGCAGCTCCAGGTCCGGGTCCAGGGCCATCTGGTAACCTTTCTCCCCTCCGCCAATCCCCCATGGGAAATCCGCCGCCGACGCCATCTCTCCAGCCGCCTCTTCCTCCCCGAAAGCCACCACGTCCAGCACTGTCGTCCCGGGGCTGGAATCCCCCTCGATGGCTGCCGCGTCCTTCCCGCGGGGCAACGGCCGGTTCTCTCCGGATACTTTCTGCCGGGGCTACCGAACCATCTGACAGAGGTGGTATCACGGCGCAGGATATATAGTCTCCGACCACAAACCGGGCGTCACCCAGAGTCTTTTCCTTGTCCTTGACTTCCTTCACTGGTCCGTCTATGTCGACATCGTCTAGTAGTTCTGCGCCCGGCTCTCCCTCGCCAATGACAATACTGCCTAGATCCTTAACAGAAAATCGGGGATGCGCGCTGCTGATCGCGCTGGTAGTGCGCAAATCCGGGAAGACGAGCTGGAATGCGAGTCGCGAGCCGATGGCGGGGGAGGGGAGGGCAGATGGGTTGGCGGCGGCCAGTTCAAGAGCGAGTTCCTTGAGGGTGCAGTCGGACCACGTGTATATAGAGATGTGTGGTGGCAAAGAGTGTGCGCCGAACTCCTCTGGTCTGGGAATCAAGTTATGTTAGCACGGATCGGGATCAGGAAGATGATGCTATCGAGGCGTTGTCGTTGCATCGTACCTGTAGAAAGCTGCCTGGCGATAAAACAGCCGAACTAGAAACGGAGTCCCATCTTCGCGAATCGACTTGAGCGGCGGCGAGGACATGCTTGCTCTCTCTGTATCGGATTACAATATCGTACACTCCTCTCTTTCCCAGCTATTATTTAGTTGCACATGGTTCTGTTCTTCGCAAAGTTGAAGGCCAAGGCGATGCGCACGTCACTAGGCTCAAGTTAAGATTAGCCGGGATATTTCCGCAATCGATAACCACAGCATCCTTATGGACGACCATGGACCCAGCAACTCACACTTTGCGACATCTTCATCAATCTAAACAACATTGAAGGCCACCTGTTTAGCTACGCTACTTCCTCATACCAGGACGACGCTCTACTCATACATATTTCGATACGGTCGTCGGCCCCGAGCGCCACCTCACCATGATGGATTTCGCCGCGTTGATGAATAAGGAGCTCTCCAAGTCTAAGAAGGGCACCAGCGACGACAAAAAGTACCTAAAGCGCTCCGAAGTCGAAGCTCAAAGGAGAGAGGCCTACCTTGCCGAACAAAAGGCCCTCGAGGCTGAGCGCGAATCAAAAGCTGCCGCCAAGCGCAAGCGCGAGGAGGACATTGCCACCGAGGCGGCCGCTCGCGAAGACAAACGTCGCAAGCTCGCCGAGGAGTCACGCAAGCGCCGAGAGGAGAAGGAACTCGAAGAGGAGCGCGTGCGGCGCAAGCGACTCGGCCTACCGGAGCTGGTGAGGAATACTGGCGAGGAGGATGACCAAGGGCTTGCGGCGGGCGTCGAGGACATTCCCGAGGAGGAGCTAGTGACAAAGCTAAGGGCGATTGGAGCGCCAGTCATGTTGTTTGGAGAAGGTCATGCCGCGCGGCTGAGACGGTACAGGAAGTTGACGACGGTAATGACCAAGGGACCGATCCCGACAACGTTGGAACTGGTGGAAGAGAAGGACATGAAAGTCGACTCCAAGGTGCCCCAGGACCAGGAGGGCCGGAAGTGGCTGTTTAGGCAGCTGGCGAGCTACTTTACAATGGTTCTCACACAGTACGAGAAGGCGATGGAAGCAGAGAAGCGCGAGACGAGTGCTAGCAAGACGGCATACAACGCCATGGTGCAAACCCGCGAAAACATGAAGCCGGTAAGTCTCCCAAGCGTACTATATCCCATGCCGTACAAGACTAACATCTCGAAATCAGCTCTTCCGGAAATTCGAACAAGGCGACCTCGAAGACTCCATCATCGAGCCCATCATCGAGATCGTCCAGGCCCTGCAGGAACGCCGCTACGTCGACGCCAACGACGGGTACCTGCGCCTCAGCATCGGCAAGGCAGCGTGGCCCATCGGCGTGACCATGGTGGGCATCCACGAGCGCAGCGCGCGCGAGAAGCTGCACAACGGCGAGAAGGGCCACGTTATGGGCGACGAGGTCACGCGCAAGTACCTCCAGAGCATCAAGCGGTGTCTCACCTTCGCCCAGGTGCGGTGGCCGCCCACGGATCTCCGGCAGTTGATGGGCTGAGGACGGACGGAGGCGACGACAGCGTGTCCGGGGACGGGCCGGACGGAGGCAAGGCTAGACTACATACAAAACATTAATGATACCCCCGCAAGTTTAGACAACAAGGATCAGGATGCTGGATGACTGTGATCAAGACCATCTCATCTGCTTGTTGCCGGAGGTCTGGCGGGAATAACAAGTTCATAATTTGGTTCCGATACTATTTTTGCGCCCGATCTAATCTCGCAAGGTACGTCATTCGACGTGCCGTAGTAACCGGGACCCTGAACGCCTGGGCCGTGATGTGTGCATTCTCAACTTTGATTCGGCACCGTTGGGCAAATAGTCTTTGCTGGTTCCATCGCTCCCCCAAAATAATCCGCCAAACAACGGTCATAATTGCAGCCCTCAGGGGCAATTCATCCTTCACGGCGATTTGGCCTGACTTGGAGACCATCAGCCTTGAGCCTCAATCCCGCTCGCAAGCGACTTAGCGTCGTCGTACCAGGCCTCGTCAATCCCCGGTCTGGGGCCCTGGCCACCGTGCTGCTTTTTATTGCCGGTGACCTCGAGGCCGGCTGCCATAAGGCTCATGCGGCGAAGTCTCTCCTTGGCTTCCTGTTCATAGTGACGTGCGACTGCTAGAGCTTGCTTCTGCATCTCCAAGCGGGGATCTGGCACAACGGCAACGAGCAACTATACCACCAAGTCAGTAACTGAACGTGATACTAGAAACATGAAATTCCAAACCTTGTTCTTGTCGTCTAGCCGTGCTTTGAGAGTGCCGGCGCGGATCATGGCGACCAGCTCCTGCTCGGTGGATTCTCCCTCTGGAGCAAAGGCCTCATTCAGGCTATCGAGGGTGACGCACGAGAAGGGGACAAAATATTGAACAATGGACTTGCTGCGGATTTTGGAGTAAATGGTAGGGATGTGTCGCTGCAAATATATGTCCAGCAGGTAGTCGTTGCGGACCGACTCGAGAATCGCCAAGCAACTTGAGTATCGGCCGTTGACGAAGAGGCTGATCGCCTTTCGGATGTGTGGTTCATGTTCCAGAAATGTTCGGAAAGACTGGTTGTCTAGTACGCGAGCTTGGAGGTCCTTCCTCTCCATGGTGGCCAGGGCGAGAAGCCCACCGTAGATAGCGACGTCGTTGGGACTTGCGATCTGGTTGTATGACGACGCAGGCGCGCTGAAATCCGTCATGAGGAAGCTCTTGGCGGCATCATGGTAGTAACCGAGACCCATCAGGCCGATTCCGGAGACGATTTTGGTGTAGGCTTGTGAGGATTTGTCTTCGTCGTTGCTTACCTGGACGCCAGTGATCTTGCCAAGGTTATTGAGAACCATGGTCCAGTCGCGACGCTGTAAAGAGACGCCGACGAGGTGCATGCCACAGTCGATGATGTGCTTGGTAGTGCTCACGTCCTGGCGCATTCGGCTGTACGCATCCGCAGCCTCGTTAAGATATCCGATGCTCTCAAAGTGTCGGCCTAAGTCTTCGTTGCCCATCTGTGCGGGGAGAGGTCAGCTGATTTCGGTGCGACACATTCACTGATGCTTGCTCACCCGGATGCTTTCTTTGATTAGATTGTTCTTGTAGCCCTTCAGCTCAGCCTCCAGGCGTGCCGTTTCCGCCCTGTTTGCACGCTCGGTGGACTCGATCCAACTGTCATCCCTCTGTGCCTCAGGCTCCCCGGGCGCGGCCACGCGAAGACAGTCCCATGCCTCTCTATATCTCGAGACGTCTGAGCCGGCCTTTGCCTCCGTCACAGCAGCCTTGAGGGCGTCGACGCATAACGGCACGGAGCATTTTCCGACGAGGAGGAGGCGATCGTATTTCGTTCGACCTGAAGTGACACAAGCCCGACGTCAGCAGAAGCAGGATGAAGCGAGGGGGGAGTACAGCGTACCTGAGTAGTTCTGTAGGTAAAGGTCGAGGTCGAGTTTGGTTTGGTCTGAGAAAACGTCAGCAATCAGCGTTCAGAGCAAGCAAGCTCAACGGCGAGGAGCACGCCAACCTTTGACGATGACGCCGCCCATGTTGCTCATCTGGGTAAAGAAACCCAGTAGTGGGTCGGACGAGGCCATAATGTAGCTAGACTCGATGAACAGAGCGCTAGAAATTGGTGGTTCACGATGTGACAGAGCCTCAGAGCGGTTCGTTTAGGGCGTGAAGGTGCGATTACTCGCGAGTAGGCAGTAGGAGGTAGACTAGTGGGGCAGCCGGGCTTTGGCGGTTGACGTAAAGGCGGGGAGGATCTAAGGTGTATGTCGGTGAGTGTCGGTGAGTCTCGGTATGTCAAAATGCTATAGGGTAGTTCCCTTTGAGCGCCAGATCAATCAGTAAGACCCGCATAGACTACGAAATGGAGAGCACGGCAACAGACGCCCGGTGGCAAGTTTTCGGATTCGGAGACCCCGTGTTACGTCGATGGCTGTCCATTCATTGATGCTCCGGTGCCGGCACTTGGAATAAGCGAAGCATATCGTTGTTCGGTATTCAGAAGAATGCACCGTGTTTTTAGTGGCGGCCGACTCCACAGGGTTTCGTCCAGAAGGATACCACTGTGAGCGGGCCGAGATAGGCACTTAGCCCTGTCCCCAAATAAGAGATTGGGTGGTTTATTTCCAGAATTTCTGGCCTGCCGTTGCGAACAAGCTTATGATGTGGTTGCATGCAGTGACCTAATCTCTGCTTTTGGATTGGCCGGGAAGGTGTTTCGTCTTGCTGGGATTGCGGCCGTTGCAAACCCACGATTCGTCCGTTGAACGCTTCTTTGGATTGTGGCTCGAAAAACCGCGCCATGGATGCAGGGATCCGCCTATTCAGCTCGCCGAGATATCCAGAATCCTGCCTATTGCTGACTACTACAACGCCCCGGACTGGAGAAGGATGGATATCGGCATTTTGGGAGTATGCGGTGTCGTCATCTTACCTTCTGAATAGGTTCTAGGCAGATAGAGTGGCTCGAGCGTTGCGTTGTTATTCCCGTCAACTTCTAGAAGTCTGAAAACGCAATGAGGGCTGCAGAACTTGAAGGTTTCCACCTTGGCATCTCGAGAGGCGAACCGCACGATCTCCCGCCAGCATTAGTACTAACCCTCCCGGCCGTCTCTGTCTCCGTTGCCTGCTTGAAGGCTGGACCCCAGATTTTCCCTGGCATTGACGCCGGCGTAGGGCGAGGATGACATGTTGGGCAGACTCCGGAATCTTCGGCTGTAACTGTAGGCGAGAAAAGACCATCACGAGGATGGCATCTCGACACATGCCGATTCCGGCACCGATATGGAGGGGTCGAATCATGCAATGGTGAGATGTGACGTTGGTAGTAGGGCGTGAGTGGCCCCGATGACATATCTATGTTAGCGGCAAGACGGGGAGTTGCGAGCACGAACAAGACTAAGTGAAGTGTTGTAAAGTTTTATTTCTGAGAGACTATAATGGTTACGACTATAGATGCCGATGGGCTATGTACCGAACAACACAACGAAAAAAAAGAGATGCAAGGGTGTTAGTGAGTAAATCCCATTTTCTTCAGCTACGAAATCCCAGAATGGCATTTTTGAAAATACCGTAGAAGCAATTGAAACAAAGCTTCGATGCCAAGACTCGTGCGGCCGAGACGCAGGCAAATCCGTTCGGTGCCGAACAACCAGCCAGAACGAGAGGACTGGTTACGAAGAAAAGAGACAAACCCCGTCCAGTCATGGATACGGCCCTACCGTAAGGCACCATTTCCACCAATGGCATGACAGGACATTTGACCAGGGGTCCATAGGGAAAATGTTTGATCTGGCATTCTGGACCCGAGGGTTCGTTGCCGACAGGATGCTTGTCTGACAAGAAGTCTTGGCGCCAAGATGGCACTTCGTCGGCGGGATCCCGCTGGAAGAGGTTGGAGAAACTGCCAGAGAGACAGGTCGAGGGAAAAAGGGTGATGTCATGCTCGAGTGCCGGAGGACCCCATCATGATGGGATTGGATACCTGCATATCGCGAAGTTGTGGCACTTTTACTATTACCTACACGATAGGTAGAGAATTAGGTGACATTAGTACATCGGCGAGACGATGGACTAGAAGGGCAAATGCGTTCTTAGTGCCGTCTCTAGTAAAGGAGCATGAAGGACATGCGCCGCCGCGAGCGAGCAAGCGAGTCTCGTGTGTCTCCCGGAGCCGAAGGTCTCCCCCCGAGGTGGGCACCCGAATTAAGCTTCTTCTTTCTTCTCACTTGAAGTCCTCTGTTCTGAAAACGCATGTCTCGTGTAGTCTACCTTACCGATATTCTTCTTTCCTCTTTCCTCTTCTTCTTCGCTTGTGAAATTAGCTGGTTTGTACAATGACGTAATCATGCATGACGCTGGGGGCTGGGCGTTCTCGGGAAGTCCGCCGCACGTTGAGTCAGAGAGACGCCGTGTCGACGGGATTTGGCCGTGTGTGTGCTCGGTGGATGTCCGCCTTGTTGTTTTGTGGTTCTCTGATCTCTCCCACCAACCCTACTTTTGACAGATACGACTACAACCCACTGTTCGCCAGCAGGCCATGGCTTCATACGTCGAGCTTCACTCTTGCCAAAGTTCTGCACAGCTTCCACACCCGTTGGCTGGCGAAGTGCCCTTTTCGGGGTTCCCGGGGAGTCGGGCTGGGGATAGTTCGGACTGGAAGTCTGGGGAGAAGGGGAAATAGAGTTGCAGGTAAGCATTGTGTGTATGTGTGTCGTCATTCTAGAGACATCATACCATTCGTTACTGCGACGTGCAAGGCTTTGCTGGTGTACCTACTAGCACCTAACGTTAATAGACAGGATAAAGCCGAAAGAGCGAGCGAGTAGGAAGCGGTACGATAATTAGCTCCTGTGTGCTTACTTGGGTGTTGCACAGTGAGCCTCTGAGACAGCACACCGCAGATAACACGGGAACAAGACGCTTCTCCACACAATCGAATCTTAGGGCGAGTGGAATTTACCGCGGACTGAAAGCAACAAGGGCCCATTGCCACTGCCCCTGTTGCATGGAGCTGGGTCCTTGCCTAGGGGGTCGCATCGTAGGATGCAGATCTGGATAATACTGGATTCTGGCTGGTGAAGCGGACGGTCTCGAACTTTTGTCCTATTGTCTGTCCCATGTCCCAATGCCTGCCCCCAATTCAGATTGTGCCAGGTGCCCCAAACAATGGAAGCCAGTCAGCCAGCCAGCCAGCCACAAGCCATGCCCGCGTGTGTGCATATGGACTCACTCTCTGCATCATGTCTAACTATCTGCTGATCATCTTCGCCTTTCGCGGCTGGTGCCAGCATGCCTGCCTGCGTGTGTTCGTTCGTCCGCTCGTCAGTTACCTTAACCTTACTCCCGTATCTGCCATCCGCACCGAAGGATCTGGGTTGGCACCGTCGTAAAGGTACCATAGCCTGCAGCACTGGGACTGCCCGTTTGGGCTGGTGGAGAGACCCTAACAGCACATTTAAAGCTAAACCTTGGCTTTCACGACGGAGGAGACGCGTGTGTCTGATGCGTCTTGATTATGTACTGGGCGCTGGTGTCTCCCCCGTCTGCACTCTACACAAGTAGCGGGAGAGGAGAGATGATGAGATGGGAGAAGTGAAACTGGGCGAATTCATACCAAGAAGTCGTCCATCCGCGTAGCGGTAGATTCCATCAGGGGGCCCCAGAGACGCGGTCGAGTTCACGGGTGGCCCCCCCGTGGGGCGCTCAAATCAAATCTGCTGTTGTTTTACGGAGACGGGTCCTTTTTTACGGAGAACGTCCACTGCGGACTGCGGCTGCACAGCCCGGGTTGGTGGAGAGTTTCTAGTTGCCTCCCGTCCCTCATCGTGGTCCCTGGCCCGTCGAGACCCAGGCCGGCCAGACACTTGGGTTCCGTGTTAGCCGTGCGACGCCTCAGCCCTTCCACACCCATGTGGTTGGTTGACGACCAGACGCAGGTGTACGACAGGCACGCCGCCGTGCTCGCTCACACACACGAGCAGCAAGAAAGCAAAAAAGCAAGAAAGCAAGAAAGCAAGAAAGAAGGAGAGGGAGATGCACCAGAGAGCGGACTACCGGAGGCGCACCCCTTGTGGACCGCCACCTCCATCCATCAACCTACGAAGATACGTACCGTCGACGGATCTTGTCAATTGAATTCGTGTGGCTGCGCAGCTTCGCAACAAATCGCTCGGCCTTCGGCGGCACCGTGCGAGGACAAGACCAACTGCCTCGACAAGCCAAACAACGAATCGTAAGTAGGTCGTCGACATCTCTCCGTGGGAATAATCTGGGCGCTGCTCGCCGCGTAGTAGACCTGCCACTTACGCCCACCCGTGACATGGCACGCCATCATCATCATCATTCCCATGCCATCACCGACCGCGCCAATTCGGACATCGGATATCGGGCTTTTGGACATATGGACGAATCCCAACTCGAACTCGACCGGCAGCCAACCATCTGCAGTCGTCCGGATGCTGAGACTGACTGGGCTGGTGCCCCACGGACTTCAAGTGGGTTCCCTCGTCTCCCTCTCTATTCCCAGTTCGGCCGCCCTCCAAAAAGAACCATGTCCTGCTATTCGGGGTCTCTCTAGTCGCCTCATCGCTCACAGCACGTTACCACCTACGTACTACGTAAACTAACTTGGTGGGCGGCGCTGCTCTCGCTGCTTCGCTCTCCAGCTCCGTAGCCGCAGCCCGTCGACACCTCTTGCCGGCGACTTTATTACTTTCCCCTTGGCCCATCTCGTCCTCGTCATTTCTTGGTCTCCAAGTCTCCCCCCTCGACCATCGTCGACCATCGCTCGAACTCCTTATCAGACTGAGATCCTCCCCTCCCCCCCTTGTCGGCATTTCCCCTCTCTGCCTTGGTCGTCTCTCGTCTCTCGTCTACCTCCTCGTTCTACTCGCCCACTCGTCTCACTCTCGCTCACATTGGCGCTGTCCTTCTTGGCCCTCTCCTCTTGGCACTGTTTTCAAGACCTTGGCAGCTTGGACGCTCCTTGGCACTCGCTCCATCGCCCAGGTTTTCTTGCTGGTTACTGTGCTGTGCACTGTACAACCACCGCGAACCCACGCATTGCGCCGTGGTGCCGCACCGTGCCGCCCGTACCGTGCTTGCCGACACACTGTCCAAGGCCCCCGAACAAAAGGGCCTCGAGGAACGAAAGCCCAGGCTCTACAGCGCTCTCTCCACTCGCTAGGTGCGCTGTGCTGCACGCACTGCAACTGCGCTGCCCATTCGTCTCTCGTCCTGCGCGCCCTTTCCGCTGTGTTTCTTGCTCTTTCGCTCGCTGTTTGACCACCCGCCCCGGTCGCGAAATCCGCCATCCCACCCAGAAACCTACAACCTCTCTCTCAGTGTCTCTCCCTCTCCCTCCCTCTCTCTAACCCACAACAAAACCTCGCTGCCATCACGCCCTGCCAACTCACCTTGCGGGCAGCTGTGTTAACCTCCCCCCCCCGCTGATGGCCTAGGCCCGCGACTCTTGGGGCAATTGGGACATGGGCTTGACGCTGGCCTTGCATTCTACGCCCATTTCTACGAAGTACGCCCCTGCGGTTCGACTCGTTCCCGTCCGTCAGGTCGCATCGGATTTCCCCCTCGATCACTCGTCGCCCGCCGCCTCCGTCGTCGCCCGCGCAGTCGAGTCGTAGTCGCCTCACCTCCATCCTCTCCAAATAATACTCGCACGCCTGCTTTGACAGCGGCCCTCGAGCCTGAGTAATGGTGAGCCGTCCCCGCCCCAGCCCGCTCCTCGAGCCAGACGCCTCCCTCCCAAGACTTGTACAGCACACACAGTACACGCTTGAGGCCTGCGCATGTACCTACCTACCTACCAACGCCCACCGCAGACCCCCGTCGTCGCTGGTGCTTGGTGCGTAGCGCGAGGTCGAGGTGCCCTCTCCATCTCAGCGCCCTCTTCCTTCACTCTCCCCTCCACCTCCCTGGCGCCCAGCGCTCAGCGCCTTCATCATCGCTATCGCGCTCATCGTCGCCCTTTTGCTGACCTCCTCTAGCCTGAGATGTCGCTTGATGTCGCCGAGGACGATCCCGGCCAGGCGTCGACCGACTGGCACGCCAACAACGCCCCATCACCATCCCTCAGCGCCAAGTCGGACAATGATCTCGACGACGACGGCACTGACGCGCCCTCCCTACCGATCCAGAAACGACGACGAGTCACCCGCGCCTGTGACGAATGCCGCCGCAAGAAAATCAAGTGTGATGGCAAACAACCTTGCACTCACTGCTCTGTCTATAGTTACGGTACGCTTCCCGACTTATGCCTCTTCTTGGCGTCTCGTCGACTCACCACCTCATCACCCCTTTCAATTCTGGAACGCTTCACCACTGTCACCAAGCTAACCAACTTGCTTAGAATGTACATACGACAAGCCTTCAAATCGAAGGAGAAACCCCGCACCACAATACATCGAAGCCCTCGAAAGTCGTCTACAACGCGCCGAGTCGCTGCTTCACAAATTCATGCCCGATGTCGATCTGGCCGACCCCAATCTCGATCCAGCTATCCAGCAGGAATTCCACAACCGCGAAAATGCCCGCTCCTCGAAAAGCCGGACACCTCAAATTGCTCAGCACTCTCAACTGGTTCAGCAGCACCCCGACCCTAGCGAATCTCACCTCACGTCCATGATTGATTCCATCGGCCAACTCGAGATAGATGATCGCGGAGGCTGGGACTTCCATGGCGTCTCATCCGGTGCCGTATTCCTTAAGCGAATGAAGGAGCATTTTCGAGGAATGCTCGGTCCCGTGGGAAAAACATCCTTCCTCCCCCGACCCGATCGAACCCCCGGCCTTGCGAACCTCGACTCGCCTTCCCCGGCCGCCAATTCTCCATTCTCCGCCGCCCCATCTTGTCCTGAGCTTCCTCCCAAGGAGGTGGCCCGCAAGCTCTGTTACTACTCCCTCAGCTGTGCGACCTGCCTTGTCCGCATCGTCCACGTCCCATCCTTTTACGAGAACTTCGAGAAGATTTACGAAAAACCGCTCGACAACTTATCTCAGGACGAAACCCACTTCCTCGGACTTCTTTTCGCTGTCATGGCCCTGGGTTGCATGTACAACAACCTGGACGACGAATCAGAAGGCCTGGCTTTCAGGGAAGCCAGCCAAGAAGGGTGAGTTCAACTTTGGATGGCTACCATGATATTGCTAACTCATTGTTACAGGATTAAATATTATAACTCGGCACGAGCACTTCTACAAGACATAACAGAATGCCGTGACCTCACCTCATTACAAGCCCTCCTGTTCATCATCCTGTTTCTACAAGCTACATCAAATCTTAACGGTTGCTACTCCTTCGTCGGTATCGCGCTTCGCTCAGCTCTGAAAATCGGCCTCCATCGACACTTGCAACACGAAAGGCTCAACACGATCGAGGAAGAAGTCCGAAAACGCGTTTTCTATGTGATACGACAGATGGACATCTATGTCTCAACGTTACTCGGCTTTCCCCTCCTCCTCAATGTCGACGACATCGACCAACCCTTCCCCGCTGAAGTCGATGACGAATTCATCACACCTACTGGAATTCTCAAACCGCCTATAGGAACTTCTTCCTTCTTCGAGGCCTTCAATGCGCACTCCCAACTGATGGAAATCCTCTCCAAGATCACGAAATACGTCTATCCGATGAAGGGTCTGGGCCAGAGTGTGATGAAGGACAACAAACCCACGTCAACCTATCTTATCAGTTACGGTCGAATCAAGGAAATCGAGGCCGACTTACACACCTGGTTTGAAAGGCTACCACAAAACTGGCGACCGAGCGCCGACGGTCCGATCGAAGTCGTACGGTAAGCATAAGTCTAGATGAGCTGAATGACTGGCGGACATGAAATCTAACGATGTGTAGGGTCCGTCACTTGTTGAGATTTGCCTATGCGCATGTGCAATTAGTCCTGTACCGTCCTTTCCTGCACTATGTATCTCCTCGTCTCAGCCAAGGGACCAAGGTGGATGAACTATCGTACGCATGCGCAGCGGCGGCGATTAGCGTGTCTCGAAACATCGTGCACATTGGCCTGGAGATCCGCAAGCAGCGTGTTCTGAGTGGACCTTACTGGTTCATGCTTTACACCGAGTTCTTTGCTGTCCTCTCACTGGTGTTCTACGCCACCGAGAACCCCGAGAAGCCGGGATCTGGTGAGGTGCTGGCTGATGCCCGGGCAGGCAGGCAAATGATTGCTGCTCTGGCCGATAAGAGCATGTCTGCAGAGAGAGTCACGAACGCACTCGAGGTACGTGGTTGAATTCAGGCTCCAATCGATACGGTACTGACAACAGTTACGCAGGTTTTGTTTGATCAGTTACCAGAGTCGCTAGACCCAGGACGGATGCGAATAGCGCCTTCTAAGAAGAGGTCTGCCCCCACAGGCCGGCCGTCGTCGGTCTCATCGCAGCAAACGACGATACCCCCAAGCATGTCATCCCGACAGACCAACGACTTCGTTCGCGGGAGCAGCCAACTCACCAACACCAGCTACGCGACAAGCTTCACCCAGGGCACCATGGATCAAGTTCCAACGAACGTTTCCGGTTTCCAAGACGGCGTTTTCTCGTCCAGCTTTGGGGATTTCATGCCGCTAGACATGCAAGCACGGCACACACCTGGCTCTACTACAAGCACGGCCACCAGCTCGCAGCGCAACCCGTACCCGGCTGCGCCGCTAGGCATCCACAACCCAGTGAATAAGCTGGAGTCGTTGATGTTCCCATCGGAAGATCCGTTTGCCTACCCCAACCAGCCGATGATGGAACTTGGATTCCCCGGGAAATCGGACCCGCCAAGCAGCGTATCGGATCAAGGCCAGGACATGCAGCTATTCCTGACCGGGACATTTGACGATGTGGAGAGCCAGATCTTTGGAAACCCACCGCCCTACATGATGCACCATCAAGGTCAGCCAATGATGAACATTGGGAGCCAGATGTTTGATCCTGGTAACATGATGGGAATGCCGGCTTCGTCGGGCCACCCGATGGTGCCGCAAGCACATCGGCAACCGCAGCCGCAGGTCCAGCCACATATTCGACAACAGCCCCACCCAGCGCACTTGATGTCGAATAGGCGAGCGCACACGCAGCGGCACCAGGAGAGGCAGATTCAGCAAATGTTTACGGAGCAAGGAATGCAAGCGGACTGGGGGAGTTTCTTTGGTTCTGGACGAGGAGGATTTCAAGGGATGTAACGGTCGCTACATTGATACCCATTTTACGACACGGGAGGCGTGCAGGCGCCGGATACTTTTGCGGATGTGAGAGGTGAGGGAGAGGGAGAGGCAGAGGCAGAGGCAGAGGAAGACAAAGAGAAGAGAGAGAGAGAACAGGAGAGAAGAGAAGGGAAGGATGTGGTAGAGCGGAGGAAGATGAATACGGATCGCCGCTGCAAGGACAAAAAAAAAAAAACGGCGGCATTGCTTAGAGGAACCTGGCAAATAGACGGAGCAACTATTTTGGGTGTATATAGGAAAGCAAGCGGGATTGTCTCTTGGAAATGACGACAGACGAACAGGAGGGAGGGGAGTTATGAATTGGAGTGTCAGATGATGGACTTTGAATAGTTGATGTATTTGACGAGAGATAGGATTGGATCTGAATGTAGATAATATTACGATACATCTGTTGATCATCAACATCTCGTGGACTCTACTCATTGTGAAACGCTGTCTTTCTGCCTCCCCGATAAGTGGACTGATAGGATTGACGGACAGGTTCACCGATGGACCGGTCAACTGGAGTAGCCGATTCGGCACCGTGCACAGTGCTACGTCCGACAAATCCGGCACGGAGCTTCCGAGCGCGCGCGCAGTGGAAGTGGATGTGGCCGGAGAGACCCGCCGGGTGAGTAAAAGGTGTAACTTTAAAGCCTCCAGCTGATCTATACGAAGCGTGTAACTTCGTATCACATGTCGATTGTTGATGTCAGATGGAATATAACTTGGATAACTAAGCGCCTTATGCAAAAAGGCCAAATCTTTTGCAAAATGGCGCAGCGGTTAATCCGACAGTTGAACCTCTTATCTTTATCGTGTCTTGCTGGAGTGCTTTGCCGCTAAGCTCAGATAAGCAAGTCGCCCGCAGCGCCGCGATAGGGACGCCTCAACCGACTCACTCATTCATCTACTCTCGTGCTGACGACATTGCTTCGTTCAGAGGTTGACGACGGGCGGCCAGCGTTTTTCCGTCGCCATCTCAGCCGTACGGACTACCCTGGATCGTGTCTATCTCTTGGTCATTGAAAGAAAAACACCGAGGAATTGAAAAAAAAAAACCGAACAAGGGTATAAGCTCGCTTCTTGCCGGAGAGCCATGGCCACGCAGCTGCCGAGACCCGTTTGCGGGGAGGCCGCCAGAGAGCCAGCTCTGGCTTCAGGTCCAGCACGTGCCGATGCGCCTAGCAGCGTCGACTACGAGCTGGTGCCGGAGGACGAGTTCGATGCGCTGTAAGAGTCGAAGCCCTGTTTGAGCCATCCCATTCTGGTGTAGTTAACGCGGCGTAATAGGTGTGTTGAGGTCAAGAAGGGCAACGATCTCGAGAGCAGTACCACTAGCAGCCGGAACAAGTATCCCGGTACGCACGCACAGAAACAGATATGAACATTGAAACAGGCTGCTAACTCCTCGCGCAGCCAAACTCCATGCTCGCAAAGTCGCTGCCGAGCTTGGCGTTGGTGATGGCCTCATCTACCTCCCCGGCGAGCCAACCCGCCTCTACGAGGACTCGGACCAGTCACCGCCCTTCAAGCAGCGCAGATAGTACGTCCGCACCTCTTCCGTCCTTTCTGGACTCCCTCGTTTATCATTCTGACCGGGTCAAACAGCTTCTACTACTTGACCGGCGTTGACTTTCCGGACTGCGCCGTCACCTACGAAATTGCTACTGATCGCCTCACCCTCTGGATCCCCTATGTCGAGCCGCGACAGGTCCTCTGGTACGGTGCTACGCCGGACGCTGCGGACGCCATGCGTCGCTACGATGTCGACGACGTACGGTACACGGCCCAGCTGTCCAAGTTCCTCCACGGCCAGCTCCGGCCGGCCACCACGCTCTACATCCTCCACCCGGATCAGGTCCCGCCGAAGCTGACGGACCGGCCCCGCGGCCAGACGCACATCAACTACTCCAAGCTGCGACCGGCCATGGACCAAGCCCGCGTCGTCAAGACGGACTACGAGGTGGCGCTCATCCGTCGCGCCGCCCTCATCTCGTCGGCCGCCCATCGCGCCGTTGCCGAGCGTCTCCTGACCATGCGCAACGAGCAGGATATCGAGGCCGTCCTCGTTTCCGAGTGCACTGCTCGCGGCGCCCATGCGCAGGCGTATCCTATCATTGCTGGCGCCGGTGTCAACGCCTCGACGCTTCACTACGACAGCAACGACCAGCCTCTCGCGGGCAAGCAGCTCGTCGTCGTCGACGCCGGCTGTGAGTGGCAGTGCTACGCCAGCGACATCACCCGCACCCTGCCCATCTCGGGGTCCTTCACGCCCGAGGCCGCCTCCATCCACGCCATCGTCCAGCGCATGCAGGACGAGTGCATCGCCCGCATCCGGCCGGGCTGCGTCTTCTACGCGCTGCACCTCCACGCGGCCGACGTGGCCATCCGGGGCCTGCTGAAGCTGGGCATCCTCCACGGCAGCTTCGACGAGATCCAAAAGGCCGGGACCGTGGCGGCCTTCTTCCCGCATGGCCTCGGACACCACGTCGGGCTGGAGGTTCATGACGTGACGGGCGTCGACCGTCTGCTCATGCGCGAGAGCTTCCACATCGAGGGCGGGAAGCGCGAGATGGTGACGCCGACGACGTTGGGCGCGCTGCGACGCATGGCTGCTGCGCCGCCGCCTTACAAGGGACGCCAGGCCCTCCGGCCGAACATGATTGTGACGGTTGAGCCGGGGATGTGAGTTCTCCTTGTTTTCCCCTGTTGACAATTTTGTTGTTGTCCATTGCTTGCCATGTACATCTACTAACACGTCTTCCAGTTACTTCTGTCGCCCTTTTATCGAGGGCTATTTCCTCACCAACACTGCACACGCCAAGTTCATCGACCGCGATGTTCTGGAGGCCTACTACGACGTCGGCGGCGTGCGGATCGAGGACGACATCCTCGTCACGGAGGATGGACACGAGAACATCTCAGCCGAGGCGCCCAAGGGCGAGGACCTGCTGGATGTGATTAATGGGAACTTTGAGAAGATCTAACCATGTTCCCTTTTTGAGCCAGATTTCTCTTTGGTTCGTTTGGGTATAAGGGATACTGATAGATGGGTCTACTTCTTTGTCATTGGGACATCGCCTTTTAATTAAGCAGTGAAGCGACGCGGAATGGCTCTTTAAAGCTTGGATAGTTTGGGAAACACTAGAATGAAACAACATGAATTTGGACTGGGAACGACCTGTTGATGGCGACATCAAGGTGTGAAGGTATTCATGCTCATTACTACCCAAACATGTATCTCCTCATGTGCAACCATTGCACGTAATGTACAACTGGGGAGCGTGACACGGCCTTAAATCATTACGCTGGATAACACCCGCCGAATGCTCCACACTACCCACCCATGACAAACACTCTCCCTTCTCTTTTCTCCTTCTAGATTATCACGCACGCAAAGGAACATCCAAGCCCGCCTACAAGTACTTCTTGGGCATGCTGTTGCGGCGGCGCTTGTAGACGAGATACGCGGCGATGAGGAGGCCCTGGGTGCCGAAGAAGACGAAGATGAGGAAGCGGTGGCCGGGGGTCCTCTCGAGGACGGCCTCGGAGAGCGAGGAGTGGTGGTCGGAGAGGACGGCCTTGACGGTGCGCTCGTTGGCCTGGAACTTGCGGGTGAGCTCGCGGCGGAGGCCCTGGATCTCCTTGTCGAGGTCGGTGATGCGGCCCTGCAGCTCGCCGATCTCGTCGATCTTGCGCATGTCGGCGCGCAGCTGGCCGATGAGCTGGGAGAGCTCTTCGTGGCGCTTCTCGTCCTGCTGCTGGTGGCGTGAGGCGACGCGGTGCAGGGCGGAGAGCTGGTGGTTGGTGCTCTGGAGGCGGTTGTGGAGGTCCTGGAACTGCGTCTTGGAGGTTTGGAAGACGTCCGGGTCCTCGTCGGCCAGCTCGCCATCGCCGTAGGGGTCGTTGCGGGCATTGTTGTTGTTGCCGCTGGGAGGGTTTTTGTTGGGCGTTTGTTGCTGCTGTTGCTGCTGCTGCTGTCTGGCATTGTTGTTGCTGTTGGTCGCGGCGTTGTCCGACATGACGACCAGCTTGAACACTTCGAAGGAGTCCGGGGTGTCTGGGGTGGCGGCGGTGATGCCGAACTGGTAGCCCGAGGGGATGCTGAACTTGGTGGTCTCGAAGCAGAGCTGGCCGTCGATCTCGACGCGGAACGAGCTGGCCGACTGGCGCAGCTTGACCTGCGAGGGCCGGCCGAGGTTGCGGTAGTTGTAGGCGCAGTGTCCAAAGGCCATCTCCTCGACGCGCTGCTTGCTGCTGTAGTCGGTGGACCCGTCGTTGAGGAAGCCGCGGATGATGCCGCCGGTGCTACCCTGCTTGTCGATGACGAGGGCGAGGCCGTCGAACTTGCCGACGGTGTAGACGCTGCTGGAGCCGACGGCGGCGGGCCCGCCGCGGACGAGCCAGATGTTGAGGTTGCCGCCGCCGCGGTCGGGCCCGTTGGCGCGGAAGTCGACGTCGGCGATCCACTGCGGCTTGGTGAGGGTCTGCAACGACCACACGGCGCCGCGCTGGTTGCCGGGCGCGAGCGGCGTGAGGATGATGCGGTTGGAGAGCACCTCGGGCATCTGGGGGGCGCCCTGGAGCGCGAAGTTGGGGATCTGCCCGCGGCTCTCGGCCGGGCTTATCCTGCCCGCGTGGCCGAAGCTGAGCTCGCTGATGAGGTACTGGGCCTGCGACAGGCTTGCTGCCAGCAGCGCCGTGAGGGTGAAGTCGAGACGCATGGCGGCGAGGTGGGAGAAGGAGAAGGAGAGGACAACCAAGAAAGAGGCCGATCAACGGGCACAACCGAAAAAAAAAGCGTGTATCTAACAGAAGAGGAGAACACGCCCAGGACTTTTTCTTCTTTTCGTGCTCGAGCGGGTCGGCGGAAATGGTTCGAGGGAGAAGGGAAACGGGATGGCCCAGACAAGGCTGAGAGAAGACGAAAAAGAGGTCAGAGGTGTGAGGACACTTTGCACATGGAGACCCCTGGACGAGCCCAGCCTTGGTGACTAGTAAGTAGCTATCGACCAACGGACGCGCGGTGAGAATACGAGCAGCTTTTTTCTGTGATAGAGACGAAGAAAAAAAACCGTTGAAGCTGAGAATTGGGTCTTTCAATTGATGCAGCGAGTTTTTAACCTGCTCGTGGCTCAAAGACAGCTGCCTTGTTCTCGCAATCCCTCGGACAATGGGACACAACACAAGGCTTGGAATGAAGCCACACGCGAGACGGCTCCTCTCAGCCTTGAGGCGCCATTGACCGGGAAGCGTGTGGCTTGAAGCTGTATGGGGGGCGTCCAGGGAGCTCAGTGATTGGCGGGAAACTGTGGTGTGTCGTCTGCCCCAGGAAAAATAAAAGGGAAGGGGCCACCTTTCTGGAAGCTTGGGCCACAGACATAAGTTAGCCGCCAGGCCGTTTCGGGGTCCACAGCCAATCTCGCTGCGAGGTGGTGATTTATTTGCCTGGTTCGGCCGGGATGCGCCTGGCAGCACACACACACACCACTCACTCAAGACTCGCGAATTTGAGGTCATGAGGTTGAGGCTGAGGCACTGACATTGATCATGGCAGAGTCCTATCCGACGCTGACGCAGGTCGCCCTTGTGGCGGCCGCTTTCAAGGTGCTCCTTTTCCCGGCTTAGTGAGTTGTCTCTGTCTTGTCTTGTCTTGTCTGTCTTGTCTTGTGTTTCCGTGCTCTTTGCTTTGCTTTGCTCTGTTGCTTTCTCGGCGCATCGCCATCGTCGGCTTTCCGCGACAGCCGACCAAGAGAGACACCAAAACGCTGACCTCCTCTGCCACAGCAAATCCACCGACTTCGAAGTCCATCGCAATTGGCTCGCCATCACCCAGAGCCTCTCTCTCAAGGACTGGTACTTTGAGAAGACGTCGGAATGGACCCTCGACTACCCCCCCTTCTTCGCCTACTTCGAATGGGTCCTGGCCCACGTCGCCCGCCTCATCGACCCCCTCATGGTGCGCGTCTATAACCTCGACTACGACAGCTGGCAGACCGTCTACTTCCAGCGCACCTCCGTGCTCGTCACCGAGCTCGTCCTCGTCTTCGCACTGCAGTCCTTCATCGACTCGACCCCGCTGGCCTCGAAGCGCGCCGCCCAAGTCTCTGCCCTGTCCGTCATCCTGTCCCCGGGTCTCCTGATCATCGACCACATCCACTTCCAGTACAATGGCTTCATGTACGGCATCTTGGTGCTGTCGCTTGTGTTGGCTCGCTGTAAGGCGACACTGCTGTCCAGCGGGCTTGTCTTTGCGACGCTGCTGTGCTTCAAGCACATTTACCTGTACCTGGCGCCCGCGTACTTCATCTTTCTGCTGCGCGCCTACTGCCTTTCCGCCAAGTCCATCTTCCGGATTCGCTTCCTGAACTGCATCAAGCTCGGGTTGGGTATCGGTGGAATTTTTGGCGCCGCCTTTGGGCCCTTTGCCGCCATGGAGCAGATTCCCCAGCTTCTCAGCAGGCTGTTTCCCTTCTCGCGGGGTCTTTGTCATGCGTATTGGGCACCGAATATTTGGGCACTGTACTCGTTTGCGGATCGCATTTTGATCCACCGTAAGTTTTTTCTTCCCATGGTCACAATTTCAGAGAGCTGACTGCTGCAAGTTGCCCCGCGTCTCGGTTTGGCAGTTAACGAGGGAGCGCTGCACAGTGTTACCCGCGGTCTCGTCGGTGACACCGCGTTCGCCGTGTTACCTGAAATCAGTCCCAAGATGTGCTTCGCCCTGACGCTGTTTTTCCAGGTGCTGCCCTTGATCAAGCTGTTCCGGCTGCCTACCTGGGAGAACTTCATCGGCGCTGTCACGTTGTGCGGTTATGCGTCTTTCCTTTTTGGATGGCATGTCCACGAAAAGGCCATCCTTCTGGTCATCATTCCATTTAGTCTCATCGCCCTGCGAGACCGACGACACTTGGGAGCCTTCCGACCGCTGGCCGTGGCAGGACATGTATCTCTATTCCCGCTTCTATTCACGCCGGCTGAGTTCCCCATCAAGACCATATACACGATTCTTTGGCTGGTTGTGTTCCTCATGGCATTTGACCGCCTGGCGCCAGCCTCGAATAAGCCGAGGTTTTTCCTGCTGGATAGGTTCAGCACGCTGTACATTGTGGTAAGCGTGCCGCTCATCCTGTACTGCTCGCTGCTGCACCAGATCTTCTTTGGCAAGGCCTACGAATTTATCCCCTTGATGTTTACGAGCGCGTACTCGGCGATAGGGGTCGTCGGTAGCTGGGTGGGATACATGGTTGTGTACTTTACTGCATGATGTTTGATGCATTAACTAGACTGGTGGATGGTGTTTATATTGCCACCCCTCTAGTTCTGGTTGCGGCTTTGCCGTGAGCGATACCCTGAAAAATATATTTCCCATTGATCGTTGTGAAAAGCAAGAATGAGGCGCTGCATTGAAATAAGTGAACCAAAATGATTCGCCTTCCGTTTGAATGTCTTTCCTAACTGAATGGCTGGCTGGCACCTGATTCGCGAAGACAATTCTGGGCACGGCAGATGAGTCAGCGAGTCTAAATTAGGCAATTATGGAGACGATTCCACGTGAGACGCAAGGCTGAAGGTCATTTTTGGGGCTAACAACCTCGATCTAGGATATGGGTCTGCATCGTTGTCGAAGGACCTCATTGAGACTCAGCGAATCCCGGGATGCTTGCTGGGAGTGAGAGGGTGCACAACGTGTCATTCGGAAGAGGACAAAGCGCCCGGAAAGGAGGAATTGGGTGCACGGCGGGACAGCGCATACACGCCGAGAAGACGCGGCTGAATTAAAGATTTACAGGGTCCGCGACGGGTGATATCGCAGGATTCCGTGGTTGGAGGCTTTATTGAGGTTATTTGTGACGTCTGCCGAAGCTTTCTGCACCATTGCAAACACAGCTGAACACTCAAAAGCCCATGCCGGGGGTTGCTGGTAGGCCGCACGACACGTCCGCAAACGCGGTCCTGGAGGAGGCGGTTTTGACCAGCGGCCCACCTGGACAACGGGGCACAATTGGGATTGGACATGGAAGGCAATATCTGGACAGGGAGTAGCGGAAAAAAGACGATTCGGGCGCCGTTGGAATCGGCTCGCGGCGACGAGCAGAATGAGCCCAAGAAGGTGCGTGAACGGAGGGAATAGCTGGCGGTGATGGCCGGGGGGAGTGCTCTGGCGGAGTGGAGGAGGTGAAGTTGGAGGCGCCTGGTTTTCGATGGATGGACAGCGGAGGAGGAGGGACGCAAGGGAAGCGCCGCGCCGCCGGGGAAGGGGGGGGCGGGGGCGTGTCAGTGGGTGTTAGTGAGCTGTGGTGGTGCCGGCCGGGTCTTTTGGACCGGGGGGTGCCAATCTTGTGGGAACGGCTTTGGGAGCGGCGAGGATTGTTGAGTAGCGATAGGTTAGATGTCTAGGAGCATGGCGTTCTTTGTGTAGCTGGCTGATGGCTTCGCCCGTTGTATTTTCACCTCCCGTCCGGCGTCTTTGATTGTCCCCCTTCTCGCTCTATCCAGACGGCTGCTGATGGGTGATCGATCCATCCGTTAGCGGTCGGTACCTGGCGCCGCGACCCATGCGGTTTTGACACCGGTACACCCGCAGTACCTGCTCTTTCGCGCGTCCGCCCACGCACGCCAGGGTACCTTCCATCGCACTCGAACCCCGGTGTTTCGCTCTGCTCGTCCCGGCCGCTGCCTGCTACTGGCTCCCAGCAGGTACTTCGCACTAACGCTAACCCACGTCTACACGGACACCTACCCACGCTCCTGCTTTTCTTCCTCGCTCTCTTCTTCCCTCTCCCCCCCCCCGGGATGTCCACGCCGTTGCTCCCGTCGCGTCAGCCCGCTTCTTCTTCTTTTCCCTCCTCCATCATCGCCTTTTCTGCCCGCCTCTCGCCGCCCACCCCTCCCCATTGTTCCCTCATCGACAAAACCCGCCGAGCCTGTGAGCTTCACTTACACCGGGAAAGCGGTCTCTGCCATCTTTGGTCGCGTTTCGCCGCTTCGCCGCGTGTAAGTCGCCGTTTCCCACGCACACCACACACACACACACACACCCACCCCCGGCCAACCCGCCCGCGCGTTTGCGTGGCCCTTTCGACCGCAACTCGACGACCAGACCGACACGTCCATCGCCCAACCCGCGCCCCCCCAGCGTCCGCGTACACTACCTCCGATCCGATGCTGCGACGTCGCTGCCGCCTTTGGATTCATTCTTGTTAGTGGGGGGAGAGGCTGCGTCTCAGCCTTGCAGACGATTCTTTAGACGTGGGAACTCCAACGCTGCTTGCGAGCCGTTCTCTCAGCATGGTACTGCCTCCTACCCACCACACTTCGTCACTGAGCAAAAACTGAGCCCTGTGTCCAGGTCCTGTTTAAGCGAAAACCCGTCCAATTCCTGCCTCCGGCGGAAATCGAGGATGACAATGTCGAGGTATGCCAACGTTTCTGTGAAGGTTGCGCAACCACTGATTTGTGATTCAGGTTTGGCACATACCCCAGACGGGGGAGATTTTCGTCTCGTACGAGGACTATTTGAATCGGTGAGTTGAATCCTTACCCTCCTAGATTGTTTCTATGCTTACACCAAATCTAGCATGGAATTTTATAAACAGGTACGAAAGACTTGGCTCAACCTCCACCCCGTGGCCTCTCGCTTACCCAATCGAATAGCCTCGCTTCAACGACCAAATTACAGGGCATTCAGGTTTGACCTTCTTCGAGGCTTTTAAGAGCGAGGTTTGTCTTGTCGGTCCCCGCTCACATCCACTCGCTCACCATCGGAAACAGCTTGCTGGGGGCAAAGAAGTTGAAGCCTCATTCCCCGAGGCTCTCAAGGGCCCGATTCTACGCAAAGTCCAATTCCAGACAGTTTCGCGCCTCGATAACCTCGTCGACCAGATTTACGAAGAGTTCAAGCACGATTACTACCCCGGCGAGGAGGTGACTGTCACGATGAACGGCGGAGACCGAGTCCACGGCCTGGTCCGGGACAAGACCAGCTTTGGCGCAAGAACCCACCCCGACGGCACCCAGACGCCACGCACAACCCGGTATTCGGTGAATTTGAAGGAGTCGGACTCGGAGACCATTGTGACGGACGAGCACATTTGCCGCGATCGAGGCATCTTCACCAAGGCTATGCTCCGGTCTTTTATTAAGAAGACCGTGACCCGCGACGCGTGGAATGGTGCCCCTTGGCTGGTCAAGCACGAGTACGCTGCCCAGTATCATATTGACACAAGGGTTCCGCCCCATCTCCGCTACGATACCAAGGTCCAGGAGCGCAAGCAGCTTCAGGCCCAGAAACGTGCGAGCCTCCCTCACGAAACCAATGGCCACAGCCCTGCTGGAGCGCTCAACTCCGGTCCCATGCGTCTCCCGGAGCTGAAGCCAGCGCCCAAGGGCAAATCGAAGCCCAGCCAGACCGGATCTGGCTCCAAGGGCCTCAAGTGGCCCCTCAACATGCCTGTTCACGGTGGCAACCCCTTCAGCTACCCGCCCAACCACCACGACCAAGGTCCTCCCCAGCGCGAACCTACTCCGCCGCCACCACCGCCCCCGCCTCCCAAGTACCCCATTGAAGATCTGCAGCTTGAACCGCGCGACGATCGCAAACGCCCACCGCTCAAGTACATGTGCGCGAACCCCCCTGTGCAGGTGGAAAATGGGGATGCGGTCGACAACGACATCGACATGGACTCTATTGGTCCTCTGCTGGAGACCTGGGATACCCTCAACGTATACTGCGAGGTCTTCAAACTCGACTCTTTTACCTTCGACGACTTTGTCCAGACTATGCGTGTCGCCTCTGAGCAGGTTCCTGTTCAACTCTTTGACGAGATTCACTGCTCTGTGCTCAAGGTTTTGGTCGACTCCGAAGCAGATGGCGGTAAGGTGCGCATCACTCTGCCGGAGATTGAAGAGGACGACAGCGACGAGGAGGAGGAAGAAGAAGGCGAGGATAATGAAGAAGCCACCCCAGAACCAGAACCGAAACCGGTGGGACGTGCCACCAGGAGCAGCATGGCGAAGCTAGAGGCTGAGCGGCTGGCTGCTGAGTTGGCGGCCGCCGAGGCAGAGAGCGAAGCTGCAGAGGCAGAGACGAAACATCGTGCCGAGGAACTCCTCAAGGATTACGATTGGATCGAGCACCTGCGAAAACGCGACTTCACTAACGGAGGCTGGGAGCGAATCATGGTTGGACTGCTTCACCAGCTGTCCAAGAACGAGCGTCAACAAGGGGCCTGTGAGGAGCTTTTGTACGAACTTGTCCCGGCTGAAATTGAGCCCACTCAGGACACAGTGCGACAGGCATATGCCGAACTCAATGTCAACCTCCGCGTCAAGGCATTGCAGATTATTTGCATGCTGACTACAGAGACCAAGGCGATGCGGGGCTACATGGAGGATTGCAGCGAGACCATGACGACATACCGCAAGGAGAAAATTGACTGGCAGCGGCAGCGGAAACAAGGGTAAGTCATCTTTACAGAGATTAGCGGAATGACGCTGACTGACTCATCTTAGTGTTGAGGACCTGCGACAGCTGAATGAGCAGCGAAAGATTCTCTTGCCTGACAACATGCCGCCTTCCCCGTCACAGACTCCCGTGAAGGTAGAAGAAGACGCCAAAATGACTGACGTCGATGAGTCGCTCATGTCTAGAGAGGAGGACGGCGAGGAGACCGGGGAGGATGGCGCAGCACGAAGAAAGCGGAGACGAGCACAGTCCACCAAGCAACGGAAGCGCGAAGAGGAACTTGCTCGAAAGGAAAAGGAGAAGGCCAAGGCTGAAAAGACGCCCAAGCCCCCGGTCCAGTCCAAGCAGTTTGTCAAGCTGTTGAAGGACATCCAGAAGAAGGAGGATCTGATCAAGAAGTGCGAGGACGAGATTGCCATTCTCGACAACGACCTGCGCGAGGCCGACTGCCCTCGAACTCGAGTCATGGGCAAGGACAGGTTCTGGAACAGGTACTACTGGTTTGAGCGCAATGGCATGCCGTATGCCGGACTCCCGAACAGTTCAACGGCCTCGGCGCAATACGCCAACGGGTGTATCTGGGTGCAAGGACCGGACGATTTGGAGCGCGAGGGATACATCGACTTGCCGTCGGATCTGCAGGACGAGTACAAGGCGAAATTCGACATGACGGTTCCCGAGCGGAAGGCGATGGAGGAGGGCAAGACCAGTGTCTACAACTCGCGTCAGTGGGGATACATTTCAGAGCCGGAGCACGTCGATGAACTGATCAAGTGGCTTGACCCGCGTGGGCTCAATGAGCTGAAATTGCGTAAGGAGCTGCTCAACTACAAGGAAAAGATCGCCAAGCACATGGAGAACCGGAAGACATATTTGGCGGAGACCGAAGAAGCAGAACACAAGGAGGAGACGAAGCGGACGAGCTCGCGAATCCGCGACAAGACTCCCGAACCACCCAACTACCGCTGCCTTCAGTGGGAGAACTCGACTGCGATTGACGAGGTGGGTCATCTGCACAGCGATCCACCGCCGCCACCGAGGTCGAGGAAGCAGACCAAGAAGCGGGAGGCGCAGAGCGACGCGGCAGCAGCACCGGCGACGAAGACGCGACGACGCCGAGGGGGTTAGAGACGTTGGGTGGACTCAAGTCGTCAAGCACGACGTGAAGGGAGGTTTAACTATCCCGCCAGGATGTGAATTTCAGGACCGGACATGACATGACAAGATTTCGCATGTTTGCATTGTGGCGGATATTTGGCGAGCATAGAAGCTGGTCTGTCTGACCTGGAGCTGGGGTCGGCGGAGTGTTTTGGGGGACGGGCGGGTTAAAAGAAGAGTCCTGTCATTTGGCGTTTTGGCCAGGCCAGGATAGGCTGCGGCAGCATTGGGCGGCATGGAACAACTTAGACTACACTTGATTGGAATCAGAGACTAGGAGACAATCAACTCTAACAACAGCCTCAAAGAAAGCTTGCATGACGATGGGTGTGACGATTTACTAAGTTGGCGCTCCGAAGCCAACGGCGAAACGGCCCATTTGGGGCGATTTGGCCGACACCAAGGGACGTGGTTGGTTAGCACGCCCAATGGTTCCAGTGGAGATCTACAGTGCTACCTCGGCAGCTGAAGATTCCGATCGCCGATGTACCGTCAGTCGATCGGACGGTTGGTTGCGCCGGACAATTATGGGCTTTGGCGAGTATATAGAACCTAGAGGATCCGGAGAAGGGCATCTTTTGTTTCTTGGCTTTTTTAACTCCAGCAGACATCCAATTGGCTTCTCCAAGTTTTTTTTCTCATTACTCAACTCGGTTTAGTACAATCGTGACCATGGCCGATACCGCACAGCCCAAGATCAAGCTACACTGGTACGTCATTGCACCTATCCGCACGCCGCTCACAACCACAAACAACTGACGAAAAAAAAAACTACAGGCTGGACCGGTCGCGATCGCAGCGCATCGTGTGGCTGCTGGAGGAGCTCAAGCTGCCGTACGAGCTGGAGATTTACCACCGCAACAAGGAGACGCGGCTGGCGCCGCCGGAGCTGGAGAAGGTGCACCCGCTGGGCAAGTCGCCCGTCATCACCATCGCGGCGGCTGGGGTGGCGGAGCCGGTGGTGCTGGCCGAGAGCGGCTTCATCACGCAGTATTTGGTGGACAATACGGCCGAGGGTAAGAGGTTGGTGCCGCCGCGGTGGCGGGATGGGTTGGAGGGTCAGCTGGGCGGCGAGACGGAGGCGTGGATACGGTATCAGTATTATCTGCACTATGCCGAGGGGAGCTTCATGCCGGTGTTGGTCATGGCGCTTGTTGTAGGCGGTAAGTTCTGTCCCCCAGCTACATTCGGGAGTTGATGCACGCCCTCCCTTAGGAAGTCGTCACAATTAACTCGTCTCCAGCGCTCAAATCCCCCGCGGTCCCCTTCTTCATCCGGCCCATCTCCTCGCTGCTGGCCAACCGCGTCTTCTCGTCCTTCATCTTCCCCAACGCGCGGCGCAACCTGGGGCTGATCGAGGCGCACCTGGGGTCGTCGGGCGGCGACTATCTGTGCGGCGCCTCGCTGACGGCTGCGGATATCCTGATGAGCTTCCCGCTGATCGCGGCGCAGCACCGCTTCGACGCGTTTGGCGCCTTCCAGGGCGGGTCGTGGGCGGCCGAGTTCCCCCGGACGGCGGCGTACGTGGCGCGGTTGGAGGCCGAGGAGGGGTATAAGCGCAGCGTGGAGAGGATTCGGGAGATTGATGGGGATTTTGAGGCGACGTTTTAGGCGTGATTGGCTTGTGGGTTGGGAGGGAGTGGTGTACGCGGGATATGTACTCGCTCTCATGTTGGTTACGGATTAGAGGTGGCTTACAGTGCTAGTATGGTGGTTGTTCAGTTAGAAATGGCTAAGCATGTTTTTGCTGGGCGCTTCGTTATTATCCTACAACTAAGACTCCAATCTTACAAATGCTGTACTCTAGCTGATCCACGCACTTGTATAAGCCCCCCCTGGATTCTAGAATGGAGGCTTCCTGGGGAAGGCATCTCAAGTATTCTAGGGATTGATTTTTTACCGTTCTTTCCTCTGGACTCCTCTTTATACAAAACGTGGTGTGCCAGGTTGGATCGATTCACTTGATCGTCTTCCTTACCGACACTCACCGAAAATGCTTGGTTACCGTCAGCCCCCATTGGCCACACACCTCAAACTGTGGATCTCCCACTTCACCTCGAAAATACCAGCTAAGCACCTCTCAACACTGCCTCCCTCTCCCCTCAGACAACCCTGTGCGGCCAATCGCAATGTTCGCATCGAGAACAATCTGTTCGCGATGCTCGGTGCGGTTGCGCGCCGCCGCAGTCCCGCGGCTGGGCATCGCCGCCCGATTCGCGACGCAGGCCGACTCGGCACAAGATTCATCTCATCCTCATTCTCATCCTCAACACCCGTTGACACACGGCCATGAGCCCGCTAGGACACGTCCGGGCGCCTTCGATGAGAGGTCAACATCGTCACTGGATTCGGCCATGGCCTTGTTCCACGACGTCGTTAGCCCGGGCCCTGATGTCTCGGCTGGCGAAGACTCGGCTCAACCCGTGTTGAGCGAGCTGGAACTCCTCGCCAAGCTCGACAAGCTAACGCAGAGAAACTTGAGCCTCCAGGACGACTACGATGCGTTCCGCCACGAGATCTGGCCGTCCATCGAGATGATGCGTGGCCAGGTCCCCAAGGCCCTCTACAACGCCGTCACCCTGCGCCTCGCCAGGTATCGCAGCTACCTCGCCTCGCTCGGCACCCACCCGGGCATCACCGTGGAGATTTCTAGAATGTACGGTGCCATTGGCAGATGGGATCCGGTTATCCGGAACGACCTCGTTCTGGGCCTGTGCGGATTCCTACAGGACCGCAAGCACCCTACGAGCATGCGTGTGGCGCTCCTGAAGGAGCTCATTACTTTGTGGAAACACATCTCCCAGCTGAAGCGCACGGGCGAAGCTCTCCAAGAGCCGCGGTTTGTCTTTCCCAGCGCGCAGGATGTGCTCAAAGACTTGAACAGGCGGCCTAAGAATGTGCCAGCCGAGGAGGTCCGCTCCCTCAATACGCAGCGGGCTCTTGCGTCCATATTCCTCCTGTTCCCGCCCCCGCAGGCCGAGGCGATGTTGCCTGGCCTTCTGGCGACCATAGCTTTCCTGGCGGATATGAGATACTCGAGCCTGAGCTTGCAGACAGAGGCCGCGCCCCTGCTCAACCTCGTCCGGTTGGTGGTTTCCAAACTAGGCGGACTGACCGAGGACGATATCTCGGAAATTTTCAAGAAGAAGAGCGATTTCGCCATGCCAAGACAGAACAGGCTCCGGGGTTACGTGGTTCTCCAAGTGCCGTACATCATCAAGATGCTTCTCTACCAGAGCGACAACTGGCAGAATGGGCTGGACACGAGCATGGACCCTGTGATGGCGAAGCAGGTTGATCTATCAACTTTCCACAAGCAGCTGCAGGTGGCGTACGGTTCGCGCAACACAGGGGCAATCCTCTCTGTCTGGCAGAACCTCAATTCGAGCTTGCAGGACCACCCGAGGCTCAGACAGGCAATCCAAGACGACCCGCACTTCCTCGACTACTGGATGTTTGTGTGGTGCGGCGTCCGCCGAGCCGGCAGGGTCCAGGAGACGATCGAGCTGATGAAGGAGCTCGGGATCGAGCCCACCATCAAGACGTACACGTCCATGATGCACGGATGGAAGATATGCAAGGACCTGGCCAAGATCGAGGCGCTGTGGGGTCAGCTGATTCGGTCGGGGGTGAAGCTCGACCTCGTTATCTGGACGGAGCGCATCTCTGCCCTCATCGAAGGAGGACGGCCCGAACTCGGCGTGAAGGCGCTGGGTGAGATGGTGGGGACGTGGAAGAAGGCCGTCAAGGAGGGCCGACAAGCCGACGCCGTGGAGCCAACTATCGCGGCCGTCAACGCCGCCTTTACGGGCCTAATTCGCCACGGCGACCACCAGCAGGCCCACGAGGTGCTCCAGTGGGCAGGACGCGAAGGCTTCTTGCCCGACATCCGGACGTACAACATTCTCATCCGCGAGAGCCTCCGTGCCGACCACCATGAGGACGTCCGGGAGTTGCTGCGGGCCATGAAGGATCAGGACATCCAGCCAAACTCGGCGACGTTTACTATCCTGCTGGAGGGAGCCATCAGCCGGATTGGAGAGCACAGTAGCATGGAGGAGCAGCTGCAGGCCGTCAACCAAGTGTTTGAGGACATGGAGGCTGCCAACCTCAAGCCCAACCTGGAGACGTACGGCAAGATGCTCTACGCAGTAACGGGCCTGCCCAACGTCTCGGACGAGGCCATCGCTACCGTTCAGGCGCACATGCGCGGCAGGGGCTTAAACGTCACGCCATACATGGTGACCATCCTCGTGGAGCGCGTTCTCGCCCACGACCCGCCAGATATCAAGGCCATCGTGCAGCTCCTGCGAGACCACAACATCAAAGGCATCGACCAAGGCGACCAGACGCTGTGGGAGCGCGTCATGAGCGCGCACGCCATCGCGGGAGACCCGGCCGAGGCCATGGCCATCTTCAACAAGCTCGCCGACGCAGGGCGGTCCGTCACCTCGCTGCCGTGTCTGACGGACATGATCCGCGCCATGGTGGAAAAGGGGGACCACCAGGCGGCGCAGAGGATCGTGGACGTCACGCTCGCTCACACGCAGGAGCGCGGGGGGGAGAATGATCGGTACTGGAGGCATCACTTCTGGTACTTGGCCAGGGAGAATGGGCTGCTGCGAGGTGCCAAGCTGCCGCCTAGTCTGAGGATGGACGCATCCTGATATATAAACGATTGCGTGTCACACCGCTGTGGTTAGCGGGGATGAGATGGATTGAGAGACCTGGATGAAGGCTGGAACCGCAGAACTAGGATGGCATCTGTATGAGAGGTGAAATTCCTCGTGGCATTGCATTGTATTTCCACGGCGTAGAATGCCTGTATATGCATGTATGAAATGATACGACCAAACACCGTCACCGCCCAAGCAATGCGAGTTGTTTTCCCAACTTGCGCCGAACGCCCTGTCCCTATTCCGCCCTGTTGTTGCAAATGTCGTCACGCAAGCCGTCTATCATATTCATGTTTTTGTCCTAATTCTAAGACTCATCCATGGCCTCGCCGGCTCCATTCGAAATCGGGGCCGACGCATCCTTGCTCAACATCGCGGCCACGTTCTCCAGGCCCTCGACGTCGCTCCGCGTCACCTTGCGGCCCTCGCCCTGCCACTCGCCGTCGCGCACGTCGCCCTGGGCGCCGAGCTCCAGGCCGCGCGAGTTCTCGAGGTACTTGCGCGACGCGGCCTCGACGTACTCGACGCGGTCGCGGCGCCAGGTGCGCGGGGCGGCGTCATCGGCCACGGGGCCCAGGTCCGGCAGCAGGGTGCGCAGCGACGTCGACAGCGCGCGCAGGGCCTGCAGCTGCGAAAGCGTGAACTCAGTGGTGGTGGCGATGGGCGTCGCGGCGCCAGCGTCCTCGAGCCCGGCGCGGTCGCGCAGGAAGCCGAAGGGCCCGGAGGCGGCGGGCGTCTCCTCGGCCTTGACGGCGGTGGGGAGGCCGAGCGAGGCGCGCAGCTGGGCGAGCAGGGCGTCGTTGCGGGCGCGCTCCAGCTCGAGGACCGAGTGCAGGCGCTGCGAGGCGTGGAGGCGGCGGCGCAGGTGGGTGACGGAGTCGGCGGTCGGGCGGTCGGGCGCGTCGGCGGCGAAGTCGAGGCCGTCGTAGTGGGCGAGGCGCAGGAAGGGTTGGTGCTCGGGGCGGACCTTGAGGATGTTGTTCATGGTGTACAGCTCGAAGAGGTCGAAGTTCTTGTCGATGGAGGCGTTGAGCAGCGTCTCGAGCTGGTGGGTGCCGTTCTCGATCTCGCGGCGGGCGGCCTCGTCGGGCGGCGGGGCGTCCCTGTCGCGGGGGTTTGCGCGGAAGCCGAGGTTCTGCGGCGGGATGGAGAGGAGGAGGCGTTCGACGGAGTCGAGGGCGCGGTCGGCGAGGACGTTGACGGTGTTGATGATGTCGTCGAGGAGAGACTGGGCCTTGTTAGCTGCGGTTTGGAGGAGGAAGTGGGGGGTCGTGGACGTACGACGGGCGGGTAGCCGAAGTGCTCGGTGAGGAGCTCGTAGTCGGAGGCTTGTGGATCTGCCATTGTGGCTGGTGGTGTGGTTTGTCGGGGGAGGTGTAGGAGGAGAGTTGGTGATGGTGGTGATGGTGGTGGGTTTAGACGCGTTCTCGTCGCGGTCATGAGAGCCCCTCCACTTGGCATGATTCCGAGCAAGGCCGTGCAGAGGGATTTCGGGCAAGGCCGTACAGAGGATTTTCAGGCAAGGTCGTGCGAGTAGAGGGCCTGACTGACTCCAAACAAGGTCGTGCGAGTCTTAGTAGAAGGCCTGGCTCCAAGCAAGACTGCTGCGAAGCTTGGGGCCGGAGTTCGAGCGAGCCCGGGTGGGGCTATTCCAACTAGCATAATACTTCTAGCTCCTATACGTAAGTTTAAGCTAAGGGCTAAAGAAAGAAAGGCCAACTCACTACTATATTTATACGATATCTATATAGATAACGAGCTATTGGTTATTAGATCCTTATGGACTGTTTACTCTCCTTGATTAAAAACACTTTAGTTAATGCTAATTTTCTTCATACATCTTTCCTGTTTATATGATTACTATTAAGACTCTTGTTATCATCCCATCGACTATTAATACTGACTACCGAGTATCCATCAATGATGCTGTTGATTACTCTTCAGCAGGGCATAACTAACTAGGACTATCCTAAAAGTTCTTCAATCGCTTCACTCCCAAGTCGAGGATTGTAAGGAACAGTCAAAACCCCCTTTCTTCCATTCTCGAAGCAATCCAGGGGGCTCCAATAGCGACGACTCAGCGCAAACGTGTGGTGGCGACCGGCGGCATCCTCGAGATGGTTCTGCCACTGCGCATCGTAAACGGACCCTCCGTTACCCAAGTCCTTCCACGAAGTGAGGACCAAGATCTTTGTCCGCGCCGTCTCCGGACGCGCGTTCTCTAGATGCAGCGTGCTGATCTTGTAGTCGGTGGCGCAGTGCCGGCAGGACCAGATCCCCGTCATGTTGGTTTCGAGCCTCGAGCTTGCGTCGCAGCGCGTCCAGCAGGTTCGCTCGTGCGTCCACAGGCACGTCCGTAGATCCCGCTCTGGGAGGTCCGCGGTTTGGACCACGCTGGGTGTGGCCGGATTCGGTGAGCGGTCCCTGCGGCGATGAGGGGGGAACATCCAGGTCCAGATGTTGGCCCAGCGAGTGTGTCCGCAGATGTTGCCAAGTTGATGGTGTCTGTGTAGGAGCGATTCAAGCCGGGAGATGTTCTTCAAGGCCGAGGCCCGGTTCGTCCCCGCGAACAAGAAGATCTCAGTCTTGAGAAACAGGTGTCGATCGAAAACCTTGGCTGACACGACGGCCCTGGCCTTGGCATTCCCACGGCCGTACAGACGTCGCGACCCGAGGAGATTTACATCGTATTGCTTCGACTTGAGGCGATGGCATCTCAGGATCGCCGCCACCAGATCAAAGTACACCTCTTCTGGAAGAAACGGCGAGTCGGAGCGCTGGAGCACCTCCCGCGCGCCGCCCTTGACGCAGTCCCTGAGACCTTCTTGCGCGGTCCATGCCCTGTTTCGTCGGGGGGGATGAAACGTGCGGCAGATGCTGCACAGAATGTCCGTCAACAAGACTCCGTCGCCTTCCAGGCGGTTGAGGAGCTGGTACTGGGTTTCGTGATCGAGCCGCAGCGCCCTGCCGATGATGCCGTGCGTGTGCTGGCAGGCAAGCGCAAACGACGCCCTGTCGACGGGGCTCAGGATGGTGGCGATCTCCACCAGCGTCTCGGCTGGTATGTCTTGTATTGTGGGTTTGGGCTTGAGGTCCGCAGGTTCGAGTCTGGTCAATTCATCGTTGCCAAGGAGCCTGTTGCCGAGGAACTTCTGCAAGGCTGTACTGCTTTCTGGCTGTCGAAAAGTATCCATCTGCTTACGCACGCTTTCGGAAAATTCATATAGCTGCTCGCATTTCTGGAGGAGCTCAGTGGGTTGGCTTATGATGATAGGGTTGGATTGTATGCGTTGCATATCCAAGATGAGTAGGGGGGATAGGTTCGCGCCGGTTACTTTGTCTGGCCGGCGACGATGGCTGCTCTTATATAAAACATAAGACCAAAGAGATTTGCTAAACTTTGAAGAGATTGCTTGGAGGCACATGCGAGGCTGAAGTTACCGACAAGGTGCGCTCCATCTAATGCTTGTGCATATTCAACAGGGAAAGCAGACTTGAACTGTATCTTCCTGGCCGATGGAACATTGACTGCTGGCTGGTGTTCAACTGATTCGTCGTGATGGAAATGTGGTATGGGAAGTAGTGCATTTGCTAGTCGACGACCAAGTTGGAAGTACATCAGATGTCAGATTGGCCCGGCTAAGAGATGGACTTGATAGATCAGGAAGCCCAAGAATAATTGAACTTTCTCATAATAGACTTCACACAACCGTGGTAGTATAGCCGGCTATCAAAGTGGCGAGAAGGACGTTTCTTTCATCATTTGGGGGACAGCATTTCATCACCCGCTTAAGGAGTACTCCGTGTTAGAAGTTAGGGCCGGGTTAAGACGATGTCAAGGTCATGATGAGATCTATGCAAGATATTATCTTATCAAAATATTGACTGAGAACGAAGTAACATCCTAAGGTCCAGCATTGTGATCGTGAAGTAAGTGAAAACATGAAAGTGGTTCGGCGCTGTAAAAGGACGGGCTAGGTGAGCTGACGTGGGTGATGGAAGAGCTGCCTCGTCATGATGAGACTTAGCTATCACTTGATATTAGTAGCAGTACATCAATGGAGAAGTAAATGTCAAGTCTGGTTTGTATTCTTTAAGGTGTATCGAATCTGGCCACGCATTCGGTAGACTAAAATGACAATCGCTGAGGAAGCAAAGTACTCGACCATTAAGGTTCTCAACGACGTTGAAGACAATGAAGGATGAAGGGCCAGTCTGTGGCTCCTTGGTGTGTCGTGATATCACACATTGTTCCTTCTCGATCTTGGGACTTTCTCCAAATTATCAATATTCAAAAACTTCTATTACTGCAATTTTTCTTCAAAATTTTGTGACAACGTTGGTTGTGACCGGTGATGTTGCCCGCTCGTCAAACGCTAGTTCGCGGCGGAGTCGTCTCCGTTGCCTTGTTGTTCGGCACATTCATTACATATCCCTCCTCGCCAACTTGCAGAACAAAAAATTGTACTAGTTATATTATTTGCGCACTTACTTGGGAGGGCTCGAGTTCTTCCAGTAGCATTGTATCTTATAAACTAGCCTATCACCTTGGTTCCTGGTTGCGTGCGCAGCCTGCTTCCGCCGACCAGCTTCTCCGCCTTGTAGGATGTAGGCAACTAAGCGGGGTCGTTGATTTCCACATGCATGAAGCTGAACATGATTGGAGCTGAAGTTTGTCTTCTGACTGGTCGCTGTGGTCCATCCTGCACGAGGCAGCTTTGCAGCCCCGGTCTATTGCGTAGTTCGGACGGAGCGTCCTTCAATGTAAATATATTAGATGCGGTAGCCTCCCTGGCCTCGGTTCCCGGTCCCTTCTAAAGTAATCTTAACAGCTGGGGAACAGTCTAAAGACTCTTGCCATGGGCCTGAGCACCGCCGCCGCGGCGCTCTGCGCTTCCCCGGACCACTTCAACACCACGTTCCTCATCGCCGACGTCGCCATGGACAAGTGCTACAACAGCACCACAAACGCCACCTCTCTGGATCATGTCTGCCACGAGTACTGGCTCACCAGCGCCCCCAACATCACCGCGATGGCACCGTCGTCTGTTGAGGATGGTACCGACGTGTGGGTGTTCAAGTCCAAGTCGGAGCTCAACTCTTCACTCCCCATCTCGAAGCCTCTACTCATCGACGGCCCGATGTCCGTGTGCGCGTTTGGAATCTTTGGCCCCTACGCGGACTTGCAGCGATACCTCATGTCCGCGACGGTGCATTACTTCGCCATCCTGGGGCTCCGAGATCGGCACTTCATTGATATGGATATACTCCCGACGTTGATGTATGCCTTCACCGGCTTCATCGCTATCCCATGCTGCGGGCGTCGAGCATGATATCTTCTTTTTACCAGCTCATGACGTATCAGGCGCTTCTGTACTTGGTGGCCTTTTTCTACCTGGTCCTAGTCTCTACTTTGCTCGTGGAGATCAGCTTCAGGTGAACCATGCTTGGACTGCCAGCAGGACCTTGCAAAGGCAATACTTACAGTACCGCAGAGTTAGACACGGATATTAAGCGAGCCATTTGAGAAAAATGAGGTTCAAAGTAATCATGAACTAATACACCAAAAATAAGATGCCCAGATCATAAAGTCACCAAATCTAGCTGCAAACAAGACGGCAAGCCACCAGAAAAAAAAAAAACGTATGCGACCACGCCAGTATTCGAAACTGGAATCTCTAGAGATTTTGAATCCGGTGAACCGAAATCTAGCGCCTTAGCCATTAGGCCACGCGGCCGATGAAAAAAGTCGACCGTATCACTGGATATATAGCCCTGCCGCTAGTTTAGTGGGACCAATTCAGTCACACGGACTCATCTGATGAACGAAAGATGAGGTAGATGAGTTGATTGCGGGTCTACTAACTGTTTTTATGAATTAACGTCGTGTGTGGGTACTTCTCGGTATTTTCTTTAGGTGCTTGTTACATGCTCTCAGAGAAAAGTAGGTCGTCAAAAGAGCGAAACGTCTACTATCTATTACAAGCGGGACCCATTGAGGGACTATGAAGGTTATTACAGCGAATGTTCTTGAGCAGGTATTCGATCTTCATTTCTTTAACAATCTAGCTTGAGCTTCTGTTTTCGGAAACAGCTGAATCATTGCAATGTAGTAAGGAATATGGATCATTGTACTCCACCTTCTATTTTGTTTGACTCTTTTTACGAACATGAAGATTTAAAAGCTGGCTGTCATTTTCCAGCCAACGCTCACACCTTTGGCAACGAACAAGCCAACCAAGCTCAAGGCGTATAACGCGCCAGTGAAGATGATCAACCCCACGTAACTCCCCCGCAAGCGCTGATGATGCTTCCACCGATAGGAACGCTTACCAAGGATGCTATACTGGCAACAGTGAAACAGGTAGCGTTGAGGCAATGCCCGCGGTGGTGACAAGCACTGTTGTGACAAGTGAAATGAACATGACGAAGAGATCCAGCGTGGTATGCTGACTGCGAGATGTACAGAAGAGTTAGAAGCTTGGTGTTTTAACAGTTGTATTTGCTTTCAGTCCTTTACATAGTCGACGCGCCCAGCATCGGACATAACAAGACCTCACCTTATCCATAGATATACATACAGTCTAATGTATTATCTAACTCTCCAAATTATGTAACAAGAACGATACGCATCCTCGTCAAACCATTTTAAATGAAGTCAAAGTCGGCATAGTAGCACCCGAAAATAAGAGTTGCATCACAAATTTGTTGGGTTTAGTCTATAGAAACTCAGTACAGCGACAGGTACTCTCCGGTCCTACCGAGTAACCAACCCCACGTCCTTGGAAAACCATGGCTCGTCTGGGATAGTTCGTGGTCTCATCCGTTTAATGATCGCCTGAGGATACCTTGTTGGGAATACCAACGAGGTCTCCGAACCCCCTCGAGTCTAGCTGTGCAAGTGAGTCGATAAGGCGGTTTTGCCACTCCTATGGGCCAGAACTCACTGGAAGCATTACTAGCCTATGTCTTGAACGACTAACAAGATTTATCTTTCCGTAACTGAACTGAGGCCTTTGCCAGTTATCCTGCAGAAGCTAATACACCCGCGAGACCTGGGTACATGGTAACATGGGGTAATTAGGCCACTAAGCCGCCAGCAGGTTACATATGCTAGGGCTCTAGTTCACCAAACATGTGCTGGGGTCTTATCTGCTTAGACTGTCGTGCTCCACTTCTCAAGATAACATTCCTTTGACAAGGGGGAACTATATCAGAATCAACATCCTAGTCCGATATCGATATCAGCTAACCCTACGTTTGATGTTTGCCTTGTCGCGAATTCGATCCTGTTGCATCTAGCAGATGGATATGATCATGTGCGCGAGAAGCTCTTGATATTCTTCCTATCTAATGAGGGTCTTTGGGTCAGTCTTATAGACGAAGAGACTGATGATGACCTCGGATGACCTCGGACAGCCGAGAGGCTCCGGATCCTTCGGAGTCTTTGGCTTCAGCTAACTATAGATAAAATCAAGGAAAAGCTAGGCCTAGATGACGAGGCCGGTGGCGATAGCGTGTTGGTGGTGTGATGCTGTAGATATCCGATATCCCGGTACATGTGACAGATCCTGGAGACTGGAGGCTAATGTTCGATGTGACTGGGCTTTGCTTTTGGGCTGTAGACTACAACTTGTGATACGTCTTTTCAGATCAACAACTACGCTGGGCTAAATATGGCATCCTTACTGTTGAATAATATTTTGTAGCTGGATCTTGAAATTCGATGTGTTGTGTTGACCGTGATAGCTGTTGTGACTCGCCTCGCCTGGTGTCATGATGGAAGATGTGTGGTGTAGGGTCGGCGAATCATGTTGCAGAAACTTTGTGTCAATAGCTCAAGGTTGTTCAATGTTGAAGAACTTGTGAATGAATTCTCTCGAAGAGAGCTTCAACATGACCCCGAATGGCTCTGCGGATATTTACATTTATGCGCATCTGTATTATCTCTGGTTAAGCTCGTTCGCTGAGGACCAAGTTAATTAACCCCGAAATTCGTGAGCAAAGCCATTTGAATTTTTGCTGCGGATCTGGTTGACCCCTGTTGTTAACTGATCACGCTCGAATGACAGCTCTGACGTGATCACAAAATGGCCGAGATTCGGGCAGTCTAGTAGGGGCCTATTTGTGTTCTCCTCTCTGAAACCCCTGTCACGGCATGTGCAGAAACATGCTAAGGGCGGCATTTATAGCAAATCGGCGGAGAAATACCGGAGTATTGCACGTCGTACTCTATGAGGCCCTCGTCAACACCCAATGGAGGAGAGGACGCGACGTTAACCCACCAGCAAGGACTGTTGATCGTCAAACGTCAACCGGACTTCACCCGTATTGTTAGCTCGCAGTATCCACATCGTGCCTTTGACATCATCACTGTTGTATATAACGCCATGAGGTTTCGCGGCGAGCGGTACTGTGGTGTTGAGCGGAAATCTTAGCGAGGCCATAAAGAGGCGAAACCCACCACAGATAGAGGAACAGCAGAAGATACAACGACAGAATCTTTGCAGATCGAGCTCCAGACAGCTTCACCATGAGCGACCTATCAGTGAAGAAACCTGGTGCTCTGTATGACAAGGCTCATGACGTATTTCGTGGTACATATTTTCAGGCCGTCTTGCTTGGTCTCATCAGCTTCACGCAGCCTGGAATATGGACTGCAATGAATAGTATGTTTCGCGAACGTGTTGCCCATCTTTCGAAAAATATACTAAATCTGCTGTAGGTCTTGGAGCTGGTGGCCAGGCTGAGCCATATGTGGTCAATGCAGCCAACGTCATCACATTCGTGTAAGAAGTCTCGATGCCTGAATAATTACTAAATAACATGTACTGAGAATAGTCCAGGGTTATGTTCTTTTTCTCGCCTTTGGCTAGCATGGTGGGCAACATCATTGGGATGAAATGGATTATCCTATTTGGAACCCTCGGCTATGTCCCCTACTCAGCAGCGCTGTACTGCAACACGGTATGGGGAACGCAATGGTTCCTCATCTTTGGGGCTGTGACATGTGGTTTCTCTGTGAGTTTTCTCACTTCTTCGTTTAAGCACAGAACATACTGATTGCAGCTAGGCCGCTGCCTTGTGGCCGGGAGAAGCAGCATTGGCGGTTGGATATCCAGAAGTGAGCCGACGAGGGACTTGCAGTGAGTAACAAACCATCGACTGCCTGGCCATTGGACTTTTTTGTTGACATAATTGCAAGTCGGTATCTGGATGTGTCTTGGCAAACTCGGTTCTATAATCGCCTCAGCAATTCAGTTGGGAATCAACAAGAACGATGCTCAGACCGGAGCTGTCGCCCCTAGGACATATCTGGTTCTAGTGGCTTTGCAATGTCTCGGTTTGCCGCTTGCCTTGCTTCTTGCTCCGCCGAGCAAACTGGTCCGAAAGGATGGCAAGAAGCCCACCTTTGCCATTACCGATCGGACTTTCAAGACGCAGTTTTGGGCATTCGTCGCCCAATTCAAGCGCAAGGAAGTCGTCCTTCTTATCCCTGCGTTTATCACCGCGCAATGGGGCGTAACGTACCAAGGAAACTACCTCGCCGCCTACTTCACAGTTCGTGCCCGGACCCTTGCCTCATTTGTCATTGCTGTGATCGGCGCCTTTACCAATGCCCTGGCGGGATGGTGGCTGGACACGAAGAATGTGCGCCGGTCCAGGCAGGCTCGTGGAATGTGGTACTTCTTGTTGGTGCTTTTCACCATCGTTTGGATCTGGAACATTGTGATTCAGGAGCGTTGGGCGCGGGACAGCCCTGGAGAGATCGATTGGAACAGCCGTAACTACGGACAAGGATTGACCATCTTTATTCTCTACCGGTATGTTCTGATCCGCTTTAGATCATTTTTGAAACCTCGACTGACAAAACTCCCTAGAATCGCATATGAGACTATTGGACTCTGGCTTTACTGGGTCATGGGCACCTTTGACGTCGAAGCCGACACAATTGCTCTGTCAATGGGCGTGTTGCGCTCCGGGGAGTCTCTTGGCTCGGCCCTGGCATATGCTGTTGGGTCTGTCCGCAGCGCCTCACTCATGACCAACCTCATTGTGTCCGTGGTTGTCTTTTACGTCGGTGTCCCGGCCACGTCGTGGGCGGCGCATCTTATCAAGGACCGAGTTCCAAATGAGGGTGGCCTCGATAGTGAGGGGGAGACTTCTGAAGTCGAGTAGGTGAATAAGGGAACTAGCACTTCCAAGGTATCGGAGGATAAGAGTTAAATAGGCAACGATTTCGATGACACACGACTTAGTTGAGAGACAAACCTAAGCAATCAGACTGGTTCAATTAGTTGATTCAGGGGTCTTAAAGTGCGTAACAGCCAACCCTATTACTATCATTCAGGGCTTTTACATTGGCGTGCGAGTCGAGGGTATCCGCCAAGTGACTGGATCATTTCTAGCACGCTGATATTGGCAGTGAGAGGCGTAGTCGAGGCGCGTGAAGGGGGATGATTTGTATTACACAACCACATGCCCGGCCGGGACCAAGCATCGTGTCAGCATTTGACGCTTGTAAGATACAATGTTACGACAAGAAAGGTGCCACGGAACCATTACAACGACCCACTCGCGTGTAAACGGCCAATTCTGGCTAAGTGCTGACGCCCCAAGTCGACGTCACCATTAGAAATGCTCCGCCGCGCCGTGATCGCCGTAACGTCAAGATACAAGGGACTTAAACAAAGGGTATAAAGAAAAGATCCCAGACACGGTTCTCGTTGTCTGTGTAAACTGCAAATACATCTCTCTTCTTCAATTCACACCCCTCAATCATGGCGAGCTACTCCATCCCCAAAGAGTTCACGTCCGAACTCGAACTCGTTGACAAGCCCGATACCCGCTCCACCGAGGACATCCTCGCCGAGCTCAATGGGTAAAATCCTGTGAATTCAGAGAAGAACATTTGGGCTTTCTGGCACTCTGGCCTCGACGCTATGCCCTCATGGTGTCAGCGCAACGTTGCTGATTGGGTTCGCATCTGCGGCCCTTCATGGACTGTCCTCGATGTGGTACCCGACTCACCAAATCACGCGTCGAAATTCGCCAGCCAAGAATTACTACCTGAGGCCTTTCTGAGAGGGACTATGGACGGACCCTACGTCGGTCCCGCATTCTATGGACTTTCTCAGAGGAGCTCTGCTGTTTCAGCATGGCGGTGTGGCCATAGATGTCGGCTGTATTCTGCTGCGAAGCATGGATCGTGTGTGCTGGGATCGTATCATGGACCCCGAATCACTCATTGAAGTAGCTGTCCCTGTCATGTACGGGCAGACAATTGCCAACCATTTCACTGCTTCCCGCAAAGGCAACCCCTTTATTGAAAAATGGCATGTTCCCCCTTAGCTAGCCACCTCTTCCACTGGCATTCACTGACAAGTTCGCAGGCACAAGCTGTTCTTGCATCTATGGAAGGACCGAAACAGCTACGAAGGCATCAGTACAGACCCTTCCCTGGCCTTTGTAAGAGATATCGAATTCAGCGAAGCCGCAGACTGGCCCTGGGATTTCAAGATCAGCCCACAGCATCTATTCGAGTATGTGTCGCAGGTCATGTGCTGGCGCCGCTTGACCATGCTAGAGGACGCCGGCGATGGATTCAATGGCTCCAAGTACTGGCAAGAGAATATCCTGGGGATTGATGCGCGTCATGAGAACTGGGCTGCAGAGGACGCCGTGGGTTTCGGCTCTGGCGCACGACTGTGCGAGCTGTTCAACCTTCAGCTGGATGCGAACCCAGAGACGACAGACTACAAGGAGGCGTATAACCTGGTGTGGCTGTTGTTGAGAACAGCTAGTTGGCAGAAGATCACGCACGGAAAGGGACTCACGCATGCTGCCGCGCTGGGAATTCTGTGGGACGAGAATGAGGGCAAGGATAGTGCGCCGGGAACCTTTGGGGATTTGTTGCGATGGGGTTCTGTGCATCTTAGGCAGAAACGAGATGCCATCTCGACCAAGAGTACGGTAAAGTCACCACTGATTCTGCAAGAAGGTCTACTGAGACCGTATGAAGCGGAAGCGCAGTAGATTAAGCTAGTGCTTGGTAGATGTAGATAATGATTTGCCTCCATGTGCGAGACGTTGCTGTTAATATCTCGGGTTTTCACTTCATCTTACAGCACAATAACAACACCATTGCAATTACGGCCTAATCGTGTCATTCTGTTCCATTCATCTGTCTGAGTTATATCTCCAGAATGGCTTAGTAATTGCGAGTGCCTCTCCCCACCTAGGTCAACTTTGGCTCGACTATTCATCAGCCTCCGCTCTACCCTTTAGCTAAGTAAGCAGCTCGCGTGATGCGACAAGGTCAGTCATGTAATTAGCGAGTAGGTTGATGTGAAAGAAAGTTGATTCTCTGATGCGGAGTCACGTGGTATCCGACGTGACTCGATGTGGTAGGCTCTAAGTCCACCTGCACACCTGCACGCATCATCGCGGACACAGTTCTAGGGCCTCGCCTCTATACAATTTCTTGGTACTCAGTCTCAAATGTCCATAAGCATGTTTTCATGTATTCCTCTATCACGGAGGTCTCTGCTCCAATCGCTCACGACATTTGTTCCACAGCTTAGCCCTTTGCCAAGTTTAGGCCGGATGACTGCAGCTGGGTTTCGGCATTCCGAATGTCCGACACAGCGAAATACGACTCTTGACCTATGCACAAACTCAACTCCGCCTGTCATCCTCACCCCTCACTTTCTCACCATGCCACAACCAACATTCGGCTTTCGGGTACTCGCTAGCTTGGTGCACACCTACAACTCACTTCGTTTCGGCCGCAATAGCATGGAAGCCCGCGTAGGCCAAGCTATGAAGGACAGCGCAACGATGTGGAAATCCTCGGTGCCATGGAACGACGATGAGCCTCATCCGCAATCCTATCACACGTTTGACTCGGCGACTTCTTCCTGGGTTTCAAAGGCCCCGCCAGGCGATGGGGCCCAACCTGCAGACAATGGCGGAATCAACACCATCGCCCTCTACAGCTGGAACATTGATTTCATGCTTCCCTTCGCTGAAGCCCGTATGAAGCCAGCACTCGCTCACCTCGGCAGCCTGATAGGCTCTAGCCTGCCGAACACGGCTCCCGTCATCTTCCTCCAGGAGTGCACGCCCTCAGACTTGGCCACTATTGCCGCCACTCCGTGGGTCCGGGAGCGATTCCAGCTGACCGACCTGGACACAACCAACTGGGCTACTGACCACTACGGAACAGTGACGCTCATTGACTCCCGCCTGCCCATCACGGCCGCCTTCCGCGTACACTATTCCAAGACGTGCATGGATCGCGACGCCTTCTTCGTCGACGTGTCTCTCGAGGGCAAGACCGTCCGCCTCTGCAACACGCACCTCGAATCCCTGGCCCTCAACCCGCCCTTCCGCCCGTCCCAGATGCAGATCGTGGCGCAACACCTGCGTGAGGACATGGTCCATGCCGCCCTAGCTGCAGGAGACTTCAACGCCATCCAGCCGTTCGATCGCACGTTGCACACAGATAACGGCCTGAAGGACGCGTTCCTGGAGCTAGGCGGAAAGGAGGATACCGAGGAGGGCTATACCTGGGGTCAACAGGCGGCGACAAAGCTCCGAAAGAAGTTCGGGTGCACGAGAATGGACAAGGTCTACTTCTGTGGCGGCGCTGAGGTGGTCAAGTTCGAGAGGTTTGGTGCGGATGTGTTGACCGAAGGAGAGGAGGAGAGCAGTCAGATCGTTGCGCTTGGCTTTGAGAAAGCGTGGGTGACGGACCATCTCGGTATCAAGGCTGAGGTAAAGATTATCGCGGAATAGAATGGGAGCCGTCTCTAGAGTCGTCGACAAGGTAGTCGCAGAACTACTAGAAGAACTACGTGTACTGAGTTTTCATCCATTATTTCTTCCATGGCAGAAGGAATTCCCACCAATCACTACTTTCGACGAGTACCAGATTAATCGCGTCTTGATTTTACTGCCGAGCGTCAGATTCCTCAATGTGGCGATTCATGTCGCACCGAACTGGGCCACTACCCATTTATCTCATCCCGGTGAAGGGTATTAATCGTCTGACTAGAGCATCGCAGTTTAATGAAGCTGTTTTCGATCAAGTCGAGGGTATCCAAAATAAATTCACCAAATATTCGATCTGGCGCAACTTTTGAATTTCTTAGTTAGAGAAAGTTGGACTCAGGCCACTCGATGGTGCATCTATTCACACATTCAGAACGAACCTCAATCACCACGAGCTTCAGACTTGGTGTGAAATCGCCTCCTTGATACCAAGCGTTATAAAACTTGTCTTCCGGAATAATTGGTGATCGGGGCTTGTCCTCTTTTACTCTTTTGTTAGAGAACTCTTTGACTTCCTTCCAACCAAGAAGGTGCCAAGCAACAAAGTCAAGGAGGATGCAGCCGAATGACCAAACATCGGACGCCGAAGACATTAGCGATTGACCGTACTCTGGTGCGCGGATATGTAGTAACCAAATTCAACACTTTGTCTGGATGATCCACGCATATAATTTGGAGAGAGCCCCGGCTGCCATCCTTGAACCAGAGGATGTCCCAATATTCGAGGCCAGATGCACGGAAACGGGACGAGTTGTCTTATTTGTCCACAAAGAAATTATGGATCAATTTCAAGCCCTCAGCTAGACCAAAGAACTGTTTCGTTGTCCATCGAGCAAACGAGGCACCCCGAGGGAGATAGCCCAGGTTCTGGGGAGCACTTTGCCACCAATAATCAATCAGATCTCCGGCAGGAACTGGAGATATCGAATAAGTATCGCGACCATGGACGAATACAGCAAAACGCTTGACTAGATGTGGGTGATTGGAACCAAGTTGTTCGTGAAGACTCTGGTCAAATATTCCTAGTTTTTGAATCGTTTGAGTTGGATGGGCAAAGAGGGCGAAAGAGTGCGCATCTTCTTCTCCCGCGCCCATCAAATTGTTAGCGACTAGGAAACATCAACAATCATTAAAAGCAGGCGCCTACCAGAAAGTTGTGATGGGCTGGATGTATAGTCACCATTTGATCCGTACTATCCGCGAGGTCTGAGTCATGAGAAAATAGACTTGACATCTTGGAAATGGGAGTAAAGATCCCTCATCTAGCACGTGATGGATGAGTCTTGGATAGGACTCGCTGCTCAGGTTCAAGAGTGGAAACATAACCTACTATTGGCAGCGGAAAAACGTATCGTGAAGATACGACCTCTATTGCTGGAAACTTCGGATTTCTTGGTTTGTGCTGCGTGCCAGTCGCCGCTCGTGAATATCGAAAGGAAGATCACAGTCGTAGACGTCTTCGTTAATAAGATCCAATATCATCCGTGTCTCATCCATAAGGACGAGAATGGTAAAGAGTCTTCGCCGAGTAGTAAGGCGGCCCCTCTGTGTGCATGGGCTGTAGATTTCTTGTGTAAAGCCATCGATGTCAACTTCCGGGCCTAAACTCAGTGATAAAAGTTCGTTCTTGATCGTCCTTTTGTTGATGCGGCCTAGTTCGTCGATGGGAAGAAACCTGTGACCCCCATTTCTCCATGCGGACTCGATCATGGCACTTCTGATGGAATCTTCTAGAGTTTCCCGGTCTTGCGGCTGTGTATCACGGTCGTATGAGAGAAGTACGGCAGAAAAGGTGTCGGCATTCTGAGACTCGGACACATCATGCTTCGCAGAATTTGCCCGTATCCGATCAAGGTCCTGTCGCCTAGAATGGTAGGTTATAAATGAGAAGTGCTTCAAACTGAGCAAGACCGGTATACTCACTTCTTCAGATACGTCGGAAAATGCACTAGGAGCCTCGATTTCGGATATGCTCTCGTCTTCTCATCCGAAGTCCATGAGGAAGATAGACCACGTCGGTCCCTGTATGATTTAAGAGACGCAGTCAAGCACAAGACTACTGGAAGGCCGACACAATAAATGGAGACGAGCCCTAGCGACCGCTACATGTATTATGGCCTTGAGATGCGGAGCTTACGGTTGGGAGTTTGTACGAGGCTGTCAATGTCTGGATTTATCATTGCAGTTATTTCTGCATATACAGATAAAAGGGCTTAAGGAGATTTTAATCTGTCTAGCGAGGCTAGGTACGAAATTTCGGTATAGTCCTTGGTCTGCTGGCAACTGCTGCAGACCCCAAATTCTGTAGGACAGGCCATAGGTAGGTACCCAGGGGACTGATGCAAGCATGTATTGCACAATGAACCGGCTAGCGGGGCAACAGCCCAGCACTCAGTCTGGTTGGAGCCTGATGGGCTTGAGAATAATGACGTATTCCTTTGGTGAGGTAGATTATTGCCTGGCGGTACATAGCAAGGTCATTCAGAATCCCGACCCAGGTATTAACCTTGGGAACTTGTGCACATTTCCTACCTAGATTGAGATAACAGTTCGTCATTAATACCCTATAGAGCTGTGTGACTTTCAGCTGCATGTAAACCCGGATATCTATACAAGTGCGACCTTGCGCGTACGTGGTGATTTTTTGTTGGATTTGTACTACGGAGCGGAACTGGAAGTGTACCACAGTAGCAGTGGCTAGTTCCATCAGACTGTACATTGGTAGGTCTCGTACATTTTAGATTATTATTTAGGACTCATGATCTCTTTTCTTTGAAGTATTTGTGGCTTGCGCTTCAACTACCTTGGCTCTCTCTCGTGACCTGTGGGGTTTGCATCTTCCCTTGACAGGGATGCACCTAACGCCGAGATGACAACTTATTGAAGCCAGTCACTGAGTTAGATTGATACTATTCTAGGTGCTGAGTGTTACAACTGGCAAGTCTGATCGTATTCTAAAGGTGGCTCATATCCCTTAACGACTGCAACTTACTGGCGCATAAACGGGCATTGGCCATTTTGGCCAGACGTAGGTTCTCTCAAATTATTGTTCCCTTCGCTCGTGTTTCCCTGCTGGTCTTTAAGTCCATCCGTTTCCATTTGGCGGAACATGTCAATTGGATCAAAGTATGTGTCCAGGGACAGGATACGAAGCTGATCGTCAAGCTCTGCAACTGTCACGCCTTTGATTTCGATCTTTTTTCCATTTGCTTTCATAGAGACTTTTTCGTCTCGACTGTCGATGTGTTAGTAGATCTCAAAAAATATCCATGTAGGTGACTGACTCGTTCTTCGCAGTGTAATTCCCTTCCATAATTCCCCAATGGCGCCATCGAAAGGCCGCCTTTGGTGGTCCACTGTAGACGTCCAAGACCTCCCAGGCAAAGGTTGGCATCATCCTCTTGAAGGCTTTGTGACTGGCAGAAAAGTTCATGTGCTCCGGGCTGTAGTACTTGTTGGGTTCGATCAAGGCATTGTAGGTGCCGATTTTGGCCATTTCTTCGGCGGATTGTGGCGAGCCACCGTTGACGGAGAATCGGTATTTTGTGGAGTCAATGGTACGCCATTCCTGTGCTTGTGTCTTGTATGAGGCCTCGATCTCCCAGTTTTTCACCAGGTTCTCGACAAGCTGCTCAAGGCTGCCTACAACGTGGTTCATCTCCTTGGCTGTGGATGTCAGTCAGGTATTTCTTTCCGTACGACAGCCTAGCAGAATATTCTAATGTAGAGCAGTTAGAAGGAATTGGATCACCGGGTAGACTTACTTTTTTCCCATGCCTTGCGAGTCTTGGAATAGTCAGGCCTTCTTCCGAACCTCCAGTGGGCATCGTCTTGGAGGACCGCGTCCGGCGAAAGAAAATAATCAGGAAATACAGGCACTGACGCTTCAGTCTTGGCATCTGATGCATCGGAAGCATTGGTCTGTTGGTACTCGGAGCATGCCATGATCAACAGGCGTTCGTATTTCTCGTGTAGTCTGAAACAAAACGGGCCTTGACGAACGGTTACGAAGTAGAAAAGAAAGGTTGGGTGAAACCAGATCCATGAACCATCGTTTGCTTTTATATCCCATACATTTAGGAGCTCTTCCCTCAGACAGCCCTCAAGCGATCGCAGCTGCCGCCACGCGTCCTCAGCGTTCCACGTGTTCTGCTCAACGCGTCCCCTTTCCTTACTGGCCAGGCTACGCGATAGCAGTGCTTTTTAATCCGAATTTTTCTGTTGATGGGACAATATGATGGTGTTTGTGGCGTGTCTGTGCTTGCTTTTCGATGCGTAAGACATGCATACGCATTGCAGCCAACATGACGCTGTGAGATTAGACAGAAGGAAGGCTCCAACACAAGCAGATAAAGCAACACAAAAGACTAAAACCCATTAAACGATTAAACTAGTAATTCGCATTGGATCAGCCGCATCGAAGCTCTCGAATTCGTTTTGTGCCGTCTGGCTGGGGACTATCACCGACGCTTGGCGAGAGGATGCCCCATATCGGGGTTAAGGAGACCGCATGAAATTTATCTCCTAGGTGCGTTCGTGACAAGGTCCCCCCCTGAAAGAAGATCCCGCTGGCACTTCATAAGTTCGTACAGTATCCCAACAAAAGTCTCAGGGCTAGCAACCCTTTCACCATTTCAAGCAGCCACATTCTCTTAAACTGCTTATCTGGATCAACAAAAAAGTTCACATTTATGTCATACTGATTCAAGTAAATCCATCTTAATCAAAGAAGTCGAGGAAGGCTTACTCGAGTTAAATAATTAGAAATAGTTTTACGTCCTGCTGGTATAGTAACCTTTCAACGGGAACACGTCCTGCCCTGCAGTTCTCATGGCTACTTAGAAGCATTCTATGGAATGACCACATTTCAATCCTACTCAAGAATAATTGCCACCTGGATCGATCAAGTAATACAGATTTCCCTGTACTCTCAGCAAGAAGTATTGCACCGCAACGTGACCATTTGATCACACCCCTTGCATATGCACTGCCCACTCACTCATACATAAGTGTCTCAAGACTTTGCCACAATACTTTTCATTAGTAAGTCGTCACATGAACAGCATACCGCTTAGAACAAACACTGTGGGGCGATATTAGCACGCACGTAATTTCGCCCACATGGCGGTCGGTGAGCAACCTCCCTCCACTGAACCAATAGCAAACCACACATAGCACGTCGATTGACTGCTTAAGCGAGGGCGGAGAATGCCATGATCGATAGATCTATCTGGGACCCGCTCGATCGATCATAGGGTAATTTGTCACAAGGGCGCAAAGTCTGTGTGAGAACTTTCTGTTCACCTATCAAAATTTTCGGGTAGGTCCCCAAAGTTGGCCTCATTCCCTTGGAACTCACCAAGCGTGAAGCCATGCAACAAGCCTTTTTATTACTGCGTGAATACCTCATACACAAGGGCTGTCGAACCCTCATGTATCTCACTGGTTATTTAATCAGACGGAGCCGGCCCGGTTTCGTGTTGAAGTTTGATGAAGAAATTATGGTGTGCGTTGTAAAGCCCTCAGGCAACTCACTACTGGTCAACAAGATGTTTCCGGCGTGTCTTATCGAATGGGGATTTTTCTTCTTCTTCGGTTCTCATGATTTCTTAAGCCGCATTATAAACATTAAAAGATGACTTATGTGTGGTAATCTGGTTGAACTGGAAGGGCTGGATTTCGTTGCCGAGGATATTATCAAAGTGACCATTGAGCCGGTTATGAATTGCTGCTGACTCTTAATTATGTCAAAATCGGGCCACAACAGGTTTTGTCTTTTCTCAAGAGAAACCTCGTACGCGACAAATCTGCTACGTAAAAGTAAGGTGAGTGCTGGTATACTAGTCTCAAGCTACTTCGAAAGGAACTTGTCAAAAGTCGGAAACGATAGGTCCCCAAAATGATATCCTACGAGGTCCAAACTCTCTTCAATCAGTTTCTTAGAAATTAACGTCACAAATAATTATCCAGATACTTCCTACTGTGTGATCAGACTTGGTCTATAGCATGTTTCTTAATAACTACTGTTAACTTATTGGACTCTGAAACGAATGTTACATGCTATATCTTGCTAAGTAGATGTACTCTACCCTTATGTAACGAGCTTAATCAATTGCGCATCATTAGTTATGAAAGTTTAGTATCAAAGCTCTTTCCGTTGTCTGAGAAATATGTGGTTAAGTCGCACGATTGTATGTTGGTAAGGTATTACACTATCAAAGCCATGTGTAACACTCATCTGCGATGGGTACGGTGACATTGTAAACAGTCTGTCGCCACCACTGGGTTACGAAAGCGATGACGCTGAACTCAAAGTCGGAGGCAACCGCAAGTCCCTGAGAACAACCTTCACCTTCGGGTTGCGTGATTGTGCCATTCGCACCCGTGCCGTCTGATGTTCCGTTTATAACCTGGCTCGCACTGAGAACAAAATCATTGTTAAACTTGGGCTGCGCCGTGACACCTCCGCTGAGATCCAAAAGGCCGCCGAGAAGCTTGAATTCGAGCATGACTGTGATGTCGACGTAGGGGTCGATTGACGCAGCCGCTTTCTCGCTGATGTTGGCATTCGCAGTGAAGACGGGTGTCCAACCGGTGACAGACGAGTTGGAGCTATCCAGGAAATCGAGGTGGAAGTTTCCGTCTTCGATTTTGACACCAAAATCGGTCGTCAGCGTCACTGCTGCATTGACAGAAACGTCAACGCCAATAGCGAAGTCCAAAGCTGGTCCAAGGGAGACAATACCGGGCACGTTGACGATGCTGTAAGTTAGCGGTGCGGGATCGTACACCACGTTCTGGCTGTACGGCGCAGTAACGTCGATGGTGAGGCCCAAGTCGGCCGACGCGTAAGTATCGACGTCGAAAGACAACTCATACACCTTCGCCTTGAGGATTGAGTATCGGAGTTTTCCGGAGAAGGTGATTGCGGTTGTGAGATTGGCGTTGTCAGCCGTGACGGAAAGATAGGGCGCATAGGAGTACAGTGAAGTAGCAGGTGGGAGTGCCAAAGTATTGGACAGAGTTAGGCCGTCAGCACCAACAGTGATAGCCCGCTTGGACTGAACTGTCGGGATAGATGAGAAGGTAATCTCGGTGTAAGCTGTTTGCCGTTAGACTTGACAGCAAGCAGTGATAGTGAAGCAAGTAGAAGGCAACAAACCAGCAGTGCTCTCGATATCCGACTTCTCGCCACTCGCAACAACGGTTAAGGAGTCGCTATCCGACGTGATACTCTTAGAAAGGAAGAAGCCTCTCTCATTCTCCGCGTCGCAGTCACCGAGATGGTTGGTCACCAAGATGAAGCTATCGTCATCGGACCAGTCCTCCAGTGCTTCAGCAAAGGCATCCTTGTCGCTGAAGGTGATGGAAACGGAGCTAGGCTCGCAGTCAACTGTGTCGATGCCGTCGATTTCCTCGAGAAGAACAGTCGGGTAGTTCATCTCGAGCGAGACATTGACACGACCATTGCCCTGTGTGCCCCAGTTCATGGAGATGTTTTTCGACGGGACGATGTTTCGGATGCTCGTGGTATCAATATCGGGATTGATCACAGGGCTGAGTGTGGTGTCGTGTCCGACTCTCGAACTGTTCAGTGCCCTAGCGTAGAGATTGGGGAATCTTGGAGTAGGGGGACTCGCACGTGTCGAAACCAACCCGGCCAAGGTGGCTAGGCACAGAAAATAAGAGGGCATCACCATGGTCACGAATTCAGAACAAACTCGGCTCACAAAGTCTATGATCAACCCAGATTTCTCCACGGAATAGAGCGAGATGCGCGATATTTAAGTCGCGAACAGAGATAGACAAACATACGCTTTCACGATAAAGTCCATTTTCCTATCGAGCCATCAGGCTGAACGATCTCGCCGTCAACGTTCCATTGCGGACCGCAACTCACAACACGACCCACTTAGCTTGGACCCCTTTTTTACAAGGGGCAGGTGACAGTTTGTTCATTCACGTGGCTGTGGTAGAAGACTCCTATTTGAGGAGTTAAGACCAACGAAATCTGGGTTCAGACGGTCGTTGCGGTGTTGCGGCCGAAACAAGCAGGCTCGCCGGAAATTAGGCCATCTACAGCCCACTCCCCCGAAGCTCTAAGAAAACCCCATGTCATCGCAAGACATAATACCCTCATTATGGCAGAGGGGGCAGCAAGACGCGTTACGAATTAATCAAGAGTATCGTCCAATCCATGGATCCAAAGCAACCTGGGTCGGGCTTAAGACCAATTGACTGCTTGTGCTTCCTAGGAACTTTAAGAACTACCTTCTATATGCGGATATGTTTTGGAGCCAAAAGTGCCATCTATTGGACCATTTCTAATTGGTCTACCGACATGCAAGTAGTTATCACAGACGGACTTCCTCTTCTGACGATGTTTGCAGCATTTGGCAAATGCTAAGCTGCCAAGACCATTAGACAATCCTTCTTTATAGATATAAGATAAGGTGAACCGAGGCTCCACGTTATTTTCGCATGTCCATCTGACTCCTCAGTCTGTTGAACACGATTGTTCGGAGCAGTTCAGGCCCCCACCACAAAGGAGCTCTGCTGGGATCCCATTCGATAGATCTCACGTACCTGTGCGATTTCTTTCTTGGGGACGGATAACTTCCCACCACTCTTTACAGTAGGTGATGAGTCCTAGTGAGTGCCTTGATTAATTTATGTGACGAGAGTCTTTGTTTCCTCGTTCTCTGATCTTCGTCTACAAGCGCTCGGCTTGCACACAATTAGTACGACCTGAATCTTCAGGTAACTTCGCGAATAGCAGAAACAGAATGCGCTTGGGTGAAACATGGCGGAATAACTATCACAGTTGGTCCAGAAAACGTGTGCGGGTTCATTTCGGCCCAACCAGGGTATACTGACCCGCATACGGTGGCGTCAGGTCGCTTACTCCGGCGTGGCTTCATCTGGGAACTGTGGGTTATTGTGCGATCGATAGCTATTCAGATGATTATTTCACGAGCCTAATAATTAGCAATTGATGAAAACGTGTTAGAGGCTTCTACAGGAAAAAGTTCATCAAATATTCCAGAGAGTGAGCACCTAAAATTGCTTTGAGAATTTAATCAGGTTGCAAATCGCGAGTCACACCTGAAACAACCATAGCCCTGTATTTCCAAACCCTGAGCCTACGGGGTGGTCCTCAAAAAAGGTGCCGTCACCCAAAGAAGGAAAGTTGACTTACACCCTGTATTCACTTTAGGCTAGTCTAGGCAGTCGTGCTAAAAGTGTACATCTGGCCGACAACGGAATGATGGTTGAACTATCCCGGAGCTCGGTAAGCGGGCATTGTTGGAAACAGTCCCACGACACGCCCGAATCGTTGAACAATCAATAAGATTAGCTCTCTCCGGGCGCTCTGACAGTTCGGGCTTCTTTCGGGTCAAACTCTATTGAAACAAATCTGGTCGTTCGAGCCTATAGCTTAACTCCTTACACCATGAAAGAAATTTCATCCTCTTGCTCGGTAAGATTTTAAATTAGAGTTAGGGCTGTCAGATTATAGATCTTACAGATCTTATCGCTTTTATTAAGAAGGCATTTAGAAGGTATTTGAGGCAGCAGTCTAAATGATGTAGTGTTTCATCACCGAAGAATTCCGTGACCTCAGCGTAATATGAGTGGAATAGACTTCTTCCGTGAAGCAACATTGCATAGCTCATTACTCCTAAACGTTGGCGCGAAAACCAACCCTTCCACATAATATAGGGGGAAGCTTCCCTTCTAAGATAGGAAGAGCGTGCATTGGTTAAGAGAGCAACACCAAGCCTAATAGATGAGCCTCATACTTACTACAAGTTCCCCATACAAGGTGAAATGAGCAAATCCCATTGCTGTTGCTACTTAATTGAGCAGGTGCTGAATGGTTTTGCGTGAACCAGTCAAGATTATTTGATGCGCACCCTTCTGTCACATTGAACTTGATTTCTCTCGCAATAGCGAACTTGAGAAGATAGTGTAGCTGCTTCACTGTGACTGAACTCTCTTGTGCACCAGCATCTTGGATATAGGAACCCTGACTTCGTAATCCTTAACCGATAGACCTGTAAAAGTTAAGGGTACTCCGCTCAGAGTGGGCTTTACATATAAAGTTGTGGAGCAGGGTTATGCTTGCAACTTAGTTGTCCTCGTCCATAGCAGAATTTTAGCGCTGAAAAGCCCAAGACTGAAGTACTAGATTACATGCTAAAAGCCTAGCTGGCGACTTATGTTAAGTGCGATGTTTAGTTCTACAAGTCTGTTAGTTCTTGAACTAACCTTTAACCTTGGGCCAGGTGCGAACTACATGCGAAACGCATTCTGGAATCCCCTACACAGAAAAAGACTAAAGCCTAGACTTCGCCAGGGCGAATTGATAGACGATGTAGCACGGATTCATCATACCTCGCCTCCAACAGGAGCTGCCATTTGCTGCTAGACGTGAATCTAGTAGAGTCCCGGCTACACCTGATTCAGTCTGTTAGCGCTAGTAGTATATCTCACTAAGTGAAAGGAACGACGTGAAATCCGTGGATGAGAAACGTCACACAGGCTCTTTAGATGTATGAGATAAAAAAGAAGAACGATCCTCTGCCGCTCCTGATTCATATCTTGAATCAATTACTTCGATTCTAATCAACCATCCTTTAAGTCTTTGGGCGAATGCTCTTCTTAGAATAACTCGCCAAGTGACCAAATACGCCAACCTTCAAGGGTGTCAAAAATAACGTGTCAGAATGTTCCAATAAACAAATCAAAAGGCCCTGTTAGCAAATTAGAAAACTCTCTGGGAGCCTTTTGGGTCTAAGGTGTTCGTGGCCGTCTAACGTCTTCCGTAATGCATAATCCGAATTGGTGCTAAAACCAGTACATACGACCATACCCACTAGAAAATACGGGATCCCGTCCGCTCTCCCTTAGTCAAGCTGGTGAGGGGCGAACTAGTACTCGGGTCGGTGACGACCGGGGAATCCTCGCTGTTGTATGTGGTTTTTTTGTCTTTTTTCTCTTATTTATTTGCTGTCCGTACTTGTCGCACCCATCGTTGGAGAAGCACGAGACGGGCTCCTAGAAGCTTAGCGAGCGCTGCTTATTGTTAAAGTTACGGTGTTGAAATATCTTCTTTTGTCCTAGTAAAATTACACGCTAAAAGTCTGGAAAAGAGGGAATTTATTATTATAACTCTTATAGCTAACTATTATATTTAAGTAGTATTTATATAGCTAAATAAAGTTTAATTTAAATATAAAATATATTATATAAAAGCTTTAATCCTAGGGATTAATATTTTATATACTAATCTTAAGCTTAATATACTATATATAATTAATATATTAATAATTATATAAGCTTTTAAATAAAATTAGGATTTAAAGTAATTTATACTTTCTTAATTTATTTAATTATTTTAGCTATATTTACCTTAATTTTACCTAGCTTAATAAATTTAAAGTATAATCTTTTTAATTTAGTTTTTAAAGCTTTTTAAAAATATTTTTTTAGATTTAAATTAAGTAAGTAAGCTAGCTAATTTATTAGCTTAATACTATAAAGAAAAAGCTACTTTTAAGTTATCTTTATAATATAAATTTATTTATCATTTTATTAAAATTTATTAAAGTTATTAAGAAAGAAAAAAAGCCTTTTTATAAAAGCTTTATAATAACTTTAAGTTAAAAACCTATTCTTTTTAATTATTAAATTATAAATTATAATAATAAAATAAGTTTACTTTCTTTTAGTAATATTAACTTATATTATAATTAATTAATAAAGCTTTCTATATACTTAAATATTTATTAAGTTTTTATAATTATATATTATAGATATTCTATAGTTACCCTTACTATACCTTAGCTATATACCTAAAATTAATTCTAATATAAATAACTTTCTTTATAGGCTCTCTTTACTTTCTTTCTACTCTTATATTATTACTATATTATATATAATAGGTATACTAGATAGAATAGAGAGAATTAAAGTTATAGACTATCCCTTTCCTTCCTTTAAGGAAAATTTTTCACTGTGAAACCTATACTTACTATAGTAGGCTAAGCTTAGTATAGAAATAACTTATAATTAATTTAAAGACTTTATTATTAAGACTAAACTTAAACTTAAAGTAATTATTCTAAAAGCTACTTTCCCTTTAGTTTAGAGAGTAGTAATAATCCTAGCTAATACTACTATAAGCTATACTTAAAGTATAAATAGTAAGATCTTAATCTTACTACTCCTTATAGAAATAATTATAATTACTATTAAAAGAGTAGTATTAACTACCCTAAAGAGCCTACTTAATAAGATCTTAATATAGGCCTAAGTTATTTATAATAAGAGAGTACCCTAGCTCTTTATAGTATTATATTTAAAGCTAATCTCCCTTTATCTTAATAGGGAGATTATTATTAAATTACTAAGTATAGCCCTTAATATTAGAAACTATATACTTTCTAATATAGTATTAACTACTAATTATACCTTCTTAAGGAGCTTTCTCTTACTTATAGTAGCTTTATACTACCTTTTTAGTAGGGATATTATAATCTTCTTCTATAGATTTATTATAAATCTCCTAAAGGATAATACTTTAATCCTTACTATCTTTAGTTTAGGTATATATTAAGTCCTAAAGTAGTTTATAGTAATTACTAAAGGAGTCTTAACTAGCTATATAAAGGGCTTACTTAAGGATATTACTATAGATATTTAATAAGTAAATAGTATTAAGATATATACTATTAAATTATTATAAAGCTACTATATAGCTAGGCCTTACTAATTATTAATTATATTATTAACTAAACTAATTAATATAAATAAGCTTTATAACTAAGGTATAATTATAGCTATAAAGATTTATTAGATTAAACTCTATTTAAAGAGTATCTAACCTAAGTAATACTTTAAATACTTTTACTTTAGATATATTATATAATATAACTAAGAGTAGGCTAGGTATAGCTATTATAAGGGAGCTTACTATATAAGGAATATAATTTACCCTACCTTTATTAGTAAGATCCCCTTAGTATATTATAACTATAATAGATTATACTTAGTATAATCTTATATATACTATATTATATAGAAGAAATAATAGTAAGTAAAGAATACCTACTTAAAGAGACTTATATAGTTTAATATTCTAAATAAATAATATAGGTATATAGTATACTTACTATAAAATATACTAATACTAATAATATTAATTATACTAATTTACCCTACCTATTAAGGGATCTAAATAGCTTCTAAAGTAACCTTAAGCTAGGATAGATATACTAACTCTACTAGCTCTAGTAATAATTAGTCTAATAGATTAACTAAGAGAGTAATTACTTATAAGAGTAAGAGAAAGTATACTACTAAATAAGAAGGATAATTAAGAAGATAAAGATTAAGAATAGTAAAGATAACTTAGACTTACCTTAGGATTAAAAATATTCTATAATACTATTTAGGCTAAGCTTTATAAGGAAATTTTAAATATAAGTATATAACTAGCTTTTATAATAAAGTAAACCTACTTATAACTTATATTACTATATATATATACTAAACCTAACTTACTTTCTCTTTAGATAAAAGTAATAAGGGGTTTTTATCTTATAGCTTACTAATTAGGTTTTCCCTCCTACCCTAGACTAATCTTAGTAAAGAAGGATTAGATAGCTAGTAGCTAAAGTAATATATAATTAAATAAATAAATAAATAAGTTTTTATAATACTTTTTATTTAGCTTATAAAAAATTTAGCCTTTAGAGTTATTTAGAGTATATAGAATAATATACTTATTAATAAAGTAAGCTTAGTAAGGAAGTTAGTAAAAAAGCTTTCTTTCTTTTAAATTAATTTATTAATAAAAGCTTATTAATTTTAAAAAGCTAGTTTAATAATAAAAAGAAACTAAAAATAATACTTTAAATTAATAATAATCTCTTAAGAAAGTTTATAAAAATATATTATATAAATATCTTTATTAATTAGCTTAAAGCTATACTAAATTATATATATATACTTTAATAATTTTATATTTAGTATTTATTAAGAATAATATTTATAGTAAAGAATAAAAAGGTATTATTATTATTATATTTATATACTATAGACCTAGAAGGTAGATAGTGCTTCTACTCTATATAGATATAGGAAAAACTAGGTAGATAAAAACCTATATCCTATCTATAGTAAGCTTAGGTTAGGCCCCTTATACTATTGCTATATATAAGTAAATAATCCTTTATACTAGGATTAGAATTATCCTAGTTCCCTATAGTTAGGGAAAAAAAAAAACCTTAATAGGGAGTAAAAGAGAAGGAAAAAGTTACTTAGAGTAAGCTTATATTAATTATATAGTAGAAGTATACTAGTAGCTAAAGCATAGGACCTCTATATAATTATAATTATAGTTAGGTAGGTTTAGTTAATAATAGGTTAGCTATATAGTACTAAGCTACTAATAGCTAGTAGCTAAAGGTCTAGGTTTTAAGTAGGTAGATTTAGCTATTAATAGGTTAGTTATCTAGTACTTAGCTATTAGTAGCTAGCAGTTAGTATAGGCCTAAGGCTTTATAGCTATTAATAGCTACTAACTATTACTTTAGATTTTAGTATTTAGTTCTTTTATTTAGCCTATAATACTTTCCTTTTTCTTTTCTTTTAGAGGGTAGAAGAGGAAGGTATAGGATTAAGGTATATTTATAGTTTAGTATAAGCTAGTTTTTTTACCCTTTATAGCTTTTTTCTAAGTATATTTTATCTTTCCTTAAGGAAGGGTAAGAAGTACTTAGTATAGATATACTATAGATTTAGCTAGTACTTATAAGCTTAAGCTATATACTCCTTAAGCTTATACTCTACTTTTACTTTATAATTATAGTTACTATAGATTTAGAGGGTAAGCTTATAGTATAGGATAAAGTATAAGTAGAAGAATTAGTAGGTAATTAATTAGGCTATTTTATAGTTTAATAGTTACTACCTAAGTTTATATAAGTCTTATAGTAGGTTTATAAAGAGGCTATATTTTTTAGTAAATTTTTAGTAGAAGATAATAATATATTTAGGTATTTCTTTACTATTTCTATATAGGTAAAGTAGTAAGGGTATATTAGGTATATATTAGGAGAAAAGAAAGCTTTTTAAACTAATTTTCTTAGTCCTTAGCTATATAAGTATTAAGCTTTAGTACTTATTAAGGTCTTAATATAAATATAATATCTTTTTATTATTAGAAGGAAGGTAAGCTTTTACTAGCTTAAGATAATTTATCCTATAGTACTTTCTTACTATATCTTAGAGTTAGGTCTAATATATAGTTTACTTAGATTAAGTATAGATCTTAATTTTAGTAAGAGTTAGTACCTACCTTATATATAAAAGCTAGCTTCTTAACTAATCCTTAACTTTTTATAGTAGTTATTACTAAGGTTTTTATTATTATTTATAATAAATCTATCTTATAATTATTATAGTAGTAAACCTTATAAGTAAGGTTATATTCTACCTTTCTATATAATTATAGAATTAAGTAATTAATTTATTAAGATAGATATTAAGAGGGGAAATAGTTAGTTTTATCTTTAGAAGGTAGGCTAGTATAGCTTTATATACTCTTATAATTATATATAGGCTTTAGGTCTATTTTAGTATAAATACTTATATAATACTTTAGGGCTTTTCTCTAAGGGTAGTTAGAATATAGTATACTTTTATATTATAAATAATAGTTAAATAGATAACTTATATATAGATTAATCTTACTACTTTAAGGTTAACCCTTTATATACTTATAGTAATTATAGTAAGAGCTTACTATTAGTATTTAAGCTTTCCCTTAAGAGTATTTATATATAGTCCTTAAAGGAGTTTATAATAAAGGAAGAGTCTAAGGAATCTATATAACTTAATAAGTACTATTATTAGATCTCTAAGTTAAGCCTAAGTTTAGTTTATAGTATATTTTTAAGTAAAGTATAAAAGCTTTACTTTATTTAGTTCTTAGGTTATTCTATTTATTTAGGCTTAATTATTATAGATATCCTAGGTAGTTTTAAGTTAGGCTTAGGTCTTTTCTATATTATATCTAAATACTAATAGATTAGTATTATTAGTAAATCTAATAATTATTATCCTAAGTATATTTTTAAGAGCTTTATAAAGGTTAGAAATAAAGAGGATAAATAGTATAGGTAATAAGAAGGATTCTTAAGGGATACTAGCTTAAATCTTAATAAAGTTAGAAAGTTAGCTATTAAAGTAAAGGTATACTATTTATATTATAAGGTAATTAGTAAGCTATATAAAAAGCTATTTAAGAAAGCTTAGTTATTATAAAGTTATAATAAGTTATTAATAGTTAATAATATTAAAGGCTTTTATAAAGTTAAGTTAAAAGAAAGAGCTAAGGCTATACTAAGCTTAGGCTATATATATAGCTTTAATAATAATAGTAAAGGTAAGCTTAGTAAACTTTTTTAGCTAATTACTTATTTATTCTATAGGTAGAAGCTCTTTTAATTCTACTATAATTATAATATATTAACTAATAATAATCTTAATAATTTTTCTAATAATATTAAGTAAGGATATTAATTATTATCTTAATATAGTTTATTATTTAACTAAGGTTTTATTTACCTTTAGGATAATTATAATAATTATAGTATAGAAGTAAAGTAAGAAGTAGCTTATTATAATATTAGTATTTACTATCTTAGTAATTATAAGTATAAGTAGCTTACTATATACTTTTAAGAACTTAATAAGAATACTATCCTTACCTAGGGCTTTTTATAACCTAATCTTTTAAAGGGCTTTATAAATCTTAATAGGTTTAATATAGAGGTATATTAGGCTTAATTTAGGTTTAAGGGTTCTAGGGAGAGAGAGGAGAGAGAGGTTAGAGTTATTAGCTTAAGGTTTAGGGAAGAATCTCTATATAAGAGTTTTAGCCTTCTCTATATAGAGTATTACTAGCTCTATATAGTTAGATTAAGTAAGGGATAGTAGCTATAGTAAGGTTATTATAGTTTTACTATATAGTCTTACCTATCTTTCTATTACTTAGAACTATATACTATTATACTTTAGAAGCTTTATAAGGAGTTCTCTTTAGAGAATATATTAAGTATTTTTTATACTATAGTCTTATTATACTTATACTTTAGCTAGGGCTTATTAGTCTAAGATTTAATTAGTATACTAGGTTATATAGTAAGCTTATTTAAGCTTATTAGTTACTATAGATATTTTATTATTTTACTATAGATTTTAATAGGGTATAGGTTTCTTTTACTTTAGAGTTATAAATTAAGTAATTATTTCTAGCTATTTAAAGAGCTAATCTATTACTTTATTAAGAGCTTTAGTAGTAGTTATTATACCCTAGGTCTATTAAAGATAAACTATTACTTTATTAATAGCTTTATAGAGATTAGTTTTCTTCTAATTATAATTAAGGTTTAGTTTAGGGATTAGTTTATTTAGAGTAATAGTAATATAGATTTATTATAGAAGATAGTTAGATTCTTTTAGTTTATAATTAGTTCTTTTATATATTATATAAATAGTCTTTAAGGCTTAAGCTAGATTAAGAGTACTATTTTAATAGCTTTAGGCTAGCTTAATAATAGTACTATAGAGTATAAAGAGGCTAATATAGTATTATATTACCTTCTAAATAAGGATATTACTATCTTAATCTATTTAGCTATAATAGTCCTAGAGAGAGTAATAAAGGTTAAAATTATTAATAAGTAGTATATAATTACTTAGGGTAGTTTTAGCTAAGGCCTATAGTATAGGTAAGTTACCTTTATTATTTAAAGGGTTATAAAGAATTATAATTTAGTATTAAGTCTTTAAGAAGATAATACTTACTTAATCCTTTCTTACTTTAGATAATTATAACTTAGGTTTATATTACTTATTAATATATATTACTATTTATCTACTTTAGTAAACTATATAGTAATTATATTTACTTAGGTAAGCTAAGGCTTTAGTCTTAGAGTTTTTATTAGGTTTAAGAAGTATAATTATATTATATTTATTATAAGTCTATAAGGTAATCTATATAAGAGTAAGCTAATAATTAGTATTCTAGAAGAGTATTAGTATTAATTAGTTATTTAGAAAGGTAATAGTAATAGTAAGGAAGTAAAAGTAAATATTATAAGTAGGGATAGTATATAAAAGGTATAAGCCTAGGTTAAGGACTAACTAAGGATACTTTATAGTTTATTTACTAAGCCTAAGGGCTTTCTAGGCCTTCTTAATAAAAGGCTTCTAAGTAGTTAAGCTAATAGAAAGAAGGGTAAAAAGCTTTAGAATATAAGTACTTTAATTACTATATAATCTTAGAAGTAAAGTAATCTATTTAAGTAGCTTTCCTTAGTATATACTTAGTATAAGGCTATAATAGGGTAGTTATAGCTTTAAGCTATATATTTATCTTTATATAAAATATAGTTTAGTAGAATCTCTTTTTATTTAATTAAGTATTCTTCTTTATTAGGGTATATAGTACCTTTATATTATCTATAGGTAAGAGCTAACTTATAGTTCTAAGCTAGGTATCTAAATTTAAAATAGTTATAATATTAGGTAGGATAAAGTCTTTTATTAAAGGGTTTATAGTTATATAGCTATATATTAAGTAATAAGCTATTATTATAAAAATAGTTTACCTTCTTAATAGAGTTAATATATAGGATTAGGTTTATCTTTACCCTAGGGCTAGGGTAGCTAGTTTTTTATTTTTTTACTTAAAGGATTCTTAGTTAGTTAGATTTAGTAATTTCTTTAATAAGCTTATTAGTATTATTTAGGATAGATATAAGTTAAATTCTCTTTACTATTATTATAAAGGTTAGGAGGGATAAGGCTATATTATTACTAAAGGCTTTAATAATCTAATCCTTAGTATAGTAAGCTTATACCTTATTAATAGTAAGGAAAGTAAGGATTATATTATTACTAAGGAGCTTTTATATTATAATAATATTAAAATTACTATAGGCTTAATTTATTACTATTATAGTATCTTTTAGAGTTTAGTTATTAATATTAAGAGAAGTATTTTTAGTTTAGATAGTAACTTTATATTTAATATAGCTTTAGGTTATTTATTTAAAGCCTTTATAGTTTAGGGTTATAAGGTTTTATACTATAATTAATATATATAATAATTAATTTCTTTTATAGTTATTAGTTTTAGTAAGGGCTATCTTAATAACTAAAGTAAGAGTATTAGTAATATTTAAAGTAATTTATTCTTTAAGGCTTATTTCTAGATTATATAAGGTATTCTTTTTATAGGAAGTATATACTTATATCTTATATATAATACTATAGGATTAGATAATATTCTAGACTTATTTAAAAAGGTTAGGGGGGATAATTCTAGTAATAGTATTATATACTTTACTTTCTAGATTATTAATTAGTATTTTACTAGTTTCTATATTAGATTTATTACTTTTACTTAGTATATATTAACTAATTTCTACTAAAGGGTTATATTAGCTTTAATTAAGGCTATATACCCCTAAGTTAATAGTTATTAGTAGTATATTAGTACTATTACTATAGCTTTAATATACTATTAAATCTTAAGTAATATATATATAAGGATTTTAAATTTAATATTAGAATATATTTTAAAGGTAGATTAGTAGTATAATAAGTAGAAACTAAGAATTTATAAAAAGGTTAAACTAGAATAAAAAGGTAAGATAAATTATTAAATTATTATAAAGGTAAAATAAAAAAAGTATAATAATATTATAATATAAATTAATCTCTAACTTTTCTATTCTTTTTAATTATATAATTTTTTTTTTTTTATTTTATTATAATAATTCTTACTATTTTAATCTTTAGCTTTTTAAGCTTTAGCTTAATTATTTTATTATAAATTACTTAGATTAATATTTATTATATATAGCTAAATTAATTATAAAGGCTTTTATAACTTAATTACTCTTTAGGTTATAATAAGTAATTAGATTAGTTAAATTAATTATTTACTTAATTTAATAGAATTTAAACTCTTAAGTTTAATTAATTATTAAATTAGTTTTATATAACTTAAAGCTATATTTAAAGTTAAGCTTTTATCTTTAGTTAATAATCTTTACTTTATTTTTAATCTTTTCTTACTTTTAATAATAAATAAAATTATTTATTACTTTTTATAATATATTTAATTATTTAGAATAAAGTAATATACTAATAGTATCTTATTAATATAATTACTTTAAAATTATAATACTTTTATTATTCTTACTTTAAGATTATAATACTTTTATTATTTTACTTTTAGTATTTAATACTATTAATACTTTAGTATATTATAATAATTAGATTTATCTTAAGAGTATAAAGTAAGTTTAAATATAAAATATATAATTTAGTAAATTAAAATATTATTATAAGTAATATTAATTATAGTTTAGTAATAGTAAAATAAAAGATTTAATATAATTAAGTATATTAGTAACTAAAGAGCTTAAGGCTTTTATTTAATATACTAAATAAATATATATATATATATTATAGTAAAATTACTAGATTATAATAGTAATTTAAATAAGTTAAAGATTAAATTATAATAATACTTATAATAATCTTACTTATAATTAATAAATAGATAGGGATTACTTAGATTATAGTAATAAGCTAATAACCTAATAGTAATAAAAAGGAAAAAGTAAGTATATTATAATTTTATTAATTATAATTACTTAGTCCTAACCTAGGCTATAATATATATAATAATACCTTTTAATAAGAAAGTATTTTATAAGAATAATTATTAAGTTAGTAATAAGAAAAAAATATTAATAAAGTATTAAAATAGCTTATTACTAGCTTAAAAATTAATATATAAAAGATAAAGAGTAAATATTAATTTATATTATAACTAAAAAAGAAAAATCTTAAATTCTTTTATAAATAAAAGTAAAGAACTTAAGCTTTAAGCTTAAAAAGCTTTCTCTTTCTTTTATATTTCTATAAAGAAGGAAAAATAATTCCTTTATAAATAAAATAAAAAATCTTTAATCTCTTTTTATATATATCTTTTCTCTTTTCTTTCTTACTTATAATAATAATTCTAAATTTTTCTCTTTTTCTTTATTATTATATTTATATATTATAAATCTAAAAGGTAAATAATACTTTTACTTTATTATAAAGAGTAATATAACTAAAGTAAAGTATTTAATAATTATAAGTATTAATATTATATAAAACTTTAACTTAGTAAATAATCTTTAATTACTTATTATTAAAAATAATATTTATAATAAAAAGTAAGAAGGTAAGATAAATTACTAAATTATTATAAGAATATAATAAAAAGAGTATAATAGTATTATAATATAAATTAATCTTTAACTTCTTTATTCTTCTTAATTATATAAACTTTTTTTATCTTTATTTTATTATAATAGCCCTTACTATTTTAATCCTTAGCTCTTTAGGCCTTAGCTTAGCTATTTAATTCTTTAAAGTAAGGTAATATATTAATAATATCTAATTAGTATAATTATTCTAAAATTATAATACTTTTATTACTTTACTTTTAATATTTTAATACTAATAATACTTTAGTATATAATACTTACTAAGTTTTTTAAATACTTTTAGAGCTTATAGCTTTTAAGGTTATATTAAAGCTTAATCTTTTATAGATTTTACTTTTTATATTTATATAAATATAAGAAAAAGTAAATTATATTTTCCTTAATAATTTAATTTATTTTTTTAAGTATTATTTATAACCTTTTTATAAATTTCTAGTTTTTACTTACTATACTACTAACCTACCTTTAAAATATATTCTAATACTAAATTTAAAATCCTTATATATATATTACTTAAGATTTAATAGTATATTAAGGCTATAGTAATAGTACTAATATACTACTAATAACTATTAACTTAGGGGTATATAGTCTTAACTAAAGCTAATATAACCCTTTAGTAAGAATTAGCTAATATATACTAAGCGAAAGTAATAAATCTAATATAGAAATTAGTAGAATATTAGTTAATAACCTAGAAAGTAAAGTATATAATACTATTACTAGAATTATCCCCCCTAACTTCCTTAAATAAGTCTAGAATATTATCTAATCCTATAGTATTATATATAAGATATAAGTATATACTTTCTATAAAAAGAATACTTTATATAATCTAGAAGTAAACCTTAAAGAATAAATTACTTTAAATATTATTAATACCCTTACTTTAATTATTAAGATAGCCTTTACTAGAACTAATAACTATAAAAGAAATTAATTATTATATATATTAATTATAATATAAAACCTTATAATCTTAAACTATAAAGGCTTTAAATAAATAACCTAAAGCTATATTAAATATAAAGTTACTATTTAAACTAGAAATACTTTTCTTAATATTAATAATTAAATCCTAAAAGATACTATAATAATAGTAAACTAAGCTTATAGTAACTTTAATATTATTATAGTATAAAAGCTTTCTAGTAGTAATATAGTTCTTACTTTCCTTACTATTAATAAGGTATAAGCTTACTATACTAAGGATTAGATTATTAAAGCCTTTAGTAATAATATAGCCTTATTCTCCTTAATCTTTATAATAATAGCAAAGGGAATCTAACTTATATTTATTCTAAATAATACTAATAAGCTTATTAAAGAAATTACTAAATCTAACTAATTAAGGATTCTTTAAGTAAAAAAATAAAAAACTAACTACCCTAGCCCTAGGGTAAAGATAAACCTAATCCTATATATTAGCTTTATTAAGAAGATAAACTATTTTTATAATAATAGCTTATTACTTAATATATAGCTATATAACTATAAACCTTTTAATAAGGGACTTTATTCTACTTAATATTATAATTACTTTAAATTTAGATACCTAGCTTAGAATTATAAGTTAGCTCCTACCTATAGATAATATAAGGGTACTATATATCCTAATAGAAAAGAATACCTAACTAAGTAAGGAAAGATTCTATTAAACTATATCTTATATAAAGGTAAATATATAGCTTAGAGCTATAACTATTCTATTATAGCTTTATACTAAGTATATACTAAGAAAAGCTATTTAAATAGATTACTTTACTTTTAAGACTATATAATAACTAAAGTACTTATATTCTAGAGCTTTTTACTTTTCTTTTTATTAGCTTAATTACTTAAAAGCTTTTTACTAAGGAAGCCTAAAAAGTCCTTAGGCTTAGTAAATAAATTATAAAGTATCCTTAGTTAGTCTTTAACCTAGGCTTATACTTCCTATATACTATCCCTACTTATAATATTTACTTTTACTTTCTTATTATTATTATTACTCCCCTAAGTAACTAACTAATACTAATACTCTTTTAGAATACTAACTATTAGCTTACCTTTATATAGATTATTCTATAGGCTTATAGTAAATATAATATAATTATACTTCTTAAACTTAATAGAAACTCTAAGATTAGAGCCCTAGTTTACCTAGGTAGATATAATTACTATATAGTTTACTAAAGTAAATAAGTAGTAATATATATTAATAAGTAATATAAACCTAAGTTATAATTATCTAAAGTAAAAAAGGATTAAGTAAGTATTACTTTCTTAAAAACTTAATATTAAATTATAGCTTTTTATAACCCTCTAAATAATAAAGGTAACTTATCTATACTATAGGCTCTAGCTAAAACTATCCTAAGTAATTATATACTACTTATTAATAACTTTAACTTTTATTACTTTTTTTAGGATTATTATAGCTAAATAGATTAAGGTAGTAATATCCTTATTTAGGAGGTAGTATAGTATTATATTAGCTTTCTTATACTTTATAATATTATTACTAAGCTAGCTTAAAGCTACTAAAATAGTACTCTTAATTTAGCTTAGGCCTTAGAGACTATTTATATAATATATAAAGAAACTAACTATAAACTAAAAGGATCTAACTATTTCCTATAATAAATCTATATTATTATTACTTTAGATAAACTAACCTTTAAACTAAACTTTAGTTATAATTAAAAGAAAACTAATCCTTATAAAGCTATTAGTAAAGTAATAGTTTATCTTTAATAAACCTAGGGTATAATAACTATTACTAAAGCCCTTAATAAGGTAGTAGATTAGCTTTTTAAATAGCTAGAAGTAATTACTTAATTTATAACCTTAAAGTAAAAGAAATCTATACTTTACTAAAATCTATAGTAAAATAATAAAATATTTATAATAATTAGTAAGCTTAAATAAGCTTACTATATAGCTTAGTATACTAATTAAATCTTAGATTAGTAAGCTTTAGCTAAAGTATAAGTATAATAAGATTATAATATAAAAAGTACTTAATATACTCTCTAGAGAGAACTCCTTATAAAGCTTCTAAGGTATAATAGTATATAGTTCTAGGTAATAGAAAGATAAGTAAGATTATATAGTAAAACTATAGTAGCCTTATTATAGCTACTACTCCTTACCTAACCTAACTATATAGAGCTAGTAATACTCTATATAGAGAAGGCTAAAACTTTTATATAGAGATTCTTCTCTAAACCTTAGGCTAATAATTCTAACCTCCTTTTTTTCTCTCTTTCTAGAACCCTTAAACCTAAATTAGGCTTAATATACCTTTATATTAAACCTATTAAAATCTATAAAGCTTTTTAAAAGATTAGGTTATAGAAAGCCCTAAGTAAGGATAGTATCTTTACTAGGTTCCTAAAGGTATATAGTAAGCTACTTATACTTATAATTACTAAGATAGTAAATACTAATATTATAATAAGCTACTTTCTACTTTACTTTTATATTATAATTATTATAGTTATTCTAAAGGTAAATAAGACCTTAGCTAAATAATAAACTATATTAGAATAGTAATTAATATCCTTACTTAATATTATTAGAAAAATTATTAAGATTATTATTAGTTAATATATTATAATTATAATAGAATTAAAAGGGCTTTTACCTATAGGATAGATAAGTAATTAGCTAAAAAAGTTTACTAAGCTTACCCTTACTATTATTATTAAAGCTATATATATAGCCTAAGCTTAGTATAGCCTTAGCTCTCTCTTCTAACTTAACTTTATAAAGGCTTTTAATACTATTAACTACTAATAACTTATTATAGCCTTATAATAACTAAGCTTTCCTAGATAGCTTCTTATATAGCTTACTAGCTACCTTATAGTATAAATAGTATATCTTTACTTTAATAGCTAACTTTCTAACTTTATTAAGATCTAAGCTAGTATCCCTTAAGGATTCCCCTTATTATCTATACTATTTATTCTCTTTATTTCTAGCCTCTATAAAGCCCTTAAGAATATACCTAGGATAATAATTATTAGATTTATTAATAATATTAATCTATTAATATTTAGATATAATATAGAAGAAACCTAAGCCTAACTTAAAACTACCTAAAATATTTATAATAACTAAGCCTAAATAAATAGAATAACCTAGAAATTAAATAAAGTAAAGCTTCTATACTTTACTTAAAAATATACTATAAATTAGACTTAAGCCTAACTTAAAGATCTAATAATAGTACCTATTAAGTTATATAGATTCTTTAGACTCTTCCTTTACTATTAACTCCTTTAGAAACTATATATAGATACCCTTAAAGGAAAGCTTAAATACTAGTAATAAGCTCTTACTATAATTACTATAAGTATATAGAAGGTTAATCTTAAAGTAGTAAGATTAATCTATATATAAGTTATCTATTTAACTATTATTTATAGTATAAGAATATACTATACCTTAACTATTCTTAGAGGAAAGCCCTAAGGTATTATATAAGTACTTATACTAGAATAGACCTAAAGCCTATATATAGTTATAAGAGTATATAAAGCTATACTAACCTACCTTCTAGAGATAAAACTAACTATTCTCCCTCTTAATATCTATCTTAATAAACTAATTACTTAATTTTATAGCTATATAGAAAGGTAGAATATAACTCTACTTATAAAGTTTACTACTATAATAGCTATAAAGTAGATTTACTATAAATAATAATAAAGACTTTAGTAATAATTACTATAAGAAGTTAAGGATTAGCTAAAAAGCTAGCTTTTATATATAAAGTAAGTACTAACCCTTATTAAAATTAAGATCTATACTTAATCTAAATAAACTATATATTAAACCTAACTCTAAGATATAGTAAGAAAGTACTATAGGATAAATTATCTTAAGCTAGTAAAAGCCTACCTTCCTTCTAATAATAAAAAAGTATTATATTTATACTAAGACCTTAATAAGTACTAAAGCTTAATACTTATATAGCTAAGAACTAGGAAAATTAGTTTAAGAAGCTTTCTTTTCTCTTAATATATACCTAATATACTTTTACTACTTTACCTATATAGAAATAGTAAAGAAATACCTAAATATATTATTATCTTCTATTAAAGATTTACTAAAAAATATAGCCTCTTTATAAACCTACTATAAAACCTATATAAACTTAAGTAGTAACTATTAAACTATAAAATAGCCTAATTAATTACTTACTAGTTCTTTTACTTATACCTTATCCTATACTATAAGCTTACCCTTTAAATCTATAGTAATTATAATTATAAAGTAAAAGTAAAGTATAAGCTTAAGGAGTATATAGCTTAAGCTTATAGGTACTAGCTAAACCTATAGTATGCCTATGCTAAGTACCTCTTACCCCCCCTTAGGGAAAGATAAAATATACTTAGAAAAAAGCTATAAAGAGTAAAAAAACTAGCCTATACTAAACTATAGATATACCTTAATCCTATACCTTTTTCTTTTACCTTCTAAAAGAAGAAAGAAAGGAAGGTATTATAAGCTAAGTAAAAGGACTAAATACTAAAATCTAGAGTAATAGCTAATAGCTATTAATAGCTATAGAGCCCTAAGCCTATACTAACTACTAGCTACTAATAGCTAAGCGCTAGATAATTAACCTACTAATAGCTAAATCTACCTACTTAAAACCTAAACTTCTAGCTACTAGCTATTAATAGCTTAATACTATATAGCTAATCTACTATTAATTAAACTTACCTAATTATAATTATAATTATATAAAGATCCTACGCTTTAGCTATTAGTATACTTTTACTATATAACTAATATAAGCCTATTCTAAGTAACTTTTTCCTCCTTTTTTACTTTTTATTAAGGGTTTTTTTTTTTCCCTAACTATAGGGAACTAGGATAATTCTAGTCCTAGTATAAAGGACTATTTACTTATATATAGTAATAGTATAAGAGGCTTAACCTAGGCCTACTATAGATAGGATATAGGTTTTTATCTACCTAGTTTTTCCTATATCTATATAGAGTAGAAGTACTATCTACCTTCTAGGTCTATAGTATATAAATATAATAATAATAATAAGTATTATTTATAATATTAATAGCTTTAAAGATAGTATTATAATATTCTCTTACTTATATTTATACTTAGCTTAAGAATTAACTTATTTTATATTAATTTATTATTATAAAAACTAATATTTATAATATAAGAGAAATATAAAGATAAAAAAATAATAATTAATAAGTTATAAGTATAGCTATAAGCTATTAGTATAGTTAATAAACTATAAGTATATCCTTATAAAATAGAGATCTTAAGATTAGATTTTTTAAGTAAAAAAAGTATAGCTTTTTATTTATTCTATTAGTAATCTTTTTTATTCCTTTCTTAAGTAATCCTAAAGAAATTCTATAGAAAAATAGTTTCTTTATTTCTCTAGGATTTCTTATAAAAGAATATATTCTTTATTTCCCTAGGATTTCCTAAGAAAAAGATAATTAAGAAATCCTAAGGTTTTTAAATAAAAGTCTTAAGGACTTCTATTTAAGTTCCTTAAAGTAAATCTATAATATTTATAGTATTAATTAATATATAAGTTAATTCTTAGAATCTATAGCTTTATAAGTTTCTTAGAATACTCTTTTTATAGCCTAAAGCTATTATTATAATAATCTTCCTAATAGTGCTTTATCTTATAGACTATACTTAAGGTAGTATTATAATCTACTATAACTTTAATTAGGGACTTTCTAGTCCTTATCTTAGCTACTATTATAGCCCTTTACTCAGGACTGAGCTCATAGTTAAATTAGCGATTTCCGCTTATTTTAGCACTAAAAGATCTCATAATAGGGGGCATTTTAGTATTAATTGGGCTGGTTGAAGAGGAAGGGTCTATTGCGTGAGATTATCGCGAGCGGGGCTGGCGGGGAAACTTTTCCAGACTTTTGGCACGTGATTGTAATTTAACAAAGGAAGGAGGGTAGTCATTGGCGCTCGAGAGCTTACTGGACAAAGCTCAGTAGTAACGTCCACACGTGGATGTTAACAACCCAGGTCGAAAGTGTCATTTCAAAGCCCGAAGTCGCACTAAACTGCTTATAGCTGTGGGTTTAAAGGGTTGATTGGTCTATCTTGAATCATCTGGCTAACTACCTCCCTGAAACGGACGGAGTAACGATCTTCAACGGGAACTATTATTGTGAATTAGGTCAACTAAGTGTAATAAATTAAGAGGGGTATAATCAATCCGATATACAATAAACAGAATGGTCCTCAATCTTGAGACATATGGAATGTTGCAGTACATGCTGAACCAGCCAAGGAGAGTTAGGTGGTAAGTGGTTTCTCTTTTAAGCAATTCTTGGTCCATCCTTGCTGCCGATGAACACTCCAAGAGTGCGCAGGAGAGCATTGCGACACTTTGCTTTAAAGGGATTTGAACCCATGAACACCACATCATGAACAACTTTGCTCATGTTGGCCATTTTGAAACCAGACTTCAACATACTCGCGGTGTAATCGTCAAGAAGGCTGGCCAGCTCTGACTTCTTATCACTAGGTGCCAGTTTCTCCAAATGCTCTGCGAGGGAAAGGGCATCGGCAATGGCTGATGTGGCGCCCTTGCCAAGATAGGGGGTCATGCTATAGAGGAATCATCAGGTTAGACCCAAGGCGTGGTAAAGCGCAACGGGACGTGTGATATCTAGCTTACCTGTGCGCAGCGTCACCAAGCAAGGCGACGTTGGTAGACTTCCAAGGCTTCATCTTGTGTTGTGTCTTTACATGAGACACATACACAGTTTCGGGAATAGCAATGCTGATTAGAGAGCGGAAGAGTGGGTGCCAAGTCTTGGTTCGATCCATCCAGTACACTTTCAGCTCCTCCGGTGTCATTTGGTCGGGATGCTTGCCCTTGAGGATATAGTCGTCAGTGTAACAGCCTAAGCCACACATGAGGTAAGAATCCTGTGCATCAACAGACTGGAGCTCGTAAGGTCCATAGGGCTCGGCTTTATCCTTGTAGTAAGACACAACCATGGAGCTTCGAGGAGCCATGACCTGCATGTGTGATGAGTGGAATGGCCTCATAAAAGGAATAGTTGGGTAGCTCACCATGCATCCAGAGCCATAAGGCATCATCAATTCCGTTTCTTGGGTGAGAGGCATCTTGAAATAGAGCACGGTTATGCCAAGAGTGTCTCTCTTGGACTGCGGGAGAAGCTGCTTTCTGATCTTGCTCCCTGCACCGTCTGCGCCGACGAGCACATCACACTCTGCAGTTTTCTCGTCATTGAAAATCAGCTTCACGCCACCTTCTTGGCTGGTGTAACTCTGATACTCCGTCTTCCAATGAATCACATCCTCGAGCCCTTCCAACAAGGCAGCTCTTAGCTTCCACCTTGACACGGAGCTGGCATCGCGAAAGTCCTTGGGTGTAAGTCCCAACTTGACGCTTCCCTTTTGGTCGAGAAGGGCAATGCTTTGTCCTCCCGGAGGCTGAATGCCAACTGACTTTTCCAGCAAGTCAGTCACCGTGGCGGGGAGTCGTGATCGCAACGCCGCCAGCATTTCCTTCGAGAGGAGAATGCGGAAGCCTGTGAGTGAGCTTACGCCCACTTCTTTGGAGCCCCGCTCATAGATGGTGGTGCTGAATTTTGGGTTGTTTCTGAGGAGCTGGGCAAGGACGAGCCCTCCGACGCCAGCACCGATGATGGCAACACGCACGGGGGTCGCTGCTTTGGGATCTTCGGACTTTTCGCTTCTAGCCATAGTGAAGGGAGTTCAAACAATAGAGGAAGAGAGAAATAGATAGTACAAGAGACGTAAGCTCTGTTGAGAAACTGAGGACTGCAGTGTGGACCGGCTGCGTCTTCCTTATGAATTCTTGACAATGCTATGTCTTACACCTGAGCTAGGCGTGTGTTCCAGAACTCAGGTGATGTTTCGCTCCTCAGACGCATGTAATGGGCATTCCCAACATTGTTTGGATTCGTAGCAGGCTGATAATGGTGCGTGGATGGTCTGATTGCATTGCTTTTCCGCTTCGGACCCGGTCTCGCAGCACTCTTAGCCAAGGTAAGACATAACTAAGAATCCTACAGCAGAGGCATGCATTCATTCATTGACTTGGGCAGCCGGCATTGCGGAGCAGGGTCCGAGTAGTATACACGCCGTCTACTTGGAGGTACTTACAGGGGTGTCTGACAGGGCTGACGGGACCATGGCCCCTGCAACGTCGAATTAGCGCTGATGGACACGATCGTAATTATCGTATGTCTGCTCCTGTTTATTTGCTCAACCGGTTGGCTCCTGTAGACGCGGCAAGGTTACATTTGCGGATCTGCAAGCCCTTGCATGCACGGGGAATCCTTCTCAACCGCCCCGAAGAGGAAATCAGTATTCGGTAATTTACCGGGTCCGAGGAGCCATCATCACCTCATGTCGTTCCGGGATGTGGGAAAGACGCCCAGCCAACCCACTCCGTTGTGTCTGTTTCCGAAGGATGTACCGCCACTTGCGTTTCGAAAAATTGTTCACGGCGTGGTTTGGGGGTTATAGTCCTTTGGCATCAGCTTTGCGGTATTCGGACGGCGCCTCACCTGGTGTTTCCCGTTTCCCTGGCGTTCTCCTGTGCCTGTCCAAGATTTTTTCGGAATGGAGAAAGCAACAGCCAAAGAGGGCGTACCAGGCTCTGGCACTGGGGACGCCATCAACGCAAAGGAGTCAGTGCCCAACTCTGACTCTGCGGATACGATCAATGCAAAGGAACCAACGCAGACCATATCGAACCTGCAGTTGAGTCTGGTCATCTCGGGGTAATTAATACAAGTCAGCGCAACACCGAATAGAAAGAGGATGCTGACATTCTTCTAGGCTATGGCTATCTCTCTTTCTCTGTTCACTAGAGACGACGATTGTCAGCACGTCACTTATCCACATCTCCAACGACCTCGACGATCTGAACCAGGCTGGGTGGATTGTTGTTGCATACCTCCTTACGTTCAACGGTAAGTTCCCTCCACCATCGAAAATAAAGACGATAGTATCATTGCTTTGTTGCTTCAACCAATTGCTAATAATATGAACCAGCTTTTATCCTGATTTGGTCTAAAATAAGCGACACCTTTGGAACAAAATGGTTACTCCTCTCAGCCAACTTCGTCTTCGTCGTCTTCTCCATCGCATGCGCCGTTTCTAAGACGATGGTCCAACTGTAGGATACTATACTCTTCAACCATCAATATTCATTCCGAATACTTACCGAGGTTATTAGAATCATCTTTCGGGCTTTTCAAGGAATTGGAGGCTCTGGTATGTACTCGCTCGTCTTTGTCGTCATGGCCCAGATCGTGCCCCTGGACAAATTGGGTATCTGTACGGGAATTTTGAGCTCGGTGTTTGCACTGGCCAGCTTGTTGGGACCGATTCTCGGTGGTGTCATCTCGGATAATACCACATGGAGAGTAAGTCTGTCGAACCATTGCTAAGCACATCTGCTAACAAAGATTTTGGAGTGGATCTTCTGGCTCAAGTAAGTCTATCATACCCGACACATAACTTCCAGAGAAGTCCACTAATCTCATCTAGCGCTCCTGGAATCGCCGTTGTTTTCGCAATTCTCGGCAAATTCATGGAAAACCCCAAGTCCAAGAAAGAGGTTCGAGACTCGATGAAGACCATGGACGTTGTCGGCGCGCTCTTGTCGCTAGCCTGGGCCATCCCACTCATCTTTGCATTGCAAGAGGGTGGTGACAAATTCGAATGGAACAGCGGCGTCATAATTGGAACGCTTGTGACGGGAGGCGTGATGCTCATCCTGTTTGTGCTTTGGGAGGGCTGGGCGTACCGTCGTACGAACATTGATGGTATTTTCCCGGTGCACCTGTTGAAGCGATCGGTAACGGTCCTGATATTCTTGTGAGTACATCTTAGCCTTCTTACTTTTGCTTTGTACTGCATCCTATCACGGAAACTAATTTTATAAAAATAGGAGCCTTCTTTGGTTGGGATTTACCTTCTATGTCCCCGTCATTCAGATTCCTCAGCGATTCCAGCACGTCAATAACACCACCGCAACACGTGCTGGCATCTTAGTCCTCCCTCTGACTCTGGTCTCGCCTTGTTCGGCTTTATGCTCAGGCATCCTAGTTGGCAAGAACCGCTACTGGGCACCTGGCCTGGCGATCCTGGGAGGCTGTCTGAATGTCATTGGCATCGCGCTGGTCGGCACCCTGCCTATCGACAGCGAAATTTCGTCTGCTCAATTCGGTTACCAGACACTGATAGGTCTGAGTCTTGGTCTGCTGACTCCGTCGCTGATGTATCTCATAAAGATCCAAGTTGACGAAAAGGACATTGCTGGCGCCATGGGCGTGGGAAACATGGGCCGCACTCTAGGAGGATGCATTGGACTGGCAATTGGCGGATCGCTGCTTCACAGAGAATTAGACAAAGACTTGCCGAAGTTCCTGACCGACCAGCAAATCGAAGCCCTCGAAGTCTCTTCGAGCCTGGCGCGATCGATGCTGAGCGAGGAGCAACAGGTCCGGGTTGGGGAAGTGTACGGAAAGGGATTTAATCTTCAGTTCAAGGCTCTGATTGCGTTTGCTGGGCTGAGCCTTCTGACGGCAGTTTTCCTTTTCTTCGCGCACATTCGTTCATTGAAGGAACAAGAAGCAAACCGGGCAACAGAGAGGGAAGAACTGAATGCCACAACCTCAGAGCAGGTTGAGAATTAACTTAATTTCCACGAGAATGATTTAAGTCAGAGTTCAGCTATGTCCAAACATTTATTATATAGAATTGAACTGCACACCAAATGTGATCAGATTATTTATTGCATTCCCCTTCTGATATACATATCAGTTGGAATACACACGTTAAGAGGAAGAGAATTCGTCTTCTTAAAAAGGAATTCGCTTGAAACATGGTGAGGGTAATTACTATTCTTTCAATACTTGTGAGGAAATGTTGGACTTGAAAGTTTAATATTTTGAGTTGTCTGATCGATCTTTTATCAATTTCTGATACATTGATAATTGAGCAAAAATAAAACACTTTAAGTAAAAGCAACAAGCTATTTACTCTAGGGTACCATGTGCAGAATCAGTTGTCTTAATTAGTGTGCCGCCAGAGCCCTCTCCATCCCCTTCCCCACCACGCGCGCCATCTCGGCGGTAACACGCACATTACGGGGAACCTCGTGGCCGCTGCCATGGAGGTACTCTAGTCTATTCCGCGGCTCGCACATGTCTCGCAAGTTCACGCTCTCCTGGTACGCCGAATCTTTGGCGCCGATGATGTGCACAGTGGGGATCCTGATCCGCTTCTTCTGTTGCTCGAGGCTCCTAGGGTTCACGCGGCTCCAAACGCCGTCGCTCTCCGAGACGTGGAGCGCGCTGCTTCCGCAGATGAAGACGGCTAGGTGGAAAAGAGGGGGTGAGAATGGGTGATTGTTCTGATGGGATAATATTAGTGAGGCGAGGAGGGCGGCGCCTTGGGAGAAGCCCATGCAGGCGTCAAAGGGGCCGTCCTCTTCGATGATATCCATCACCAGCTCCAAGGACTTGCGGTGCGTGTCGGGCCCTAGATCAGGGTCGTACCAGGCCTTGTAGCTGTCACAATCGAAGACAGCTTTGATGCCTGTAGCCGACGTGCAGCGTTAGTGTCGTGTGTCCGTGTTGATCCCCGGACTTTGTCTACGGTGGAGATGACATACCTTCGGCCGGTGGGACTTCGAACTCGCCCTCGTAGAACTCAAAGTCGTTTAATTCACCCAAGGCTCGCCGAAGAGGCCCTAGCGGCGGGATGGTCAACAGGGGAGTTCGGCTTTCGGCAGAAGGGAAAGGGTCAACGTACCAGTCTGCGTCTCGAATATCTATGAATCGAGATGTATTAGCGGTCTTGGAGGAACGAGTATTTTGACTGGGTAGTGGGTAGTTTACCTCGGCACTTGTGCCCATACCGTGCAAGCAAAGAAACCTCATGATGAAGTGTTTCTCGAGACGATGGTCTGATGGGATGGGTTCTGCGGCACGAATGAAGGCCGGGTCGTTGATATGACGAGTTAAGCGAAGAGGATGGATGGAAAATGCAAAATAGAAAAAAAGAGACGTGCTGCTGCCACCGAGATCGTCGAAGAAGAGTGACTTTGTGAAGCCCCCGGTTTCCAGTTATGACGATGGTTGATCGCCCTTCTGCACGCCTACAAGATATCAGCTGAGGCTCGCCCAGGTATCGAATGGTCTAGATAAATGGTGTTGCGTCATGGTGATCCTTCTGCAAGTTCGCATACGCTGGGTGGGTGGGCTCCACGGATCCGCAGGTTTATATTAAGAGACCCCTTGGTCCGGTTTCTGCTTCATCTGGACCATGTCAGTGACAAATACCCAGTACCTGCATTCCACCACACATGGGTCTATAGTAAATCGGAACGTCTTTTCCGGCATGCAAGAGGATTTAGTGTTCCCTCCTTTGAGCCCAGGAGGATGCGTGTTGGGGAGAGTTCCGCCCACTATCCGGGAGTCAGTGGCATGTCTGGAGCCGGAGCCGGCCGATGGCACAGCAAGCTTGCTATGGGAACTTTGAGACATGGCTTTTATAACGCGCCATCTGATAGACCAGGGATAGTCATGTATGGTAGTCAATAGCTATCAGCTGTAGTGGCTGTGACCAAAAGGTGGCATCACTTTAACGAAGACAACTGTAAGGACGTGCTGGGATTAAATCGGGGCTAAACGGAGCCAATGCTACCTCGGAACCTAATCTAAGCATCCGCCAAGGAATAACAAACGATAGAGAACGGATTAAGGAGTACGGAGGACCGAGTACGTGAAGCGAAGGTACTTGATCCCTGTAACTGCGACTCCTGCTATGCCCCCGACAGCCAGCAGCCCTATGCAAGTCAGGCCCCAGTTGTGCGCCCGCCACGCGGACATCCTTGCGTCTGCCGTCTCGAGATGCATGGGATGCTGGCGCCGGCGGACACTGCCGGACGCGGACGGCATCAGGTTGTACTTGTGGTCGTACAGCATCTCCAGGATTAGATCCGCCGCAAACTCTTTCTTGCGCGACGAGATTCGCGCGATGTGTCGCATCCGCTGGACGTGCCGTGCTGTCGTGCCACTTTCATCCTTCAGGAGGGCACGCGCCTTCTCGTATACTTCCGCCTGGGTGAAGGCCGCCTTGTCGAGGGAGAGGCCCACGCCCGCCTCTTTGATCCGGAGCCCGTTGAGGGGCTGGTCGAAGAAGAAGCCGAGACTAAGCATCGGAGTTCCGTGATAGGTAGCTTCATTAACGCTGCTGCCGTCTCCGTGTGTAACGAAAAGGACCGTCTCTCGACGGTCTAGGATGGCCCGCTGCGGCGCGAACGGGGTGAAGAGCCAGCGTGGATCACGATTGTTCAAGACGGCATCGACGGTGACCTCGCCACTGCCCAAGACCTGGTTCAGTGGAAACAATGCGAGTTGAGTCTCATTGGCTGCCCAAATAATCCCGTCAATGGCTCCTTCATCCAGGTGGAGAGCCAAGGCGCCTAGAAGGTGTCCAAGGTAGCGGACGGAACCTGGATATGCGTACCAAAGGAAACGTAAACGACTTGGCTACGGGACATGAAGAAAGCCTCTGTCGGGCCGTCTAAACAAGGGTACTCGTCTGAAAGGATTGGCCAGACGGCGGCAATGAGGGGCGGCAAGTCCTTTGGTGTTTCCAGCCCCCAAAACGAGTTGACAAGGACCAGGTAGTCCGGCTTGCCGAACTTGCGGAGGGAGTAGTGGACACCGGCATGTCGTCGCATGTCTCGGATGAAGCGGAGGTACGGCAACATAGCCGCGACGGCGCGGACGGGCCTCAGCGCGGCTCAGATCCGGGTCCAGAGCAACGCCTTCTCGCTGGTCAAGGCATCGACCTGGAAGCCCGGCAGACCAGAGATGTAGGAGACATCGACGAAGCCGTAGGGCATCTGCGGCCAGACCATGGCCACGGGGATGCAGCGCTGGAGGCCGACATCCCTGGCGGCGTCGACGAAGAAGTCGGCGAGGATGAGGTCAGGCGACGCCTCGTCGACGACGCGCCGCAGACACGCATAGTCGGAGGCCCAGAAGGCGTCTACGGCGAACTTGGGGCGGAAGTATTCCACGTAGCTCTCGCGGGGATCCGTCTGCTGCATGTGCAGATAATGGGCCGCCTCCTTCTGCGGGTTCATGGGGTCTCCCATGGTGTAGACCTGCGAGACGAAGCTGCAGGACGGGTTGTCCTCGACCCATTTTTGCTGGCCGCGATGTGTAGCGAAGACGATGGTGTGGCCTCGTTTGGCCAAGACGTGGCCGAGTTCCAGCACGGGAGCTGTGGACCAAGGGGAAGAAGACAGGGCATGTCAGTAGTGAGGACTCAGTGTTGTGAAGCATCGTAGATACCTGCGTGCGTGAATCCTCCCGTTCCTACCACCAGCAGAACGGTCGTGCCATTGTCGTTGTCACGCGTCATCACGTCCATGTTGAGATTGAGAAAATGAGATGACCGACCCAGGGACGGATTCGAATGCTTGCTTCTCGAACGAGGACTTCAGTTCCGGGACGTCCCGACAGTCGACAGGCGAGAACGGCATTCAACGACGGGAACCCAAGACTAAATAACCGCACTTCAACGCCTTTTGTGGGGGGTTGTCGCAGAATAGAACGCGGACGATCCCGCAGCTAGCCCTTCGTTGGTTCTTGGTTTCGGGATTCGGGGACGAAATTAGACTCCCGCGAGGGCATCGCTCGATTAAGTGGCCCCTGGTCTAAGTAATGCTCCGTAGATCGCAGTAGGATCAAGATCCCTATCTGCACGACGCTGTGCCGAAAGTCCAAAAACTCCACAACCCGGCGTTGATTCGCGTGATCATCATACGATGGCTGCGGCTGCCAGTAGGGAGGACCCGCCAACGCTAGGCCGTGCGTGTAGATGCCGTATTGGACTTGACGAGTACATGGAAGTACCAGAAGTTCCTTTTGAAGGATTCATCCTGCCACCCTTGCTAGACCAGAACGAGCCAGCGACTATCCAGGCACGAAACCTGCGGTAGGTATGCGTAGCTCTTCACAGCACTCAAGGATGTGTAGTTGTAATTAGTTGCAATCCTTCCTATTAGGCTGTGATATCAGTTCCCCCTGGCAATATATTCCTTTCTAGGTCTCGTTCTGGCACGACTGGATCCATCTGTCAGCGCTTGAGTCCAATCCCCATAATACCAACTCGATCAGAGTGAGAGGAGGCAAACCTGCGTATCGAAACATCAGCGCCTCATGATCCCATTCTAGTCCTAGTATAGTCAAGTGTGCTTCCATGCGGCATCTTCTGCGCCCTCTAGCCAGTTTAGGTTGCAAGAATGCCAAAAATGGGCGAGAGTCACACCGTCCCGTCGACTGCCCTGAGCGAGCAGCTCGAATGCCTTGTGGAAATGTTGGAAACTTACGAGTTGCCGTTCAGATCGATTTCGTGGCTCAGCCTGACAAGCTCGTGAGATGGGCTCACTGCGATTGTGTTAAATAGTACGTTGCCGGCCCTCGATGGCGACGGCTAAGAAGTGCTTTAGTACTCTCTCAACCTCTAGGCTTCAACACCATCTCTATATCTCCCGCTTCAAATAGCAGGTTGATGAACCCCAAACGCTAGACGTTCTTTGGTACACCAGGCTTCAACACCATCTCATCTGTCTTATACCCTCCCGAGATAATCTACACATATTTCCTCCATGTTCACTTCGACAGAGGCCAACACTTCCAACATGTCTCCGGACGCCCTCCCCCCTATCGCCATCGTTGGCATGGCTTGTAAGTTCCCTGGCGGTTCTTCCACGCCGCACAAGCTCTGGGATATGATTGCCAAGAAGCAATCCGGCCGCTGCGAGATCCCCAAGAGCCGCATGAACGTCGATGCGTTCTATCACCCGGACCCAGACAGGAACGGAACAGTATGTCACCCATCGTTTGATTTTCCTTTGCTGCCAATGTACTGACAACATCCACAGTTCAACATCCGCGCTGCTCATTTCCTAGATGAAGACATCTCCGCCTTCGATGCCTCCTTCTTCTCCATCTCGCCTGCCGAAGCCAGCGGCATGGACCCTCAGCAGCGCATGATGATGGAGTCGGCGTACGAAGCCATTGAGAACGCTGGAATTCCCATGGAGGCTCTATCGGGGTCAAACACCAGCTGTTACGTCGGTTGCTTCTCAAGGGACTACAACGAGATGTTGACCCACGATCCCGAAACATCCCCTGTCTATGTCTCGACCGGCAACGGTGCCGCCATCCTATCCAACCGCATCAGTTACATGTTCAACCTCAAGGGACCAAGTCTCACCGTCGACACTGCCTGCAGCAGCAGTCTTGTCGCCCTGCACCTTGCGTGCCAGAGTCTTCGCACTGGAGAGAGCAAGTCTGCCCTCGTTGGCGGCACCAACTTGATCTTCAACCCGGACGTCATGATTGCCATGTCCAACGTGCACTTCCTCGGACCTGATGCCAAGTGCCACACATACGACCACCGTGCCAACGGATACTCGCGTGGTGAGGGCATCGCGGCTATTTACCTGAAGCCCCTGGCGGATGCCATCCGTGACAACGACACGATCCGTGCTGTCATCCGGAGTTCCGTCTCGAACCAGGACGGACGCACTGCTGGCATTATGCTGCCATCGCGAGAGGCCCAAGAGATCCTCATTAAGGCGGCTTATGAGAGCGCTGGATGTGATCCCGCTACTGTCGGCTACTTCGAAGCTCACGGAACCGGAACTCCTGCTGGCGATCCCATTGAAGCCGGCGCAATTGGTTCAACACTGGGCCAGTACCGACAGCCCGGCGAAGAGAATCGCCTGTACGTCGGCAGTATCAAGACCAACATTGGACATCTCGAAGGCGCGAGTGGTCTCGCCAGTGTCATCAAGACCGTCTTAGCCCTGGAAAAGGGGCTGATCCCGCCCAACCTCCACTTCGAAAAGGGAAACGAAGCCATCGATTTTGAAGGCTGGAGGATTCGTGTGCCCACTGAAGTCATGCCCTGGCCAACCAACGAGGTGAGGCGAGCCAGCATCAACTCGTTCGGCTTCGGCGGAACCAACGCACACATCATCCTCGACGACGCATACCACTACCTGAAAGAACGAGGCTTAGTCGCCTCCCACTGCACGTCCGCGAAGCCTCTGCTACTGGATGGCGCTCACAGCCCTCTTTATAGTGACTCGCCCGCGATCTCGGGCTACGCGTCTGCGGATAGCGAAGGCGACTATTTCCCCTCGCCGAAGCAGCATCGCGTCTTTGTGTGGTCTACGCATGAGGAGGGCACGGCCAAGGACAGTGCTGCGGCATATGTTGAGGAGCTTCGGAAACGCAAGGACGTCGATGAGCAGCGGTTCCTCAGCAATCTGTCATACACGCTCGGCGAGAGACGTTCGCGCCTAGCGATGAAGTTCTTCATTGTTGCCAACTCGCTACAAGACTTGACTACGAAGCTTGAGAGCACACGCCAGAAGCCCATTCGTTCAGATGTAAGTCCAGCCAAGTCACGCCTCAGAATACTCTTTGCTAATCCACGATATTAGGCTGGTCGAACCCCTCGCAGCGCCTTCGTCTTTACCGGACAAGGCGCGCAGTGGTGGGGCATGGGCCGTGAACTGCTCAAGACATACTCCGTCTTCAGAGAGTCGATCGCCTCGGCTGAAAAGGTCTTGAAATCGCTGGATTGCGCATGGAACCTCGTGGAGGAGCTACAAAAGGACAAGACCAATTCTCGCGTTGGTGAGGCTGAAATCAGCCAGCCTCTCTGCACTGCTATCCAGATGGCCCTCGTCGACCTCCTCGCCGACTGGGGAGTACTGCCCCAGATGGTCATCGGACACTCCAGCGGAGAAATTGCCGCTGCATATGCGGCTGGCAAGCTTCCCTTCCACTCGGCTGTCAAGGCAGCTTACTTCAGGGGCTTGATCTCGGCTCGAGTCCAGCAGAAGGGCTCCATGATGGCGTGCGGACTCTCAGAGGAGGCAGCTATTGAACATATCTCTCGCTTAGATGCTTCACTTGGCAAGATCAAAGTTGCCTGCATCAACAGCCCCTCGAACGTCACCATCTCAGGTGATATCGCCGCTCTCGATGCCCTGGAGCAGACGTTGAAGGAGGAGAACGTTTTTGCCAGGCGGCTAAAAGTCAGCACAGCGTACCACTCGCACCACATGCTCGAAGTCGCCGATCAATATCTGGATGCTCTCTCGGACCTGGAACTGCCTGAAGCCGGTGCAGATAGTGGTCGCGCCTGTGAGATGATCTCCACGGTGACTTGTGCCTCGACTGCTGGTGTCGATCTCAACGCCAAGTACTGGGTTGACAACATGCTGTCGCCCGTCCGTTTCTCTCAGGGACTGCAAGTTCTCTGCAGCTCAAAATCAGCCGGTGCAAGTCGAGCCAAGAGACGCGGTAACAACACCGGTGTCAACATCCTCCTGGAAATCGGTCCCCATTCCGCCCTCGCAGGACCTGTGAAGCAGATCCTCGCTGCCAACGATCTCCAGAAGAACGGCAACATTCCGTATTACTCTGCCCTCGTCCGCGACAAAGATGCCTGCGAGACCACGTTGGAGGCCGTGGCCGCTCTTTGGGCCCGCGGCGTGCCGGCGCAGCTCCAGAAGGTCAACGAGCCCGAGCAGAATAGCCCTGTGCCTCAGGTCTTGGTCGATCTGCCTCCGTATCCCTGGAACCACAGCAAGAAGTTCTGGGCCGAGTCGCGTCTCAGCGCCCAGTACCGTTTCCGTCCTTCCCCGCGTAACGACTTCATCGGCGCCCCCGTGGCCGACTGGAATCCCGCGGAGCCGCGGTGGCGGAACTTCATCCGCGTCTCAGAACAGCCGTGGGTGAAGGACCACCAAGTGCAAGGGTCGATCGTATATCCCGCTGCGGGATACGTGTCCATGGCGCTTGAAGCTGCTAAACAGATGACGCCTACCGCGGACCGAGAGAGGGTTGTGGGATATACCATCTCAGAGATGCTCATCAGCAGGGCCCTGGTGGTTCCCCAGACCGAACTTGGCATTGAAGTCATGTTCCACGTCAGGCCGTTCAACTCGAGCAGTAGGTCGTCCTCGGATTTATGGAAGGAGTTCCGAGTCTTCACCCATGCCGCATCAGGCGTGAATGAGCACTGCAGAGGTCTGCTCGCCATCAACTACGAGCAAGCCACTGGAGAAGTGGATGCGGGTAGAGAAGCTAAGGAGTCGCTTGCTCTTCACAAGCAAGACTTTGACAATGCCAAGGACTTCTGCCAAACAGCTGCCGCGCCTGAAAAGGTGTACGAGGATCTCTCCAAGGCGGGCCTGGACTATGGCTCGACGTTCCGCAACATTACTCAGCTCAGCTACGGGCCTGGAAAAGCTCTGGGCGAACTGGCAATTCCCGACACGAAGAGCTGCATGCCCTCAGAGTATGAGTACGAGCATCTGGTCCATCCGGCTACCATGGATACCTTCCTGCAGACCTTGTTCCCAGCCTTGACACACGCCGCATTCAATGTCAAGGAGCCGTACATGCCGACATTCATTCAAGAGCTGTACGTCTCAAGCAAGATCTCCAGCACTCCTGGCCACTCCTTCGAAGCCCTCTCTCAGGCCGCCTTCGTGGGCTTCCGCGAGGCAACGGCCAAGATCACTGTGCGGGACCGTGGCGACGAAGAGCCCCCTGTGGTCAAAATCCAAGGAGTTACCTGCACGGCACTCACCTCAAGTGGCTCAGCAGACGACAACAGTGACGCTGACGAGATCAAGAAGCTCTGCTTTGACGTTGAGTGGCAGCCCGACCTGGACTTCATGTCTAAGGAGCAGCTTGAGGCTGACCTCACCGCAACCGGCGTCGAAGACACGCCTTCCGAATACATCGCAACTCTCGAAATGGTGGCTTCGTACTTCTACCAGCTGGCGTTAAAGAGCGTCACAGATGATCAAGTCATCCAACCGCACCACCAGAAGTTCTACCGCTATATGAAGCACCACCACGAACAATTGTTTGCTGGTGAAATTGAGCACCAAACACCCGAATGGTTGCAGTTTGACACGCCTGAGATGCAGGAAAAGATGGACACCCTCATCACGAAGATCGAGTCGACCGACTACGAGGGCCAGCTTCTCTGTCTCATGGGACACAACCTCCCCCGCATCCTTAGAAACGAGGTCGAGCCCCTGGCGCTGATGCTCGAGGACGAGCTCCTCTACAACTACTACGCCAACTCGCTGGGAATCGCTACTTCATACGCCCACCTTCAGCGATACATCACCATGATGTCTCACAAGTCTCCTCAACTGCAGTACCTCGAAATCGGCGCGGGCACAGGAGGAGCTACAGTCCCCATCCTCAAAGCCCTCGGCGGCGGCAACGGCACTTACCCTCGATTCTCGAGCTACACTTACACGGATATCTCGGCCGGCTTTTTCGAGAAGGCTGAGCAGAAGTTCAGCGACTGGACCGGCTTGATCAACTACCGCAAGTTGAACATCGAGCAGGACCCCCATAGCCAGGGCTTCACCGAGGACGAGAAGTTCGATGTCATCATCGCCTTCAACGTCCTGCACGCCACCACGAACATGTATACGACCATCGCCAACGCGAGAAAGATGCTCAAGACCGGTGGTAAGCTTCTCCTCCTGGAGATCACACATGTTCTCAACCGTGTGTTCCTCCCATTCGGTAACCTCCCGGGATGGTGGATGTCTGAAGAGTCCTTCCGACAATGGGGCCCGACAATGGATGAGAAAACATGGGTTTCCATTCTGAAGAACAATGGGTTTGGAGACCTCAAGTCCAGCACGCCGGATCACCAGAACCCGCGGGATCAGACCGGTCGCTTGATGGTCGCCGAAGCCATCAATCCTGAGCAAGACGACACCGAGGCTGTTCTGCCACCGATTACCATCGCAACTAGCGATGTAGTCGGCAAGGAACAAGCCTTTGTGGAAGTTCTTCAAACAAAGCTCGAGGGAATGGGCGCTTCGGTCACAACAAAGCCCTTCAGCCAACTTGAGGATGCCGACCTGGCTGGCAAGGTGTGCATCTGTGTTGCGGAGCTCGGCCAACCTCTCCTCAAAGACCTCAACCCGAAGGACTTTGAGACTCTCAAGTCCATTTTACAAAAGGGACATAGCCTCTTATGGCTAACTGAAGGCGCTTCCCAAGAGTCTAGCCGGCCAGAGGTCGCGTTGATGCACGGTCTCGCAAGGACGCTGCGCGCAGAACACGAGGGCAGCCACTTGACGACTTTCGACTTCGCTACCGACAGCCCCCTATCAGCAGAAGAGCGAGCCGAGATGCTGCTATCAATCTTGAAGAAGGCCTCTGAGGATGTTTCCGGCGACCAAGAGTTCTCGGAGAAGAACGGCCTCGTCTACATCAAGCGGTGCATCGAGGCAGCGGACCTCAACGCCAGGATCGCGGGTCAAAGCAAGACAAACAGCTCCGCCAAGGAGACCGAGCCGTTCAACCAGCCCGGTCGTCCCTTGACCTTGAAGATTGCCACGCCGGGCTTGCTCGACACGCTGAGATTTGTCGACGACCCCGTGGCCCTCGCACCGCTGCCCTCCTACTACGTCAAGATCGACGTCCGCGCAGTCGGGCTCAACTTCCGCGACATTATGGTCTGTATGGGCCAGCTGGTCGACGACTTCCTGGGCTGTGAATGCAGCGGTGTCGTCGCCGAAGTCGGCTCTGAGGTGTCTCATCTCAAGGTCGGTGACAGAGTGTGCACCTGGACGCTGGGTGCGTACTGCAACGTCGTCAACAACCCGGCTGCCCTGGTCCAGCTGATTCCAGATGACATGGACTTCTCCGTCGCTGCCTCTCTGCCCATTGTGTACTGCACTGCGTACTATGGCCTTGTCGAGCAGGCCCGCATAAAGAAGTCGGAGACGGTCTTAATCCACGCTGCCGCCGGTGGTGTCGGCCAGGCGGCCATCATGCTCTGCAAGTTCTACGGCGCTGAGGTCTTCGTCACAGTCGGTACCAAGGACAAGAAGGAGCACATCATGAACACTTACGGTATCCCCGAGGACCACATCTTCTCCAGCCGAAACCTCACCTTTGTCAACGGCATCCGCAGAATGACGGGCGGGAAAGGTGTGGACATTGTGTTGAACTGTCTTTCTGGAGACGCACTGAAGGCTAGTTGGTCTGTCATTGCACCTTTCGGTCGCTTCATTGAGATCGGAAAGAAGGATATTGAAGACAACACGCGTCTTGGTATGGCTCCTTTCATCCGGAATGTCACCCTCGCCTCGGTCGACTTGACTGTCATCTTCCGACAGCGCAAGGCACTTGGAGCTCAGCTGCTGTCAGATGTCATGGCCCTCCTCAGAAATGGCAGCATCGGCAAGGTCTCGCCCATTACCGAGTTCTCATTCTCCAAGATTGAGGAAGCCTTCCGCTACATGCAGGCTGGAAAGCACATGGGCAAGATCGTGCTTGTTCCTCAGCCCGACGACGTTGTGCCAGTAAGTGAATTCACTATCTACAAGCCGTCAAAATTGCTAACACATTTTGCTAGGTTGCACCGAGGGACAAGACCGGGTACAGGCTCGATCCCGAGTCTACCTACGTGATTGCGGGAGGTTTCGGCGGCCTGGGTCGAAGTCTTGCTCGCCGAATGGCATCCCAGGGCGCCAAGAACCTGATCATCCTGTCCCGTTCAGGAGCAACGAACGAAGACGCGCAGAAGCTGGTTGCTGAACTGCAGGATGCCGGAGTCCAGATCGAAGCCATGGCCTGCGATCTGACCAATGGAGACAGTCTGAAGGAGAGGATGGAAGAGACGTTGAAGCGAATGCCACCGATCCGCGGCGTCATTCAAGGTGCCATGGTGTTGGAGGTAAGTCTTTTCCCACTAATCGACCTTGTGGCCCCATGCTAACATCCACACTCCTAGGACCGCATCTTCGCCAACATGTCCCATGAGGTGTTCACAAAGGTCATCCGCCCCAAGGTCCACGGCTCTTGGAACCTTCATGAGTCAACTCTCAACCAGCCACTCGACTTCTTCATCATGCTAGCCAGTGCCGCTGGCATGGTCGGCGACACGTCGCAGGGCAACTACGCCGCAGCCAACGCGTTCCAAGATGCGCTCGCTCACTACCGCGCCGCCCGCAACCTCCCCGCAACCGTCATCGATCTTGGAATGATCAAGTCGGTCGGCTACGTGGCAGAGAACGAGGGCGCAGCCGAGCGCAACCTGGCTCGATGGGGCTTCCTCCAGATCGAAGAGGAGGAGTTCCTGGAGATGATTAACATCGCCATGGAGAGAACAAAGGACCGATGCCAGATCGTCACGGGCGTCGGTACCCAGGCGCACTTTGACCAGAGTCAAGGCGATGTGCCTCATTGGTTCCGCGATCCCGTCTTCTCGCATCTACACAACATGCGAGCGCGGACCGTCGACCGCAACGCCAACTCGGGACCTTCGTTGGCCCAGCAGGTGAAGGAAGCGTTATCCATTGAGGACGCCGCCGCCGGTATTCTAGATGCGCTGATGAAGAAGCTCTCCAAGTCGCTGATGATTGCCCTGGAGGACATCGATTCGGCCAGCCCAACCTCGGTCTATGGAGTAGACTCGCTGGTGGCAGTGGAGGTGAGGAACTGGCTGTTGCGTGAGGTCAAGGCCGACGTTCCAGTGTTTGAAATTCTACAAGCGTCTTCGCTGCAGTTGCTTGGTTACAAGATTGCGGAGAAGAGCAGCCTAGTCAGCCAGAACGCGTTGGCAGAGGAGGAGTAGATGGTCGATGTAGTGTTGGGACTGCAACGGTTAGGCAGGCTTCGTCATCTGACGTTAAAAAAGAGCCTGGGAGTTCAGGCAGGAATGGCAAATATCATATTATCTCTTACCTCGTGAATACAAGTTGAATCATCTAAGTTGATCTCGCAAGCTGGGTAGATTGTCTCAGCGAATCAATCGGTCAGCCGACCTGAAACCGACCAGCGCACGCGCGCGCTTGCACAAACTCTTTATCTTCATCTCACTTGTCCCTTGTCTCGTTCCGCCTCCAAGCCCGGAACCTTTCGCTAGATGCGTTAAACTCAACACACAACCCAGTTCGTTTTCAGTTTGATCCCAAGAAGCGCTATTGTACACATAGCTCTGGCCTTGAAGAGCCCCCAATCAACGCTTCTGCAATAAAATGCCTGCTCAATCATCTCTACCAACGTCCTCTCACTCTTTGTTGATCGAAGAAGAAGAAAAGGCTACAGTCCAACCCATTCGCTTTCGCCTGGGACGAGACCCGTCGACATTGGAACATCTTGACGACTATGAGCCTTGGGGTCACCATCCAATCCACCTTCACAATCTCGTTGGGGTAGCTGGTCGTTACCGTGTTATCCACAAGCTGGGAAATGGAGGCTTCTCTAACGTCTAGCTTTGTCAGGACACTAGCGCTCGAGACACTACGAAATACGTTGCCTTGAAAATCCTCATCTCTGAGGCGTCAACCTCTGACTATCCCGAGCTTCGGATAAATCAAGTCAAGGATTGTCTCATCATGGGTCAAGAGCAAGATGAAGCTTCGAGCTCAATTTGCCTTCCGCTAGACCAGTTCGCTGTTGACGGACCGAACGGTCATCATCTCTGCTTTGTTTACCCCGTCCTCGGCCCAAAGGTTTCACTTGGACTATTTCAGGCCTCTGAAGATCCCGATAAGGCTTTAAGAACTATATGCCTGAAGCTTGTGAAAGCTATTTGGTTTCTTCATAGCCAAGGAATATGCCATGGTGGTTCGTCGTCTCTCTCTTTACCCCGAATGCTAAGATGTAGCGACGGACACTGGAGCATTAACACACAACTAGACATCACACCGAACAACTCTCTTCAGCACATTCAAGGTCTTGATGGCTTGTTTGAGGATGAAGTGCTATAGATTCTTGGTCCCCCAATCCGAAATCCTGTAATCAAGGTCTCTGTGAAGGGACACGACGAACCAGCCGTCCCACAGTACCTCGTTTACCCTGTGGAATGGCACGGTGTCGCTAAGCAGTTCATAAGCCAAGAGCCATATCTCATTAACTTCAGCGAGTCATTTGAGGTCGTCCATCCACCAGATGGTCTCGGTATTCCCGGTTCATATCGTTCTCCAGAGCTGATGCTTGACCACGAGATTGGCTTTGGTACGGATCTTTGGGCCTTGGGCTGCACCCTCTTTGAGATTCGAACGTGCAGAAAGCTATTTAGCCCATTCGACGATGACGACGGCGACTATCTGGATGCCATGGTTCAAGTTCTTGGGGTTTTGCCCGAGCCCTGGTGGTCTACGACCTGGGAGGAGCGAAAGAGGATGTACAAAGATGAACCAGAGGGACAAGGTCGCGCTCTCGACGCAGTGGAACCTTCGAAGACCTCTGAAAATTCAGATACTGGTATCACACGTACGTTTCATTCATCGGTTGCGAATGGTGCCAGATCACTAGCGGAGATGCTCAGCCCCGGGGTTTGGTACATGTCAAGCATAAGCGATTCTTATGAAACGCATCGGGATATTCCGCAGAAGGAAATCGACCTCTTCTCGGACCTTTTGGGACGGCTGTTGAAGTATACCCCCAAAGATCGAATCAGCGCAGCCGATGCTTTGGGCCATGAGTGGTTTAGATTATGAAGCAGTTTCTGAATTGAGTGCATGACGATGTTGGTCTCACGAACTTGAGCAACACCTAACTATGGGCCTTCACCGTTATACTAAGGTATACCCTATTATCGAATACCCATCAAGACGTTGAAGCAAGCGAATGTGCCGTGCAGCCTTGGGCAGGCCTCGCTGTCTAGGTGTGCTGCGACCACCTCGCGCGGTACATTCATCTCGTCCTCCACGGCAAGGAGAGCTGCACTTGCTGTAATCTGCGTCCATTTAGCATCAATCGTATCCAAAAGCAGGGGTATTTCGGTTAGAGTAGCTAGTGGGTATAAGCCAGGAAAGGGGGGATCGCCGTTATCGCTAGAGGCCTAGCAGCTAAGGCAGATGTAGTGGCCGATCAACTATTAGTGGCTTACCTACCTACTAAGCTCCTGTGGGAAGCCTTATTTCCTCATTTCACGCTGAAAAGCCCCAATTTTGAAGCCAATTCCATGAACAGACAAACTATCGCCTACTATGTTTATATAAGTGCCCAACTAATTAGCCTCATCATAGTACAACAATCAACAGCCTTATTACAGAACCATGCCCCTGTACAATCCAAGACGATATCCCATCACAGGACAGCTTGGGAATCTGGCGCTCATTCTTTCATCTTCAACACAACAACTGGGATTAGAGGCAGCTCAACTGAGTGATGAGACAGGGCTGGTTTTTGATGCCTGATAGGGCTTTAAGGCAACTCAGCATCTTTCGTGAGACAACCTCAGAATGGCCTTCCACATTTAGAAGCAAAGTAGGATGAGCTTCCCCTACTCCGGTCGTCAGTCTCAATTACCGATCTATGTCTCCCATACGCCATGTACTTGACCTTGAACAAAGCTACAGATAGCCATTATACTTGGACTACCAAAAATTGTAAATTGTATGCCAAAGTATCTAGTGACTATGCCTGAAAATAGAAAGGAGAATTAGGGCCAGAGGGGCCATCTCTCCTTTCGCCTTATTCCTACACAAAAACAGGCAAGAGTGCGCTGCTGCTTAGAATAGCCTGCATCTTGTCCACGTACACGAGCTCCCCAACTGCAAGGTCGTCCTGGACCCATACAGCCTCGACCAGATTGCGAATACATTCTAGGCTACGTCCGTGTGTCTCCTTTTCTGTTCTCGACATGAGATCCAGCAGAAGCTTGCGTCGTTCGTCAGACCGTGCCTCGAAGCCGAATATCAGAAGCGGGAAAAGCCACCGACAGGCTTTGAGCTTGGACAAGATGCGGAACGCCTTGCTGGTCCAGTTGGCGACCTTGGGCGACTCGCGGCATAGGTGCCCAGATGCCCGCTCGAGATAGGTTAGAGTGGCCAGACGGTGCAATTCACTGACTACCGCCATGATTGCGCTTTTGGGCGTCTGTGGTGGACGGCCTGTTGGTTCCATCGATGGAGCCTTCTTGAGCTTCCATTCAAGCAAGCTCAGGTGGTCCCTGTAGTCTTTGGCATGGTATTTTGGATGCTTTGGGTCAAGTATGGTATCGCAAACCATCGAGAGCAAGTGGAGGATTTCATGGGCTACCGAAGGTGGACGCGGTGTCTTCGAAAAGTTAGCGCAACTGATTCAAGGATCGGTCGGGAGTACAGACCTCGACGTTCCAGCACTCGAAGGAATCTATAAGCTGGTTTCCAATGTCCTGTCGGCAGTTGTTGACTATACTGAAACGCCGCCAATGACGCATACTGAACCGGGCCAGAACGTCGTGGTAGTGAACCCAGCCCAGCAGAACGACGGAATCGTTGTCGCTTGTAGAGGCAATGAGCTGAGCGCCTCGGATGACATGCTTCACGCCACAGCCATACGTTATCCAGTCTGCATACGTGTCTGCCGGGTTTTGGATCTGAAGGGAGGAAGAAAAATTAACGCGCGGATTCAATTATTCGGAGGAACAGGCAGCTTACCTCTAAAGAACACAGGACCATGCCCGCTGCCACATGTTGCATGGCCTTTGCTTCACATTTGTCGATGTTGCCTAAAGAATCTCTCAAGGCTCGCAATGCGCCGAGCTTGAGTTGGGTCGCTTGATTCTGGTGTCCGTCCTGGTGTACCGAGGCCAGTGCCAATATGGCTTGCAACACGGCATTGGAAGACGCCGTGTTGTCTGAGAAGCACATGCGGATGAGCAGGTCCCGGAGCTCGGCTTGTTCATGGCCAAAGGTAGAAAGCGCTGATGCGGCGGTACTTTCAACTGTTTGACTGTGAACTTCGGAATCAAACAGAACCCCAACGGTTCCCGACTTACAGTACCGGAGCAGGTCCATCTCGCTAGCTTCCAGCTTCCATGGCATCCAACTGACTGACATGGGAAGCGCAGATTGCGGAGCTTGTCGTCTCCGACGCGTGACATTGCGACTGCTCTTAAAAGGGACAAGATAGAACTCGATACTTGCGGAAGAATCGGCCAAGTACTCATGCATTTCGATGTCCTGGGAGGTCACATTCACCCACTGTAGCTCCCTCGCACCCGCAGCATTGGCATCTTGGTGCTTGGTCGGGTCTGGCCCAACCATAGCTCTCCTTCTGTCGTCATCCCGGGGCCACGAAAGACGGAGCCCGTATCTATCACATTCACGTCCAGCGCGCGCGCAACGGACGCATGACGGGAGACCGCGATCACATCGTACTCTGCGAGCTGTGAGGATGAATCATCCAACGTCAGCAATCGGCCTGTTTCTCTCCGACTCACAGTTCTATTCGTCCGGACAAAAGAGAACCAACTGACCTCTGCATGTTCCACATCCCTTGCCGCCGGGCTTGGACGTTTCTTCGGAGCACATAGGGAGGACAGACTGTGATTCGAGGTGCCAAGGGTGCGCGCGTCGGCGAGGTTGTAGCTGGAGTCTTGCAGTGGCAACTATACGCGACATGAGTAGTCAGCGACGTCTGCCCGGTCTCCGTTCCGGCTGTGAAATAAAGAATGAAAACGGAGTCTCGGGGTGATTCTGCTCGAGGAAAGTTGCCAATTGTCCGTTTATAGGTCGACTTGTTTGTCAGCCGACCCAGTGCCAAGGATTGGCAGGATTGCGGACTTTGCGGAGCCTCGATTCAGGTCATGCAGGTCCCCGCCCAATCTGGAAGTTCAGCATCTTTCAGCGAGCTCGGAACCGCGCTAGTCTAGATTGGGGCACATATCGAGATGCTCCCCTGCGCCTTTGAATAAGGCTGAATCAAGAGACAACGAGATGGAGAACAGAACTACTCAGACACTGGGACTTATAAAGAGGAAGTCTGCTCCGTTTGTTCCAATTTTATTTCTCATCATCAACTCATCATCCTCAGCTTCCATCATCCAATCCAATCCATTCCATCAACACCACCACCACCCAACTTTCAAAATGCCTAGCTATCTCATCACTGGAGTCTCCCGAGGCATCGGGGTATGCTCCTGGATACACAAACTCCCAGCCTCGAATATACGACTAATCGCCCATTTAGTTTGAGTTTCTTCGCCAGACCTCTCAAGATCCTGCCAACACTGTCGTAGGACTTGTGCGCGACAAGGCCGGAACCGACAAGAAGATTGCCAGCGAGTTAGGCGAACTCAAGAACGTCCACATCGTGCAAGGCGATTTGAGCAACTATGAAGAGCTCAAGGTACGCTACTTAAAGCTCCTTTAATCATAGTATCACGCTAATAAACCTGAACAGAGTTCTGTTGCCGAGACCTCTAAGATCACCGGTGGATCTCTGGATTACATCATTGCGAACGCAGCCTTGATTTCCAAATTTTCCGCTCTGGAATCTTTCGGTAGCCTGTAAGACGCTTTACGTCCGCTTCTCATATTTATAGAAGCTGACTGTCACTTAAGAGCCGACAAACCAAAAGAACTCACCGCAGACTTGGTCGAGTCCTTCACAACCAACGTCGTTGGCAATGTTCACCTATTCAACCTATACATCCCACTTGTCCTCAAGGGAAGCGTTAAGAAGGTCATCACCATCTCCACAGGATTGGCGGATGGCGACGCATCTGCCAAGTTTGGACTTACGTACAGTGGACCGTACTCCGCCAGCAAGGCAGCTATGAACCTCGTCGTCGCCAAGTATAGTGCTGAGTACAGCGAGAGCGGCCTCTTGTTTCTCAGCATCTCCCCCGGAATTGTCAACACGGGCCAATATGACGACGGTAAGATTCTCCTTGTCGTTTCCTATTCTGAAGGCAAGCAACTTACGTCAACAGTCACTCCCGAGCAAGGGGCGAAATTGCAAGGCATGATGGCCAAGTTCATGGAGTACGCTCCTCACTTCAAGGGCCCCAGTACCGTTGAGGAATGTGTCAAGGATGTGTTGTCCGTGGCCAATAATGCCAGCTTGGAAAAGGGTGACGGCGGCGCTTTTCTGTCCCACCACGGCGACAAGCAGTGGATTTGAGCTGCATAGCCTTTTGCCATGTTGTGACTGGAAACAGAGAACGGCATGGTGCTTGGAAAACGTGAGCGCAGTGCTCATTGTTTGAGTTATTGGATTAGACCAGTTTACGCCCGTGTCATTCATCTTCTAGACATAATGCATATAGGAATCCAACTAGTATTCTTGAATATTGCCTGTCAGATATCGCCACTACTTGTTGTGCTTTAAAATCCAAGCCGTTTCACTCCCAATCGTTCGATACACGACCAAGTAGTCGTTCTTCCCGGAACTCTCATAGTCAAAGGTCAGCATCTTGTCATGGGGGCTCTTCAAATCATAGCCACCCAGACCTTTGCCGGGATCACCCTCAGCATACACTTCTGAAAGCCCCCGGATGGCAGATGTTTCAGGACCCAGAGCGTGCTAGTTCCAGGTCTATAGAGAGCAATGTGATCTTGCTTGCCACTGTGGTCCCAGTCGTAAGCCATGGCCACATCCGCCGGACTCCAAAGGTCATATCCGCCAACGCCATTACCGGGGTCGCCCTACTGCTACACAGAGCTCCATCCCTCATTAGTGACCTTCTTTAGGACCCAGAATGTGCCGGCTCCTGGCCTGTACAGCACAAGATGGTCCATCTTGCCGCTGCTTTCCCAGTCAAAGGCAAAGGCTCGATCCCCCTTTCTGCGCAGATCATACCCGCCGATTCCATTACCAGGATCACCTTTCTGATACACAGGGCTCAATTTGCCATCTGTGTCTCTCCGCAGGATCCAGAAAGTACCGGTTCCAGGCCTGTACAGCTCAAGGTGGTGTATGCGACCTGAACGGTTGTAGTCAAAGGCGAACATCCGGTCGTCTGGGCTTCTGAGGTCGTAGCCGCCAATGTCAGATCCACCCCGGCCTTGCGTGTAAACCGTAGTGGAGTTTGCCCCGTCCTTCTTCATGATGAAAATGGCACCGGTTCCAGGACGATAAAATACAATGTGATCAAGCTTGCCCTTACTTTCATAGTCGAAGGCAAACCCCACGTCACTGGGACCTTGAGGTCGTAGCCACCAACACCATTCCCGGGATCACCCTTGGCATAGACCGCAGAGAAGACACCGTCCTGATTGCGCAGGATCCAGTACTGCCATCCTACCTGAAGCGACTGACAGGTGGAAGTTAACACTTTGGAACCTTGGCTACAACAACGGCAGGCTACGACGGCGGAGCCACACTGTCTATATCAACCGTTTCCACGCAGAAAAGTCCATTTCAGATCTGCCCGCTTTTCCAACCAAATACGCCAAAAACCAGGAAGATCTGAGAGCCGAGCTCATTAAGCGAGGAAAGCGGTACTACGACATAATCTGCGACAAGCAGAAGCGTATGCGATACAATGGTCTAGTTGTTTCGAAAAAGCCTTATCATGTAAGTGAGAGGATCGTGTCTTCTGATACATTAGTATTAGGCTTGCTTACATATGTCTTGCAGAATCAAGGAGACATCATCGTGGATCACCAGATCTACAAATTGGAATCATCGGATTCATCCAACTTTGAAATTCTGGATATTTCTGGAGAAAGAACCCCAGGACCTTTCTGGATAACCTCTGTTTCCAAGTTCAACGATATGGAGTGTTCCTCGGGTACCCACCTTCAACCGGCGCAGTACCTCCTTCTTCCAGCTTATGTTATAGGGTTTGCTCGGGAAAAGAGAGAATGGAGTGAGATTTGATCGCAGATGCTATCAAGAACATATTAGTCTAACGTTTATATTAGCTGTTTTTGACATGAGCTTCGTCGAGAACCTTGAAGAAAACGAGACAGGTTCTATGGATAATGTGATTATCGATCCAGCAAAGCGGGAATTGATTGAGGCCGCTGTGGCCCCGAGAGAAGACCCTGCCTGGAACCCTGGAACAGGTACGATGACAGTGGAATGCATCGCGAAGAAGACAAATCGACCACTGATGCGTTTATCGGCGGCAGATCTCGGCACAGAAGAAGTTCAGATGGAGAAGCGCTTGATGAAGTGGCTCGATCGAGCAACGACCTGGGGCGTCATCGTCCTGATTGACGAAGCAGAGGTTTATCTCGATCAGCGACAAACCGGAACCATCAGCCGGAACGCATTAGTCACGGGTATGTTTGATTTTCTTACTGCCCAGCATATGTTCTCCAATCGAGATATAAGTCACTATTACCCCAGAACGATAGCTTTTCTCCGCACCATGGAGTATTTCCCCGGCCTCTTTTTTCTTGTAAGTTCTCCAATCAGTAGCTGATGTGCTGGTTTTGACCATGACCTGCCTGGCCAGACGTCTAACGGTATTGGTCTTCTTGATGAGGCTGTGATGTGGCGGATACACCTGACAATCCGGTATGATCGGCCGACGGACGCCCAACGGGAAGCAATCTGGAGAAGTTTGTTTGACAAGCTGGAGGAAGATCAGCCCGATGGGTTCGCAGGTCAAAGAACTGCTTCAAATTCACATGTCACTGGCCGCTCAGATGAGGATGTGAAGCCCCGACTCACCATCCCATAGTCCACTAGAGACGTCGCTCTGAGCAGAGACAGCTACCCTGAGAACTTCCAACTAAACGGGAGAGACATTCGAAACAGTGAGTTATCTATTTCCATGTAACATATTCTGGGGCACGCGAGATGAAGTTGTCAAACAGTGTCTAACATTGACGAAACAATTCTCCTCAGCACAATTAGTGTAGCTCGTTTCAAAGCTCTAAACGCCTCACGCTATGGAGAGGCTCCTGCGGTGATCAAGGTCAAGGTAGAGCAGCTCCAGAAAGTCCTGGAGAATAGGGAAAACTTCAACGAGGACTATAAGAGGGCCACTGCATGCTACTCCGACCAGATGGCAGCAGAGAGGTTTCTGAGATCGGGCGGTGCTGGTGGAAGGGAAGAGTCGTAGGTCGGTATAATGCTGCAGGTGATTTAGTGTTAGTGGATGGCAAGCTGGCAGTAGATAGAATGCTGATGGTTGGTTCACTGCCACATCGCTTTAAAAAGAACGTAAGTTACATCTCTAGCTTTTCTGCTTTCAAGGCTTGATCAGCTGCTTTGTTTGAGAAGATGATACATACGACCATAGCTCTCAGAAAGTACGGGATCCCGTCCGCTCTCCCTTAGTCAAGCTGAGAAGCGGCAGATTAGTACTCGGGTCGGTGACGACCGGGGAATCCCTGCTGTTGTATGTTTTTTATTTATGTGAAATTATCTTTTTGTGTGGTTGACTCTTTTTTGTTGTTCTTCTAAGTGGGGATTGTTAACACAAGCCGGAAGTTATTGTTACATATCAGTGGTCCGCTTAGTGATGTCCTGTTTGATTGGTCAACTGTGGGCTAGCTACTTTTAACCCCCCACCGTGGAATAGCTAGGTCAAGCCTACGATATATAGTCCGGCTTCTCTTCAGTCTTAGTACATACGACCATACCCACCAGAAAATACGGGATCCCGTCCGCTCTCCCTTAGTCAAGCTGGTGAGTGGCGAACTAGTACTCGGGTCGGTGACGACCGGGGAATCCTCGCTGTTGTATGTTCTCTTTTTGTCCCTCTTCAGTGTCGGTATCATTTTTGCAATCGTAAATTGTCACGTCCATCGCCGGCAATGTTCTTGATCAATCCGACGCGGATCCCGGTGCTGTGAATTCTATTTTGGATATTTATGAGGCGTTGAACGGCTGTATCAATCATATTCAGGCAAGCCTCGGTTAATGGACCAGCTTGTTCAGTCTTTGGTTGTATTGGGAGTCATGTGAACACCCTCGTCACGAACAAGGCCAGTCCATTCTAAACTCATGAAATGACTTCCGGACTGATCTTCTTTAACCAGAGGTACAAATAAATTTGCACGTCATGTTATATCTATAATAACAAAGTTCTGCTCACTGCTTCCTCATACAGGTCTCAGAGTCGTGTCGGATCATGAGCACGCCCCTTCAGCGCCCGTAGACTGTGTTATTGCCAAAGTAAAGCTCATACAACACATTGGAAGCATGCCATCTCGTAGAGGGCTGTCCTAGACTCCCCGACATCATAACTAGACTCAGAGTATAGGGAGCAAGTAGCCGGAGCTGCGATGATGAGCGGGTCACGCTTCCGTGAGACCCCGGCGCTGTAGTTGAAAGATACACATCCGCTGGCCTGGACACAGCCTCTCAAACAGTCCATGAGACTTGTGGGCGATCTAGATAGGATGAGACCCCTAGTTTTCGGCAGACGGTATTTACTGCAGACTGCTTCGGCGGGAAGGGATTGCGGGCGACCCAGGTTGAACAGGTCACGCTTGAACTTGTGGTCGAGATTGCAGTTATCGTGGTAGTCATTAAAGCCGTACTACTAAACAAAGTCGTGCTACTCGATACGCTGTCGGATGCCATTTCAGTCGCATTTGTAGAGAGGTCGGTCAATGGTAGTTCAAGATCAGTCAAAGTAGACGGCGCAGCGGTTGTGGGACTGGTGTCCGTCGATTGACTCGGATTGCAAGGACCGGCTTGGGCTCCCATCAGGATCAACACTGCAAAAGTGGCTACAGCTTTACGGAAAATCATGCTGGTGTCGGGGTGATGGACACGAAGGCATTGTCACCACGAACAGAGACTGGGCAGTCCAAAGTAAGACCTCTGGGACATCAAGCCGTGGCTGTCGGCTGTGCCCCGTACTGCTAGTCTGCTCCGTGTGAAGTGTGAGCCATGCTTGGCGCACCCAATCAGAGCATCATGTGATGGTACGTAGGCGAACAGGACCGCGATGAGGACAAGAACGAGAAGTTCGTGGTCTACACGCGCTCCAAAAAGCTCCAGATTGCGTTAGCTCCAGGGGGCTGAGAAGGTAGCGTGTGCATGGCATACCTAGTCTACAGGCTATCGATCCAAACAATCCACTTAATAGCAGACAGATGGTCGGGCAAATTGATGCTACTGGAATATACGCAGTCCAGTGTCCAGGTTGTAGGTAAACTTAAAGGCTGAGAGCTGTTCGAATTTCTGGTTGCTCACTTGGTTGGCTGGAGGTTTTCTATTCATCTCTACCGAGGTCTATCGACTTTAATCTTACACTTCTATTTCGGTGAGCAAGCCACCCGAACTTAAACGGATACGACATGCTAGGTGAGAATGTTGTTTACTTCCCTTTGTGAGACAAACTAGCAATGCTCCGACAGTGGTCTGTGACTACCGTAATACCCAGGCTTGCAGATCAGATCCCCGAGCTATCGACTTCTTGACTAAAAGCAAATGACTACACAACCAACGGCCGTTAAGAAATTCAGCACACGCGTTTTCATGAGATGAACCTGGGGCCGTTTCTGATTTTCATAGCCAGGTGTGCGGCGTTCTGGAATACTCTTTCTTGAAATTGGTTCGAAGTACCGTCCTAGAGAGAAAGAGTCTCCATGCACGTCACCAGGTGGTCCTCAGAGTTTGCCAAATTTGGTTTCTATTGGCAACTATCTACCTATCTACCTATCTACCTATCTACCTATCTACTCCGTGATTCCTCCTGTCCCTGTTGATCCATCATTCCTCCAGTCCTGTTGATCCGTCCCTCCTCCAATCCTCCACCGTATCCTATCCATCCTCTGGCTCATCTAATCGGTTAGCCTCAGCATGCCGAGAGAGCAAGCGCTTTACCAGCGATTAGACGGTGTAGTTAGTCCGGCCATGGAAGCAGCGTTCCTGGTGGCACGGGATGCAGACAAAGTTTTCATACTTGATTTCGAAAGACTTGCCCTTGCATTTCCGGCGGTTGCGAACAGCGTCGCAGGGGTCGGTGTGACGTGCGTGAGTAGGCTCAACGCGCCGGCAGTCCTCGCAGCGTTTGCGATACTCGGTAACGTGACACATCGTGAAGATGGGGATTGCTTGGTCAAAGTTGAGTTGGTGTGTTGGGGTATGGGTGAGTGTTGCTGTGAGTGTTGTTGCGGTGCGAAATGTTGTTAGTGTTGTGGTGAGGAGAGAAGTTTTGGAAGGGGCATATTTCGACTGGTATTTATACTAATTCCCTATGAAGAGTTCAGCGAACATCTTATTCGCCTGTTCAACTGATAATTCAAGTAGTTCAGAAGATTTAGTAAACAAGCCCAGTTGTGCGGCTTAACATCCTGAATTGCTCGGTTGTCCGCCTAGTCTATTAAGCAACTCCTGTGTTTTAAAATACTCTAGACTGTTTGTTGAACATGAAAGGAGTTCCATCTATTGAAGTAACTATCCATTATCCTCTTTACTAGAAGCAAAGGAATACAAAACACCGTTAAGAAGTTCAGGGTATCTAGGGCCATTTATGGTTTTCACACTTAGATTTACGGCATTCTGCAACACTATTTCCCGAAAACTGATTCGATGTATCATTTCATTTTAAAGAAAAAGGCTCTCTTATGCATATCACTGAGTGAACCTTAGAGTTTGCTAAATATGGATTATATTGGCAATGAATGTACCTCTCCGCTCCGTGATTCCTCCAATCCTCTAATGTATCCTATTCATCCACTGGCCCATCTCGTCGGTCAGCCTTAGCATGTTGTTATGATGGTGGGCGAGTCACCAGAAAAGGCGATTTTACGGCGATCAATGCAGAGATCGCCCACATACGCACCTTCATCAGGCTACTGGTGGCATTACCCGATTTGATAAGCCGCACAGTGGAGGATGCAGAGGATTTCACTTGACTCAATGGGCTGACGTTTCTGGCAGCGTTGACGATTCTGAACACCGTGACACATATTGATAGATGGAGACTTTGATTGGTAAAAGTTGGGCTGGTTGGTTAGGGTTGTTGCGAATATTGCGAATTGTTGTGAGCGTTGTGGTGTCACATAAGTTTGTACTACGCATTAGCAGAGTGCGCATTCCATTTTGCTATAGCTAGCAATGTAACAGTTATGAGCCAGGGAGGAAAACTCAAAATCCTTTCCTCTAACTTCCACTACATCTAGTGAAGACCTGCCCCTACAAACCTAAAGACGAGACCACAAGTTCGAATACGGCGATCTAAGCAACAAAAAGACACGTTGGGCTACGATAGCCCCTCGCAGAAAGATGCCACAGTGGCCACAGTAGCTAGCGAGAAAAAAACGATACTTAGCAACAGATCATTTCAACACTCAATAATCTGGGGGGTATGTCACATATAAGTTATAGTTGTACTACTCATTAGCGGAGTGCGCATTCCATCTTGCCGTAGCTAGCAATGCGACATGTGGTGCGGATGAGAGAAGTTTGGGAAAAGAGATATTTCGACTAATATTTACACATATATAGCTCAGTGAACATCTTACTCACGTATTCCACCGATAGACTAAGTCGTTCAGGGGGTCTACTAAGCAAGTCCACTGTTCAGCCTAGCATCCCGAATGTGCGATTGTCCACCTAGCAGTCTATTGTTCAATTCATGTTATAATATACTACAGACTGTTCGTTGAATATAAAGCGTGGTAGATTTCCTTTCTTATCTTGACTCGCTATTATACTAGCCGTAAGAGTCTTTGAGAGCCACGAAGCACGGTAGAGTTCAGCGTGGTGGAATGGGCCAAGAGGACGCATTGGTCAAAGGGCTGTACCGAACATAAGCACGCTCAGCAGTTTTCTAAGTGGAGCTTTGTGCTTTCTTTTTACACAAAGCCTTTCTTTTGGGGATCGTACCGCCGTTTATGAGATTGCTTGTCGCGCTGTCAACACAGGCTACCTGACTATAGTGTTTTGGACTAAACACGGCAGCTTTTATGTAATATTTTAGAGGCATATTGGAAATCCACATAGTTATGAATTAGACTCGGGTAATACCGCTCGAATGTGTCATTTTGTAGTGCTTGGTATAGATAAACTCCAGTATACAATTTCCCTTGCAACTCCCATTCTATTACGTCGATCAACGACGTGAAATTAACTTAGACCATCATGGCTCCAACAAAGCCCGCCACAGCGAGACCCATGCTCATCAATCCCCATCGAATCTCTCCCCTCGCCTCGAGGCCGGCATTGGTGTCAGAGCTCTCGGTTGCGCTGGGAGCAGAAGTGCCAGTGGCCGTAACAGCAGAGCCCAGGGTGCCGCCGCCGGTCGAGCTGGGTGTGACGTTATTGTCAGCCTCGGCAGCAGCTTCAGCGTACTTCTTGAGGGTTCTCGAAGCGTTAGAACTACTCATGTGTTAGCGTCGTCCAAAGCTCGGGGGAAGAATGAGCACTTACGGCGCGTTGATGACACCAACCATTCCACCCTGGCAATGCTTCGCCGTGGCGCAGTAGTACCAGATCGGCAGGTCGTTCTCGATGGTCACGCTGAAAACGGTGTCGCTAACTCCACTTGACACGGCAACCGGGCCGCTGAAGAAGGAGGTGGTGTTGAGGGGTTCGCAGGGGGCATCGAAGCTGCTCTGAGCGACGGAGTGTGCCTGGGGGTAGAAGTGGAACTCGACGACGTCTCCCACGCTCGCCTTGAGCTCCTCGGGGTCGAAGGTGAGGCCGCCGTCGCCGACCTTGACAACGTGGACGCCGTCGACGGACGAGGTGGAGGATGAGGCCGCCGCTGTGGCAGTGGTCTTGGAGCCGCCGTCGCCGTACTGGGCGAGGACGGAGCCAAGGGCGGACAGAGTGAGGAGAGCGGTGCGCTGCATGGTTGCTGTAAGTGGGAGTGGAGAAGTGTTGTGAGGTGTAGTTGTGGGTTGCGGTTGTGAGTTGCGGCTGTGAGTTGTGGTTGTGAGTTGTAGGGAATTGTGTGAGCTGGTTTGAGCAAGTTATGATTTCCTTCGCAATCGCGACACCTATTTATACTGAATTCCTCTCCAACACATCACCACACGCTGCCGTGGTCTCAAAGCGCCAACCGCCCATTCGGATCCCAAACAGGGGCGTTGCAAAATGCCCTTTGGCGACTCCGTCTCAAACGTTGTTGACACAGCCCAGCACCCTGGTTTTACCCCGCGACCACGGCGGCCGCCCCAAAAAATACCACCAACACGGCTCCCTGGCAATATCATTCGGTTGGCGTTTCGAGGCTTGCCGGGCTTCCGAATTCCCAGCGGCACTTGGGAGCCGGGCATAGGTGCGTTGAGCTCCCCCCCCCCGTGTGAAACGGCGCTCGTCGGGCTAAAGATAGAGAGCGGCCAGCTTTTGTTAGGCCCCGCGAAGGAGGCATTGAGACACAGTCCTAGGCGCCGAGGCCTCGACTCTCAAACGCTCAACCCAAACATCGAGCCCCGTGAGGCCTCCGTGCGAGCCGAGTCTTGCAGCGGCCGGTAAACGATCCGAAGAGACAAGACGCAGGGAGACTGGTGGGCTCAGTAAGGTTTTCCAGAGAGGTCGCTTCTGCATCGTCTTACACAGCGTATTACTCTAAAAGACGCCTGGGACAGCGCAGAGTGCACATGCAACCGCGTTTTCTCTCGTGATCGGGAGGATCAATCGCCCCGAGCCGGATGAGCAAGAGATTGCGATGCTGCAATAGCAATTGCTACGTAAGTGGCACTGCCGAGTTGGTCAGCAGAGTTGGTGGTCCAACGCCCAATCTGGCGCGGTGGGACGTCAGCACCTGCGGATAGCTTTACGGAGCTAACTAGGTATGGGCCGGCCACCAGGTGAAAACGTGGTAAACAGACAAACGACAAACTTAATTGATGATTTTCGTACTTCAAACGCCCTTCCCAAGAGGTGGCTAGTTAAACTAATTTATTCCTCGTTTGTCATCACCTCGACTGCGTCTCCGTTCTGTTTCGCTCCCACCCGAGTGGGATGCTCACTAATACTTAGGCCGGCCCCCGTCCATCAAAGAACACCTCGTCCAGCAAGCTCAGCAGAACCTTCTGGCCCTCCCACTGCTCCTCGGCCGTCGGCTTGATCTGCGCCGGCGGCAGCACAAAGCCAAAGTCGCCCGTGTCCCTCAGCTCAATCGTGTAGGAAAAGTCGGCGCCGCCCACGCTGTACACATGATCCGGCGCCGCGCCCGTCGTCGTGTACAGCGTCGCGCCGCTGGGCCCAAAGGTAAAGGTGGTGCGCGCGTTCGAGCTGTCGCGGATGGTCTGGCTGATGAGCGACGCCGCCTTGGTCCACTTGCCCAGCTCCGGCGCGTACAGCGTCTCATTGTATCCGTACGGCGACAGGATGTACTGCCCGTAGCTGTGCCAGTCGATGTAGAGCTTGATGCCGGCACCGTCGCGCAGCTTGCGGACCAGCTTGTCCAGGCCCTGGTTCTCGGGGCTGTCCGAGGCCTTCTCGCCTTTGTACGTCTGCGAACACGGGTTGGTCGATGCTCCGAGGGGGTTGGCGTCCCAGCCGAACTCCCAGTTGCGGTTGATGTCTCGTCCGTAGCAGGACCCTGACGGAGGAGGCTGGCGGTTTTTGCGCCAGAGCCGATCGCTCGTCTGGGAGTAGAGGAAGCCTGCGCGGTGGTCAGAGGTCGTGCAAGCCAACAGAACAACCGTCTTTGCATCTTTTACTTACCGTCGGGATTGACGATCGGAATGATGTAGAAATCATACGAATCCAAGAACGACTGAACAAGCTTGTCGTCGTCTTTGTAGCCTTGGATCAGCTGCAGCGCGATGTATTCAACCGTCTAGAGAATGTTAGTCCGCGAAGTGTTCACCATTCATCACTCGGCCGACTCCACATACCAATGTGCTGATCCATTCTCTGGCGTGCACCGTCCCGTGGTACAGCACAGCCGGCTTTCCAGGGCCGTCTCCGCCCCAAAGATGAAGTCCAGTAATAGTCCTGTTCTCGTAGGACTTTCCGGAAGAGATGATCTCCGAGTTGTTCGGGAACAGCTTGTGCAGATCTTCAAAATACTGGAGATGGTCCTCGTACTTGTGGTAGGAATCGTACCACGCGAGGTCATCCGCCTGGCGTTTCCACTTTCGCGTGGTAGACGACTCTGTGGCGATGGAGTCTCCGAGATCCTCATGCATGACGTGAGAGTCGAGCCCGAGCGCCTCGAATGCATCGAGCTGGCTGGGCGCGAGGACGATGTCAATATGCTGGGATTCGTGTGCCCATTCCTCGTATGACAGTGAGGAGAGCTTCTCTTCGATAGAAGACTCGTCTCCGTGTGTCTTCACGCGGAATACCTTGTAGCCATCGTAGGACTTGACATTGAAGCTCGGAGCTGCTGCGACGCTGAGGGCCAGCGGGACCAAGAGCGACGTCGAAAGGGTGAATCTCATTGCTGCGAGAGGGATCCTGCGAGGATTGATCGATGCATCATTTTGTCTCGGTGCGAGTAGTTACAGCTATATATACTGCAGTGTTGCCTCCACCTGGGAGAACATGGCTTGGCGATAATTCTGGCGTGAAGGCATCAGTGGGATTCGCCATTGCGCCGATCAAAAGTACTGCCCAGCGGCGGCTTAGTTCTCACCCACCTTCCAGATTGATTGACAGCGTCCGATCGTCCACCCATGCATCGCAGGGTTGCTTTCTTGGATGACGCAACGGCAATTGCGTAAAAGGATGGAAAGGATTGACGGTGGTCCAAACAAGCTCGTAAGGTTAACGCACTTAGAGCCGATGGAGAGGACGATTGATGATGGAATCCTTGCCAATTGTTGGTGGAGAGGGGCAGGGTTGTGAGCTTGGCAGGGTTGATCAAGGCAGTTTCCCGGCCGCGTCGGGACCTTTTGTAGTCTATCTCGTTCGTCTGCAGTGGCCATGTTCAGTTCCCCGTCATGAAGTCGACGATGCGCAATCCAACATTGGCAACGAGCTTAGAAGTTTCGCGTAATGGGCGACTTGATCATCGCGTCCTGAGTCATGACAGCCAGACTTTGACAGACGCAAAGAAATGACCCAAAGCCCCTCTCAACAGCATCAGTACAAGCCCCGTCGGTGGTATCGCCCGAGTAGGAAGCTGTCTGGACATTGCGTTTGCTCATCCTTGGTATTGATTGCGACAGAAAAGTCTATTCGCGTTTGGCGACTAGCCCCGCTACAGCGTCGCGTTGCCTCAATAACGAGTATATGCAGAGAACTGGGTCATTCACTATTAGTCATGCTGTTCGCATCAATCTTCGGACCTTGGCGCGTGATCCGCGCCAGGCTAAACATTGTAGAGGCTTTATTAACTTGGTTCAGCCTTGAGAGTGGAGGCATGGAGTCTAGGCTGTAGCTAAATGTCTGCCTAAACTGGACCGACGTGACGACATGTATTCGTACACTAGTAGTGGGCAATGGGACTGGGATGAAAAGAGAGATTAGTGGTAAAATATACCATTAACATCAACCTTTTTAATCTCCAAAGATCTGCAAGAACAACTATACGATCAAGTCGCTCTAGATGCTTTCAATGAGAACGACTCTCTTCTCCGGATCGCGCCACGAAGAAACAAACCCAGACCCAAACAACGACTTTGCCACGCCTTGATGCAGTGGATAGGCAGTCTATGTACCCTAGACTCGGATCCCCGGGCAGCACGACGCTGCCAGGCGGCCTCTTCAGTTCGGCCGCGTCAGCAGCCAGCGGGCGATTGGGCGGGGGTCGAGTCATAGCGGCCATAGGGCTGTCGGGTGCGAATGCGAGTTGCGTGGCCTACATACACTAGAGAGAGTGCTGATTGCTGGTGGGAGGTTGAACATGCAATCACTAATTACCGGTTCTTGTAGCCGAGCTGAACACACGGCATGACGAGGTTTTGCTTAAATAAATCATCCCACCCTTCGATTCCTTCCACACACTTAATCTCAACCATCCCGCTACTGAACTCGGTCCTCATGACCATCTACGCCAAACCTCAGTAGCTTCCCACCGCCATCATGACAAGTCCATCGCCAAATATGAACGACGCTGCCCCCGGCGCCAGCTCTCACCTCCGCGTCAACGTCGATGACGCCCCACCGCCCTACTCCGAGACGGACATCTACTCCACCAGCTCCCCCGGCGCCCCGTCACCGCACTCCGCCTCCGGTCCGCCGTCCGCCGACTACGCCGCCTCCCGTATCTCCTCCTCCTCCGCCGACGACCCCGTCATCTTCACCCCGCCCCTCACCCCGCGCACCGGCGTCTCCCACACAAACTCCTTCGCCATCCCGCCCTCACCCAGCGCCGCACTGTACTTTGACGGCCGGCCCGCTGCGTCGCCGCCGCCCGGCGAGCAGCCTCTCGTCCACACCATAGCCGTGCAGCCTGGTGCGACGCCCGATCATCTTCCCTACCCCGCCGACTGGGCCGCCCGCGACGTCACCGCCCAGGACTGGGCGACTTTTGTGAACTTCCTCATCCCGCACCACGACACCGAAAGCAACGAGGCTATCCTCGGCGAGAAGGTCAAATCAGACGATGGCGACGTGCGCGGAGGAAAGACACCCGTCGACGGGAGCGCAAAGTCCGGCCTCCCCGAACAGACCGCCGACCCCGTTGAGGCCATGCGCCGGCGCGCCGAGACCGAAGCCACAGTGCAGCAGTGGAACGACGGGTTCTTTGCACTCAGGGGTGTCCGCGTGCAGCTCGAACCTCCAACCGGCCAGGTCCGGATGCCCGGCGCCTGGGACACGGCGTTTGACGGCCCTCCTTCTTCAGCAGCCGGCCCTCCTCCTTCAACAGCCGGCCCTCCTCCTTCAACAGCCGGCCCTCCTCCTTCAACAGCCGGCCCTCCTCCTTCAACAGCCGGCCCTCCTCCTTCAACAGCCGGCCCTCCTTCTTCAACAGCCGGCCCTCCTTCTTCAACAGCCGGCACCGCAGCGGCGGGCCCTTGGCCGCAAAGAGAGGGTGGACCATCGCAGCCGCAGTGGACACCTGGCTGGCGAGGGTCCTTTGGAGGCTTCCGCATCGGTAACGACAGCGTCCGGTGGGGAGATAACTTCGTCGCCGATAGCAATGGCGTGCGGATTGGCAACTTGGTCGTTGATAACAACGGCATCCGAGTGGACGACCGCGGGGGCATTAGATCTGGACCTCCTGGTCGTGGCGGCCCACCCCCCTTCAGCCATCACCATCCTCTTCCGGCCTTCGGTCCCGGCCCCGTCCCGTGGTGTCCAGACCGTGGCCGTTCCGCCATACCCCACCACGACGGCCCCGCCTCCCGATCCTCCTCCGTCTCGTCCTCCAACTCCTCCCACTCCTCCAAGTCCGAGTCCTCGATCGGCTCGCTGCCGGACTACAACGACCTGCGCGACCAGCAATTGCCCGTGTACGTGGAGCGCCTGCAGTCGTGGACGGCGCGCCCGGCTGAGATGCGCACCAGGGCCGACGTCAAGCAGCTCCGCAGCGAGATCCAGGCGTGCAAGACCCAGGCCAGTCCCAAGCTCGACGAGGTCGACCGCGCGATGCTGCACGCCCAGATCAAGGCGCTGTCGCAGCAATGGCGCGCGGTGAAGAAGCAGCAGAGGAAGGATCGGCGGGAGCTCAAGAAGGATCGCAGGAAGAGAAGAAGAGCAGAGCGCAAGGAGAGAAAGCAGCAGAGGAAAGAGATGAAGAGGGCGCAGAAGGATCATCGCCGGGGACGTGGCGGGCCACCGGGACCTCAACCTCCGGGGCCGGGACCTCATGTTTACGTTCCTCCGGTTCACGTTCCTCCGGTTCATGTTCCAGCCGTCCACGTTCCCGCTGTCCATGTTCCTGCAGTCCACGTTCCCGCAGTACATGTACCCCCAGTCCACGTCCCTCCCGTCTCCGTCCCAGGCTTCGGCATGTCGGGATGTAATCGCGGCTGGGGCGAGAATCGAGGCTGGGGAGGATACCGAGGATGGGGACGGGGTCGCGGCGGCGGATGTCATGGACGAGGCGGCGGCATCTTCGGTCCCAACGGCCCGTTCGGGCCCCCAGCCGATCGCGACAACTCCGGCGGACCTCTGGGACCCGACGGACCGCTAGGACCCTACGGCCCTCTAGGACCCAACGGACCGCTAGGACCCGACGGACCGCTAGGACCCGACGGACCGCTAGGACCCAACGGGCCGCTGGGACCGGGAGGCTTCTTCGGCAGTGGAGGGCCGTTCGGCGGCCAGGCAGGCCGCGGCGGGCGCGGCGGGCGCAGCTACGGGCGTGGCTTCGGACGTGCCGGCCGTTTCCCAGGCTCCTGGCCCGACGACGGCAAGGACGACGCCGACCTGCCGCCCCCGGGCCCCGCGTCGGCGGAAAAGTACCGCACCGTCGCCGGCCTCGAGACAGAAATCGAATCCAAGCAGGCCGACATCACTAGCACCAGCGTGCCGGAGGGCGAGCGCCACGCCGTCAAGAAGGAGCTCGAGTCGCTGCTGGAGACGTTGGAGAGGTTGAGAATCGAGGCCGATGAGGCATACGCGAGGGAGCTGGCTGCCAATGAGGGACGGTCTTGATCAGGTTTGGATCTACCTCGAAGAAAAATATGTCTGGATTCTAGTGCAATGTTTCATGATTTCGGCTTTGGAGTTGAGGAAGGGTTGGTAACGGGCTATGGACATGGTCCTTGTATTTCTGTTAGAGCATGTGTAATACTGCCCAGCAACCACTGGCAAGAATAACTACTTACAAAAACACAAAAAGAATTGGGCGCTTTGCGTCTCTCAAGGACACAACATCAGTCTCATTATCCTCGTGAATATATATGCTTGGTCGTGAGATGCGTCGCCGGCCCTCACATATTTTGTCTATCCATCTATATGTACAATATTCCCCCGTCCCGCTAGATGCACTCGACCTCGCACAGCTTTCCCCCCCGCCTGGCCAACCGTGCTTCTCAGTTCTTTGACTCGTTCTTCTCCACCAGCGCGCCGACGCCTAGCCCCCTCCCCATGGCAACCTTGATCTGGCGGCCCTCCTTCTTGCCCTTGTCGGCCTCTGGGTCGCGGCCGACCTCGCCTACGGCCTCGCCCTCGTCAACAGCCTCGGCGTCGGCGTCCTCGGCAGCGATGGCCTCGTTGACCTGGGCGCGGATGCCGTCGAGGTCCAGGCGCATGCAGAAAGCGTCCTCGCCATCGGCATAGTACTTGGCCTCGGTCTTCTCGTTCTTGAAGCGCAGGGTGTCCTCGTATAGGTGGCGGGCGGCGCCGTTGGAGACGCGGACGTGCAGGGAGACGTACTTGGCGCCAAAGGTCTCGACCATGGCGAGCTCTGTCGACGGTGGGTTAGCTTCAGGAGACGACAGTAGTGACCACAACGGTCGGTGTGTGGTGAACCAAGAGGGGAAACATACGGCTCTGTCGCATGAGCTTCTCGGCAATACCCAGACGACGGTGGGTGCGCATGACGCTCAGGCTGGTGATGTGGCCGTGGGGGATGCCGTCCGAGGGCTCCTCCTCCATCTTGGCCAGGACATAGCCGACGATCTTGGGGTACTCGTAGGGGTTCTTCTTGGGGCGGGACACATCGACGGCGACGTAGCTGAGCTGAGGCCAGGAGAGCGAGTGGTACAGGTAGTACTTGAGGAAGTAGTTCTCGGGCAGGTTCTCGAGGTTGGCGTGCTGGATGAGGGGCAGGTCGGCGTTGGTGAGGAGGCGGATATCCATGATGGGCCAGCGAGGAGGATGACGAGAAGTGGATAGTATCCCGGAGGCGGCAGAGGTTTGTGCGGGCGGACGGACGGACGGACGGACGGTCGGTGGGTCGGGCGTCGGTCGGGGATGGATGTCTCGGCGTTTTTGGAGGTGGAGGTGGAGGTTATACAGACAGACAAATGGATGAGGCTCAACCCAAAACGAAGGGGTCCAATTTTCTGTGGCGGGCAGCCCTCCCGTCCACTGGAAGATACCCCGCCAACCCGCCAACAGGGCCCCCAAATCCTCGCTGTGGGCCTGTGCCAGCGGCGGCGGTCCAGCTTCGGAGTTCGGGGCGTCACCCACCGGGACCTCACCCCGTGAAAATTCCGCTCCATTCCAGTCACCAACAATGCACAACGGACAACCAACGCGGCGACACCTCACGAGTTTGTTCCATTCGGAGGCCCGCTACTCGCTACGGTGGATCACCGGGACGGGCACCTGACCTCGAAGACGTAATTACCTCTCCTGGACGACACAGCCGCGCCTCTCAGCTCCACGGCCGGCCGCCACGGGTCGGGGACTAGATACGCCCACAGCCCGCCACCATTGGCGCGCAAACAGGGACGTGTGGGGTTGTCGACGATGGATGGACGTGTCTCGCGAGGGGGGCACATGTTGACGACGGAGACGGGACTGCCCATTGTGGGTTCGTGGGTTTCCTTAATAAAGGATGCCCAATGCCTTCGTTCTTGCGTGTTGGGAGGCCTGCTTTTCTCGTATCCGTGCTGCTTGTGTCTTGTCCCATGTCCAGATCTCCAACTCACCGGCTAAAGTCATTAATTGATACCTGCATCCTCCTGCTGCCCCCCTCTCCTCCGTACTCACAGCTCGTCACAATGGCTCTTCCTTTGACAGGCAAGCTCGCCCTCATCACCGGTGCCTCAAGAGGTAAGATCAAGATCTTGTCTCAAGCTATCAGGATCTGCGACTGACTGACCGACTCGCAGGCATCGGCCTGGCCATCACCAAGACGCTCGCTGCCCGCGGCGCCAACCTCCTCCTCGCCTACACCTCCGAAAGCTCCGCCGCGTCCACGGCCAAGCTCGCCGCCGAGCTGGCGTCCAAGCACTCCATCAAGGCCGTCCCCGTGCAGGCCGACCTCAGCACCGTCGCCGGCCCCGCGTCGCTCATCACCCAGGCCGCCGCCGCCTTCAGCCCGCTGCGCATTGACATCCTCGTCAACAACGCCGGCGTCGCCCTCAACGACAAGGTCGCCGACGTCAAGCCCGACGACTTCCGCCGCACCTTCGACGTCAACGTCCTCGGCCCGCTGCTGCTCGTCCAGGCCGCCGAGCCCTACCTGCCCACCGACCGCTCCGGCCGCATCATCAACCTCAGCAGCGTCAGCTCCAGCCTGGGCTTCGTCGGCCAGAGCGTCTACGGCGGCTCCAAGGCCGCCGTCGAGGCCATGACGCGTACGTGGGCCCGCGAGCTGAGCGAGCGATGCACCGTCAACGCCATCAACCCGGGCCCCGTGCGCTCCGAGATGTACTCGCGCAACTCGGACGAGTTCAAGCGCCTCATCAAGCCCTTCATCCAGAACGCGCCGCTCATGGCCGCTCGCGAGGGCATCGACCCGCCCGAGGTTGTCGAGGACGCCAAGACCGCCGGTGGCCGCGCCGGCGAGGCCGATGAGATTGCCGGCATCGTTGCCATGTTGTCCGGCCCGGAGAGTGCGTGGTGCACCGGTCAGGTCATCTGTGCCAACGGAGGTATGATCTTTGGCACGCAGTAGACGGTGAGGTGCGTTAGGATAGATCCGGAGGACGGCGTTCAATGCATAGCTTAGCTGGGCTTCTTTCAACACAAATAAACATGCTTTAGAACTGGAATATGAACTGGAGTGGGAATGAAACCTGCGACATGAGGATTTCGTAGCAAATGCGCTCTCAACTTATTTAGCAATCGACCTTGTAAAGCTGTGGAAGTACGAATACTTGGTGGCGGCACTTCGTTACTCACCAGCGTAAACTGCCCCGCCATATTCAGGCGGTGGCGCAAATTCTGCCGTCTTCACCCACTCACTCACCAGTTTGACTTACTCATCCAAGCCGTCTTCCGATCATCGCGTCAAACAAGCCCAACACGACATCTTACGCTCCTCCCAGCTTCAGGCTGAAGCAGAAAAGTCACGATGGCCTCCGATCCCCTCGAAGACGTCTTCAACATCGAAGAACGCTTCTACAAGGAGGGCTACGAACAGGGCCTCCAAGACGGCGTCCAGGCGGGCCGCGTTGAAGGCCGCTCCTTTGGCATGGAGAAGGGCTTCGAGAAGTTCCTCGAAAGCGGCCGTCTCGCTGGGAAAGCCATCGTTTGGGCGAATCGCATTCCCCAGCAGACAGACGGCGCCGCCAAAGAGCCATGTGCGCTGCCCCAGCTGCCGAAGAATGCGCGGCTGGAGAAGAACATCAACACCCTCTACGCCCTCGTCGAACCCGACACTCTTTCCACCGCCAACTCGGATGAGGCGGTGCAGGACTTCGATGACCGGGTGAAGCGGGCGCTGGGGAAGGCGAAGATTGTCGAACGGATAGCGGGTGGGAGCGGTGCGAAGGAGACATCCTGAGAGGCACCTCCATGGCTGATGTTAACGATGAACGATTTCTGGGCATTTAAACTCCGGGTTGGCACATATGGTTTGTGGCATAGATGGGGCACATAGATGGAGTTTTGGTGTTTGGTTCATGAACAAGAAAAGAAAGCTTCTGCATTGTCAATTGGGGAATCTATACCCTCACTACCGCACACTTGTATACACAATCAGTTCCTCCGCATATCTTTATTTGAACGACCTGCAGGGGTATCTGTCACACGTTAGCACGCCCGCGAACCTTGCCCATCGTCGTTCCGAGACAACTTACCCCTCGCCATAGGACGCATCCGTAACCTCGTACTTGTGCACATCCCACGCTCCCGACGCCAGGCTGTTTCCGCTGGGCAGCGGCGGCAGACCATTCACAAAGACGTCCTTGGTGACGTCCTTGGGGGCCTTCTCCAGAGCCTTGGCCAGGCCAGTCTCGGCCTCCTGCTTGGCGACCACGAGGGCCTGCTCGCCAGCCTCGCCGATGAGGTCGACCTTGGGGGCTGCGGCGCTGCCGACGCTCAGCAGCGAGGCGAACTGGGCCTGGTTGACGACGCTCAGCTGGGGGTACGAGCGGCGGGAGTCCCGCTTCCAGTAGGGGTTGCCGGCGATGTCGCCCGCGGGGAGCGTGACGGGGTCGTCGTACTCGAGGGGGTCGTTGGCGCCGGGCGCCGGGTAGCGGAAGTGAGGGTTGAGGGGCACGCCGTTGGAGCGCTCGGGGTCGATGGCGAAGAAGCGGCGGACCGTCTCCCAGACGCCCGTGGACTGGAGGGTTTGTTTCTGCGGGCGGGCATCAGCGGCTGCGCGAGGCAATTCGGGTGGACGGCGCGGCCGGTCTGCGAGCCATTGGGTGGCATTGGGGTTCGTGGGAGGGGGCTGCGGCGTACCTTGGCGATTGTCATCGCCTCGCCGGCGACTTTGGCCACCGCTTGAGACGACATGCTGGCGGGATTACGAGTTGAGGGCGGTCGTTGAGGTTCGAGTAGTTGAACAGTGTGCAAGCGGAAATGGAGTCGTGATTATTGGCCGGAGTCTGGGACGGGCTGTTTAGCCGACGCTCCGCCGGAATGGTAGTCAATTCCTCTACCCTACACCGTAACGTAGATTGACGTTTGCTATTACACAGCTTGACAGCAAACGGATTTTCGTTTTCTTTTTACAGTCAGGCTGACCAGTTTGTCTTTTACTATGTATTTTGAGAATGGTCTATATGCTCGAGTTCGAGTGGTCTTGGTGTCATCAGAAGGCCTCATGGGATGTTTTCTTTTATGGCACTGGTGCCTCACCGACCTTCGTATAATTGCTTCGTCGGGGAGAAACTTAGTGCACAGCAATGAAGAGAACAACCTAATGAACAATCAGCAAACATTCACAAGGACGTGCCTAGAGGCAAAGGCATAGAGGCGAAGTCATGTAGATATGTAGAAGAGCTTTCAATTTCTACAGGTGATGTCTTCAACAAACCAGCAAAGCTTTGTTATGTAGAAATCCAATGCCATCTATTGTCCTTACGGGAACTGCCAGCGAAAACACGAAAACACAGCCTTGATTACCATACACAAATCAATCCCGCCTTGACCTCATTACTTCCATCCCAGATCCAACATCGACAACGCAACGACATCACTTCTCGGCCAGCTCCTCTACGAGCGCCGTAACCTTGTCGACAGTGCCCTGGGGGCTGCCGGCCTCGGCGACGAGCACCTTGCCCTTCTTGTCGACGACGAAGACGCCCCGCTGGGTGCCGCTGGGCGCCTTCTTGAGGCCGATGGCGGTGATCAGCGTCTGCTTGGGGTCGCACAGCAGCGGGTAGGGCAGCTTTTGCTTCTCCTTGAAGGAGGTGTTGGCCTTGGGCGAGTCCTTGCTCAGGCCGTAGATGGCCAGGCCGCCGGCCGTCAAGGGCTCGTAGGCGTCGCGGAAGAAGCAGACTTGCTTGGTGCCTGTGGTTGTGTTAGCGGGATCCTCGGAGGATGCGGTGTGTTGGATGTCGGGGTTAGCTTACAGCCGGGAGTGGAGGCCTTGGGGTAGGTGAAGAGGACGACGCCGGACTCGCTCTCGTCAACCAGCTTCTTCAAGGTGGTCTTCTCGCCATCGTTGGTCTCGATTTCGGCGCCAAAGGACTCCAGGTCGATGATGTCGCCAACCTCGACCTTGCCGGACTTGCTGGCCTTCTTGGGCTCCTCCTTAGGCTCCTCCTGCTTGGGCTCCTCCTGCTTGGGCTCCTCCTCCTTGGGCTCCTCCTTCTCCTCGTCCTCGGTGGCGTCGTCCTTGGGTTCCTCCTCGACCTTCTTCTCGACCTTGGCGGCGGCCTTTTTGGCGGGCGCAGGCTTGGCGGCCTTCACCTTGGCCGCAGCAGCCGCCTTGGCCTTGGTGGCCTTGGGAGCCGCCTTCTTCGTCACGGGCGGGGGAGCAGGAGGCTCGCGGGCCTTGCGCTTGCGCAGCTCGACGGGCATGATGGGGTTTTGGTTTGGGGGTGTTTTCTGAGACGGGGGAAAAGGGGTTCACGAAGCGATGCGATGCGCAACGCGTATGCGACCGGGGATCGTTAGAAAGCGACGGGAGATGACGTGCTTGCTTGCTGGTCCTTTCAGATACAGACTCGGGGACTGACTGTCGCAAAGTCGTCGAGGCAGTGACTGGACAACCACGGTGACAAGTCGAGCAGAGGGGGAGAGGGCTCGTTAAAAAAAAAACAGGGACGAGGTTGGGCGCTTGGGGGAAGAGAGAGGAGAGAGCGAGAGAGAGAGAGAACAGCGGGCAAGCGAGAAAGCGAGAGGGCGAAGGGGGGGAGCGACGCGGCGCAGAGCGAAACGGGGAGCGTCCAGGTTCCGTCGCAGTCGCAGTCAGTCGCAACAGCACAGCACAGCGCAGCGCAGCGCAGCAAGCAAAATACGGCGGCCAACTCAACTGCGCTGCCCATGGCACGCCAACAACAATCCATTCGTTCCCCGTAGGTACCTTACCGGGCTAGTACCTTGGGAAACTGGAGCACCAGCCGCGCTGCAGCCAACCACGGCCGCCTGCGCTCGTGGTAAGCTTCCGGGAGCTTGGGCCATCGGCAGCGGGCGGCGCGTGCGGTGCGGGCCATGGATCTTTTCGCTTAGATGGCAAGAAGATTGTCTGTCCTGCGTTTTGGACTGTGGGGAGGATTCGGGCGGTGGTGGGTGGTGGGGGGAGGCACCGACGTCGATCCGGTACAGCAATATGCCCTCCGTTACGCAGAAGGTCTATGCATCAATTGCAGCGATGCACATATGCGCCGCCCCACTGTTTTCCCGCTACGAGCATGACCCTTTCAATCACCCACCTATTACTAGCGTCAGCAGCATCACTGCAGCCAAGCAACGGTTCGGAACAACCTCCCGATACTCGACTCGATCTCGCCAACATGAACCCTCGGGTAAGTCGCTGTTGCGTTCAATGCTAAGTCTCGTAATTCTGTTCCTTTCATGCTGAATATCTGCTGTGCAGATGCTCATGGCCCCTGCGGCCGCCTTCACAATGGCCTGTGTATTGCTCGCGTGAGTTGGCACAAGTGGCGTGGTTCTGGTCCAAGACTGTGCCCCCAAACCCGAGCCTTCATGCTAATAAGGATTGCATCCCACCATAGTTATACGAGGTCATCTATCCGATCAGCGAGAGAAGAAGCGGTGCGTCTCTCCTTGCCTTGAGGAATATCCGCTCCTTTCCGCTAATCTGGCCGTAGAGGACTCACAAGTTGGGAGAACGACAACGACCGCCAAAGCCTGAGTGAGATGTCAGCCTGTAGGATCAGAAAGATCCCACGCTGCGGCTTGCATTATCGATACCGCGCTTGGGAGGCGAGAGCATGTTGTACATTTTTTGTCTTGTTTCTGCGATTGGAAAAACGTAAACCCCAATCATGTCTTGCATTTCATCATACCTATACACTTGAAGTATCTTGGCTCAGAGGCAACTCTAGAGTTTCCGAGCGCTCAGAGCCTTTACCGGCAACCCGTTTCACTTTCGTTCTGCGGCGCTCCGTTCCGAGACAATCGAGGGCTACCGCATGCACTAACAAGGCCTGTGGATGTCTTCTTGGAAACTTGTTGCTGAAACCAGCCAACTCCCCTATGCTATAAAACCTTGCACCGGCGCAATATGCTACACCTGCCCGTCCGCAATGCGTCCCGTATCCCCGTTCCCCAACCAAAACACTCCCCCTCCCTCGAACCGTATAATCAGAGAAATGTCCTCGTGCGTGTATGTGGTGAGTGTGAATGCGGGCGTGAGTGTGTGCTTTGCGAGCACGAAGAAATAGGGAAGCCTAACCAGGCCCCCGTATCCATTTGTGACCCGTCTGAACCAAGATTTGTCTAAACCTACAGCCGACCAAGGGTATCTCATCCTTGTTCCGTCCTTCGGGACCCCGTCCCATTTGGAACACATGTGTACGACCCCACGGTCTTCGGAAACATCCCCCCTCCTTTAAACATCTTGCGTGTATGAAGTCCGACCCTGCCCTCTCTGTATTTACGGCTCCGGATTCCGTTCCAGTAATAGTATTCGTGCTTCGGCCCTTGTCTTGTTGAGGTGTGTCATGACGTATTCATATGTCAACATGGTGACGGTCGCCGCGGGGACGGCTCGCATCATGTTGGTTCCCAATCCGGCGTAGAATGCCCTCCACCCCTCCTCGTGCAAGATTGTCCGGAAGGTACTCGCAACGCCCCTGTACTTCGGTTTCTCCGCTGGTACACGTTGAGCGGGGCGATCGGGCGTTACGCCCATTCCCTGAACAAACTGTTCTCCAGCAACAGGTCGTCGCTGGGTTTGCAATCGGGTCCGGATGACCTCGTGAGGGTATGTTGCGCTGCTGGCAAGGATCTTGGAGAGAATCGAGGCCGAAAGAATGCCGGTCCATTGTGCGCTTTCCCCCTCAGCAGGCGCTTCACCCATGCCCTGTCCCGTGAACGTCGTCTTTAGGAACTCGTATGTCGGGAACTGAACTGCCACATGTGTCAAGCCAAGCAGGGCTGGTGTCAGACCAGAATAGAAGGAGGCGACGCCTTCAGAGGTGTACATCTTGCGGGCCGCATCGATTGTTGATCGGTAGTGCCATGGCGTTTGTAGTGTCGGTCGTGCTGTTGGAGTGGTTCCTGGCTTGGGCCATAATGATTGAGGTTGGGATTTGGAGACGGCGCTCTGCGACATGAGCCGGGTTTTGATGACCCAAATCGGGTTCGTGACGATGGTGCTGCTGGCGCCAGCTATTATTGAGGACCAGAAGTTGATGACATTTTTGTTGTCTGAAGCGCATAGACATGATTAGCAACGTAACTTCACCACCCGTCCCGCTATGAACTTACCATAGTAGTCCCCTAGCCAAACCTTGCTTTTGTTGTAAACTGTGAACCATACGGCCCATGTCGGTAGGTATCCCATAACGATGGGCCCTAGTCCGCGGTAGAGCCCTCGGATACCCTCTTCGCGCCAGATAACACGGGCGGTACCGACGAGACCGTTATACATCTTGGGATGACCGACATGGCGCCCCTTGTCCACCGGCAGATAACCACCTTGCGCCTGAAGCTTTGTCTTGATGACGTCAAGCGGGCAGGTGACGATACCTGACGTGAAGCCGCCGATGGCGCCGGCGAGGGCGTTGAATTGCGAGTCGGAGGCGTTGAGAGTCCATCGGTGCATCCGGGTCACCGGGATGTGGTCGTACATTTGGGCGTCGGAGGCAGCAGCGAGAACGTAAGGGGATGCAGCATACTCTGGAGACGGGCCTTCGGGGGAGTGCTGATCATGAGACGACATTCCCTCGGGATCTCGTTCGCTCGTCGTTTTGGTCGCTTCGACTTAGTCGATGTTTGTCCGTCCTGATTGTCTCCGTCTGGGAGGGGATGTGTTGATAGATGTCGGACGCCGGACTCCGAATCTTTTCGACAATGATTACTCTCTTTTCTGCCACCGTTATGCTGGCTCCGACCGGGGAGCAGGCCAGTCAAGGAGCGACAAGTTGGATGCTGTTGACGAGCAAAGACAGAAGTTGCTGACCCTCCCTCGCTCTCGGGCCGTGTTTTCCTCAACGGCCAGGTTTCCCCCCTCTGTGATTCCGATGCCGATTCGGTCCCCAAAAAAGAGCCCGTCCGTTCGAGGCTGTCGTGTGCCGGTATAGGAGGCCCCTTCGCTGTCCGGGTGCTGGTACTGCGGGGGAGCGCTCCCTCGCGCCGTGACCGTTCCCGCTTAGCGATTGGTGCCGGCCATTGACCTGGGGCAGAGACTTGAGGGGATTCGCGGAGTAGTCGGGGACGGTGAGGACGATGGGGGGGAGGAAACGGGGGGAAGGGAGGGAGCGAGGCGGCCCGTGGAGGAGGAGGCGGGAGGATGAGATGGTGGAGAGAAAGAGAAGATAGGAACCAGGTCAAGTTTCCCAGGGCGAAGGAAGAAAGGCGGCGGGCGGCGGGGACACTGGGAATACCTCCTGGACCGTCCACCAAACGTACCTGCCCGCTGTAACTGAAGCGGCCAGCGGGTTTGCGTCGGCCGTAGGTGCTGGGCGCGAGTGTGTGTAGCGTCTGCAACGCCCTACCGCCCTGCGCGCAAAAACTGGCAGCGGGTGGGTTTCAGCGCTCAGGCGCTGTCGTTAACGCCCGGTGGAGCCCCGCCGCTGCGAGAGTGCGGGCAGTGGCCGGGAGGCGTTTTTTTCCTGTCTCCGGGCTCTTTGCCCGCTACAAGCCGGTCCCGGCCAAACACAAATGACGCAGGTCGGTGCTAATCGACACTAGAAAAGACGGCATCTTGGGTGGTCGCCGTACTACCCAAGGGAAGCATGGATGACTGCAGTGTGCAGCGCGGTGCAGGGAGCTGACTTCTGCTGCAGGTCTTTCGCGCATCAGCGGCATGTGTGCAATATCTCTTTTTCATCCCACGTCGACATGGCTTATCTGGGTTGGCGTGGGATGGCATGCCGTAGACGTAACGATGGGTTGGCATCTTGCGTTGTGTTCTTCATTACTAGTCGGCTTCTCACAGGCTTCCCAAGGTTGATATGCGATGCGAATCTCTGGGCTCACATACTCACGTGGGATCAACAGTAAAGACATCCCAGGTGACTCAATCGCAACGAGCATCCGATGTAGTCATTTGGTAGCATTGCTGGCACACCATCCCGCTGCCCATCGTCATCTTCTATCCGTCTCGACCAAGGAGGTGCTGATCGCGACTGGCCGTACTCTTCCGAATGCCGGCTTTGCGCGGAACAAACGGAGGCGCAACCCCCACATTTCCCTTGCTGCACCTCCCCCGTGACCGCATCCGCTCACCCATCCCTCCACCCCGTCCGCCCGTCTTCAGAGAAAACGAGCAAAAACGGCCGAGTCACGTGAAGTATCACGTTCTCCCTAGAAGTCCTGCCCCACTTCGGCCAGCGAGCAAACGAGGACACAGGAATGGTCATCAAGGCGAAATGCACGTGACGTCCCGAGCTCTCCCAGAAGATTTGTTCCCTCAGCCCATCCATTTCGCGCATTCCCGAACCCGACGAACGACGACGCCCTCCAACCCGACCCCATCTCGTCAATCCTCGACCATGAAGTACTCGCTCGCCCCCTTCATCCTCCGGAGGCCCTGGCTCGCCCGGCTCTTCAAGCCCGCTGCCAGCTGGTACGTCAACGCCGCCGGCTACCGCAAACTCGGCCTGAGGTACGCGAACAAAATCCCCCCCTCGACCGAACGATGCGAATCCAGCGACATACAACACCCAATTGGGCTGTCTCGGACCCCTACGGCCATCTGTGGCCTCGACATGAACCTGTTTCGCTGACCGGGTTCCTCAATTGATGTAGATACGATGACCTCCTTGAGGAGGAGAACGACACCGCCCAGAAGGCCCTCAAGCGCATCTCCCCCTCCGAGTCCTACGAGCGAATCTACCGCATCCGCCGCGCCGTCCAGTGCAGTTACCAGCACAAGCTGCTCCCCAAGGATCAGTGGACCACCACTGCCTCTGTACGATTCCTCTCGGCAGTCGCCACCACCGCCCTAGACGATCCCGGCTAACCCCTCCCGTAGGATACCCGTTATCTGCAACCCGTCATCGACGAGGTCAATGCCGAGACGGCCGAGAAGGCGGAGCTCGACTCCATTGCTGTTATCCGCAAGAACTAAACGGTTTGATGGCTTGACAGGGAATGGAGAGTGTACAGAGTAACTTAGGGGATGGGTGTTTTGAGCGAGAAACGGCGCCTCTAGGAGCGAACGGCGACCCAAATGGACTAGACAGTCTCGTGTATCCTATGTATAGACGTCGTCGTACTGACTCACTTTGCATAAATTTTCTCTTGCCTCGGGTTTCGTGACATCTGATTATTATTTTCTTTTACTTCTTTTTCCGTAGTTTACAATGTGCCATCTAGACCAGGCTCTAATGTAGAGTTCGACGTCAGGCAGTTGTTGCATCGAGATCCAAATGACTCGAGTTAACAAGGAAATGCCTTGAGTGACCCTCCTAGGTTCGCGTCTCTGACATTGCTCCTTGTGCCTATACCAGAGGTTCGGCCTGGTTCCTAGCCTTTGACAGCTTCCAACTCGCCAACAATCCCTCAGACGTTGTACGGAGATCCCGTTTGTCGAACTAGATTGGGTGCTTGTCGGTATCATATCCGTCCTTTCCCTACCATCTCCCAGCATGCGACTCCATCCCAAATAATGGTGAAATAGACCCTCATCCAATATGGCCGTTAGTGCTCATTCGTTCTCGTGCCCTCCTCTTCATGGCTCAACAAACAAGTGACCAGAGCGGCTGGCAGCAGTACTGGGAAAAGTCCAAGGGAACATGGTTGACTTATACACGCTGATAGAACAGCAGATAGGCCACCTTGTTGTCCTTGAGGTTTTTCTTGGCGTGCTTCCCTTTCCCACTGCCATTGCCAGCACCGTTGACGACGCTGCTCCATCGCTTGTTTCCGCTAGGAGTAGTTGTGACTTGCTTCCACCCATCCTCATCTCCCGTGTCTTCATCCATCATGGCCCCGAATCGGTTGCCCGATGCACCAGAGGCTGAATTGTCGTTGCGGGTGTCTTTCACTTTCTCCTCCTCACCACCCTCGGCAACGTCTTCGCTCCGGACTCTTCGAATGACGGTATCGTCAAGACGGATCCACTCCTTGCCCTCCTGACGCCGCACATCGACGGTGTAATGACCACCGCTGGCGTTCTTGCCATGGTGGTACACCACACTGATCAACTTGTACTTGGGCATGGCTCCCTCATCCAGACTCTGGCGTGCCTGTCGAGATAAGACTTCGCGAGGAATCTCGAGATCCAACGGGTATCCAACGTTTTTCCAGATCTTGACAGTGCCATTGCCCTCTGCATCAAACTGGAACCGCTTGAGGTGGAGAATGAGTACAGGAGGGAGAGACTCGATAAAGACCTGCTTGGTGGCGGTCACGTCCTTCCCACGGGGTGAGTTGAAATTTCCTTGCATCCGCTCGGGTCGAGTGAGTCCACGCAGGGCATCCACCACGTTGCGAACATCCGGTGCGCCAATATCCAACTGGAGAGGCTGATAGGGTTCGGTGGTGATAGAATCCTTAAGCCCGGGCACTCGAAACTCGGACCTCAGCAAGCCACCGAAAATCTTTGTGACAGGGGTCGATGAATTCGATCCAGCAGATCGAGTCACTGCGGCACGCTGCTTTCTGCCCACCTCAAGCCAGTCGTCTTGACCAGTAGTGGCCGTGCCATCTTCCGAGACATCCGAGAACAACGAACTACCCATAACCGTGATGCATTCGTCATCAAGAGACTGAAGGAGGAACCCAAGGAATTCCTCGGCATCTTGCTGGTGACCACGCTATATCAGGTTAGTAACTCAACGTGGAAGAAGCCTGAGATATTGTTACATACCCTCATGCTAGCGAATCGTGAAAGCTGCCTTATAGCTTCGTAGACGAACTCAGGGGTGAAAGGCTCGCCATAGCGCTCAATTTCTTCATTCTTCAGGGCCCTTCTCAAAGCCTCTACAGACGGAGCCGACTTGATCAGCTTGTACTCATGCATAAACATGATCCTGCATTTGATTAGATGGATTGCCAGGGTGAAAACGCTGTGGGTAAGCTTACATGGCGTCGATCAAAGGCGTCTCGCTTTTGAAGCTGTGGACTGCTCTCTGGCTAACTTGGTTCAGGAAATCATAAAACGGAACGCAAAACATTAAGACTTGGAGCACCTGTTGCCAATTAATAAGTTATCCATGGACAATTGGGGTTTGCAACATACCGAGTTCATATAGCACATGTTCCCAGTGTTAATCAAGCCGCGAGGCTCAAGAAACGAGATTTTGTCACTGCTACCAACATGATACGCGCGAATGGCTTCCGCAGCCGAGCTGGCATTGACTTTTGAGAAGTTCGCACCAGAGCCGTTGGTGCCGTCAACAACGCCATCAGCATCATGACCATTCGCAGCTGCGACTCCAGATGAAGAGCCATTGGGTTCAGCAGTCCCAGCAGCAGCGGCGGTAGCAGCTGAGGTCTTTGCAAAAAGGTTCGCCCAGCTGGTTGGAGCAGCTTTAACTGGAGCGCTGGTAGCTGAATCGGGGGCACCGGACTCGTCCTCAGCTGGGACGGCGGCGACATCGGCGGACGTAGAGTCTTGCGCTACCGTCTCGATGGCTGCCGTACCATTCACCGGCTTTTCAGCACGAGAAGGCTTGGGATCCCTGGCAGTGCTCTTGGGGAGAGTAGGGACAGCTGGAACAGGGTGGGCGCCGCGAGTGGCGGTCTTGCCGGCAGCTGTGGGAGTAGCACTGTTGGCCGTGTTGGTTCGAGAGCGTTGTTGAAGGGAGCTCGGTGTCGTGGGGGTAGACGGAACAGCCTCTCCGGCGGATTGACGCGGAGTGGATGCAGGGTCAGATTGAACATCAGAAACGGTGGAGGGTTGGGTGGAGGCCGGAGAATCCCTCGAGATTGGCTTCGGCACAACATTATGTTCCATTTGTTCCGCGGCAGCTTCGTGTTGCTCAATGGGCAGCGACACGGCCTGGCTATCAGCGTTCAGCGGCTTTCTCCGCCGCCTCGACTTTGCGGTTCTAACTGGGAAACCCAGCTCGGGTCGGGAGAGCCATGGCAGCTTTGAATGATTAGCAACCGTAACATAAGTCCCACTGGCATGAGAACTTACAGGAGCGCGGAAAGGTTCCTTGGGGACTTCGACAGGAGTAGGCTGCCGCGCAGGAACAACCGAGGGAATTGGCTCTCTTGTTTGCGGAGTCGAGGGAGTGGGAGGAGGAAGCATTTGCGACGAATGGGTCGAGGACGGAGTGTGAGGCGGGATCGCAGCCGGCACTGGCGGAGGTTGATAGGGCGTGGAGAGAGCAGGCGACTGCTGAGCATGGCGTGGGTAGTTGGGGGGAACAGTGACACCGGCCATGGGGACGTATTGGTGCATAGTAGGCGGCGATCGAGCGTAGTTCTGGTACGGCACATATCCAGGTTGAGGCATGCCACCATTTTGATACTGGCCGTTCTGGTACTGGGGCGGCCCGCCATAATACTGCTGAGGCGCATAGGGCATGTAGTTGGCATACATGGGGTTCACGTGTTGCTGGTGCTGGTGCTGATGCTGAGGTTGGTGCTGATATGGGTGCTGATGCTGATGCTGGTGCTGGTGGTGCTGGGGTTGATGGTGATACTGTGGGACGTAAGGAGGGGGCTGCCTCCTACGAGGCCCTCCTATGCCGCCAGCCATGTCGACGCTTGGGATGCCACCGACTCCTCCCTGCATGTTCTGCCCAGCCGGCAGATGGCGGTTACTCATCTTGCCGGCTTGGGGGTTGAATGAAGACGGGCGCCGCCCAGTTGGCGCGACTCCCGCAGCCACGTCGCTGTTGAATCTCGAGAACGGAGGAATTCGAGTTGGCGTCGGGCGCAGGCTTTGGGATTGAAGTTGCGTCGGGATCGGGAAATGGCGATTCGCGGATTGCTTGTTCTCCTGCGCGACACAAGGCTCGTAGCGGCCTGATGGCCCGCGAGTCGAGGATCAAGGACAGCGATGACGGAGCGCAGAGGGGCGGCGTCTGGGAACGAACCAAAGAGGGAAAAAGGAAAAGCCGAGGGAAGAAAGAAAAAAAAAAAAGGGCGACGTCGCGGAAAGGAGCGGAGAGGTCCAAGACTTCGCCAGAGACAAAGGCCGAAGAAGAGACGCACCGGAAGAGTTGCGTCAGGCTGATGCTTGACGTGGGAGAAGTAAAATTTGGGACTCGGAGTTTCCTGGCACGCAAGGCGCTGCGAAAGGTGCACACGAGCCAAGCCGCGCCGGGGTCGTCCCTAGTGGCCTGTCTGGTAAGTGGCCCAGGACGCAAGGCCAACGCCTGTTACCCAAGATGTTGGTGTCTGAGGCAGAAATTGAATGCTTGACATCAAACAGCCGGGTCCACCCGCTGGTCCGTGTTCCCACAGCCAAGACGGGCCCTGCAGTATAAATGGGTACCTGGAAGATGACCTTGATATCTGGATTTGGAAATGTTTCCAGCTCATCTCTGTAATCTCACGGCTTTCTCTGCACACATTGTACATAGCATATCACAGATCAATCTTCAAGCTTCTGAACGAATTCGGACAGAATACAAAGCCAAACCCAAGTAGGTAAGTAGTTCCACATCTCGTGGTGTCAGGTACATCGGCCTCACATGCTCCGTACCATCTACCTTACTCGAACGCCAATAACCCAATGTTAACTCCTTGCGAATACAAATCGAGAGCTGATCTGCCCTTCCCATCAGTCCACGTTAACCCTTCTACTCATCCCTGAAAATCCATCTACCGCCAGGACGCATGGCTTCTCTATACCTTTCCTGAACCGTCTGCTTGTCACGCTTCGCCGCCTCAGCCCTGTCCGCTTGCAGCTCCTGAGTACTGGGAAAATCGGCATTCCAGAACCCTGGCGGAGACCGCATCCGTGAGAATCGATGCCGATGCTTGCCGTATTTGTTTGCTAGCTCTTGGGTCTTTGCCTCGACCCAAAGCTCGTCCCTTTCCGGCTTCTCCATCATGTCTAGGCGGTAGGCTGATTCACCCATGTAGTCCTCCAAAAGCTTCTGCTCTTCCATCCGCTGCGCTGGTGTGAGGGGTGGGTTAGGCCGCTGTGAAATGGCCAAGGCCCGGAATTCCTTTCCACAACAATGCATATCGGTACAGCCTTGCAAGCAAGCCCTGTCGTTTCTGTCCCTCACAACTTCTGTATATGCAAAGTCGTGGCCATCGTTGGTAAGGGGGTTGACTTTGAAATCGTCTGGGCGCAGTTCTGAGGTTGGTTTGCTACGCAAGAGCGATGTTGAGCCTTTGTGAGCAAGAGGAGACCTTGTGTCTTGGGCTGATAATTTGGTGCTAGTGAACTTTGGTCGGCTGAGGGTACTGGTTTGTTGAACTGGTGTCTTGTCCCGAGGACGCCCATCTTGTTCAAATGGAAGCTCGCGTCGCCCTGGGATAGCGAGATCGTCTTTAAGGATGCCGACTTTTGCCCGGGATCGAGGATTGGAACGAGTGAGTGTTTCATCATCCTGGGCTGCGGGACTGTTGAGAAGCGTATCCAGTCGGCCCTTAGGAACTGATTTCATTGCGCTCTTCGGCTGCCCTTCCGTGGCCCCCCTCTTGTAGATGATACCGTCCTCCGCTAAAGTAGATATGCCGTGACTCAGCCCTCTTTTAAAGGGCGTGCCTGTCTTGCTCCATTCGGGTCGGGCTACCCTTCGGTTGACACTGTTGACGCTGAGTGGCGTGAGAGCTGATGAGAAACCGAGAGGCCGAACCGTTTGGGGGTTGGGATCCGGTCTCACAAACAGGGGAGCTGGAGTTGTAACGGCAACAAGAGTGTTGGTGAGAGCCTGGTCGCCTGTTGCCGAATCCTCCAATTCCTTGCGTTTCCTCGGTGTTAACATCCTCTGCGCAACATCCCCGAGGTCGATGCTTTCCTGTAGATCAGCCGCGTCCTCTCCCATGGAGAGAATGGGACTTGAACCGATGGTCAATTCGAGTTTGACCTTTCGAAGAGGGGACTCGGTTGGTTCAGGTCCATCCCGCTTCCTCTTCCGTACAGCTCGTTCTGATACAACGACAGGTAGATCCGATGATGGCTCATTCTTGATTTGCACATCATCGACATCGTTTTGGACTGGTAGCTCGGGTAAGTCGTCTGGTTCCCTGGGGTCCGATCCCCCTTGTGTCGACTCCGATTGTGGGTTGACAACATTGGCGGGAGCGAGAGCGGTAGCGGCACCCAGCTCCATGCTGAGGGATGCGGCGGCAAGGGGTGGAAGCTCCAAGTCGGCTTGTTCAAGCCCGGGGTCGGAAGTAAAGCTGGTGGTTGGGCTGGGCTCATCTGCTTCGGCCTTAACGCATGGGTTTGCCGATGTTCGGCCGCTTCTGGTGTTCCGCTCGACAATTCGAATCCCGTGCGCTTCCTCTGCTGCCTTAATTTTCCTTTCCAAGGCCTTTGCATATTCGACCCATTGATCCCGCTCATCTTTTCTTTTCCGAAGTGCATCCTTGGCTTTCTTGAAATTTTCTGATAACGCATTGAACTTCGAGCCTACTCTGCGGCACTCCGCTTTCCAGTCGTGGTCGCTGTCAGACCCGCTGCCGTCGGTAGGGCGTGGTGAAGTACTCGGTAACGAATTGCCTGGATTTTGGTCGTTCCGTCTTGCCTTTGCTGCCCGTACCTGTTCCTGTAGGCGGAAATTCTTGACTGTTAACTCTGTGACCTTTGAGGCCTGGGCATCCCGCTCCTTGTGAGCTTGCTCGAGCTGAAGTTCCACAGATTCATTATCTGCAACCTGTTAGAGAGTCGATCTTGAAGACACGATCTTGGATGCAACTCACCTTTCCTGATCGCCTCATCAACGCGCCCGCATGCCTCGATGATAGCAGTTAGAAGTTCCGGCCGCCCAGTTTGAAAGAAGCTCGCCATTTTAGATTATTAAGATTCGTAGGCATCCGTTCGGTTACCATGAGCCAACGTTTGATGCACGGAAGCAAAGTGTAGATTGCGGGTTGAGAGTTGGGATGGATGTTGACGCGTCTCCACACTATGGGCACAGGCCGCGGGTGGCACTCTGTCGCGACGCTACTCCACGTGACACCATCAGCGCGCAATTGGATGCTTGAAGGAACGACCTCCCCAACTCCATCGCTGCGTGAGTTTTTCATAACTCGTTCCTAATTGAGTATAACGTATGAGCAGCATCAGTTTAATTATCCAAAAAATTACGTGTGGTTGTGGTCAGAGAAACAACGTTGGGCAAAGTTCCCTGTGAATGACACCGATGCCGTTTTCTCCAACTTAATCGTCTGGTGGTATGAGGGAGGACCACCAATTAACTTGCTTATCCATAAGTTATAGTTTGAGTTTCTAGGGAATAATGTTTAAGTACCAGGGATATCGAGATTCGGCTATGAATTGATTGGAGGTGACTCCGCGGCTGATCGCTGCTGGCCGTGGTTTTTTGTGATGGTCCAATTCCCATGCTAACAGGGAGTATCTCATGCAAACGTACCTAGATCGAGCACTGGATCATCGCTCACCAAGTAAGCCGGGTACGGTCCATCGGTGTATACTTGTGTGTAATTCAATAATTCGCTTTTCACCTAACTTTAAGAGGTCACTAATTTGTACTAGACGCCCACGCCGATTGATCGCTTTCATTCTTAGGCTGGTAGAGAGCTGAGACATAGCACCACGTAAGATCCTTCAAGAAAAAATTGGTTACAGCTACAAAAGGCTTATCTAAGCTTTCCTAAGGACTTGACAGTCGAGGAGTGTATTGGTGTGTTTGCTGTGTTTCTCCCTCCCCCATCTGGTCCTGCACAATAGAAAACAGATCATCGGAAAGGATGTCACCACCTACATCATGTTTGAATAGCAAGGCACGTTTATTCTGGTTGCAAACTAAGTGCCAACGCTGAATTCTCCCATCTGAAATATGTCGAGGGCTGCGCTTGGCCGTAGGACTTATAGCAACTTTCCCGAAGAGGCGTTAAACGAGTGTGTCGGCTCTTTCTATCATTCTGAAATACGTGGTAGGCTCTAGAATGACAGTGGTGAAAAGAGAAAGTTGATAACAATACGCACGCTCGGACGATTAACATGGTTCCATCGTCAATGGAAATGAAGCAGGAGCGGATGTTATGCCTAGAGGTAAGACAGTTGGCCCATTGCCTGGCGCAACTTACAGCTCACCAGCCGATCTCTGAAAGAGGGACTGTTATGTTTGGTGGCGGGTGGGTGGGTGAATAGTTGTAGTTCATAAATGTATCTCTTGTAGATTAATGACATATGTGGACGGTTTACGTGGATCTGTGGAGGATGATCGAATGGGCAGCTAGGATTCCCGAAGTTTTACCCAGGCTACGATATAACCTCCCCCCTTTCTGGAGCATGGTAGTTAGTATCTGGCAAGATCCGTATCAGATTCACCAAGCCAGTCGACTTCAAATTCTGTCTCTCCTCTGGCTTTTGTCGCACGGCGGTTTTGGCAATTTCATGCCTGTACCCATTGAGGTACGACCGACTGGGCACGTCCTTTTCAGGTTTGGACTTTGCCCTCCTCGAAGCAAATGAAGATAACAGCTTGTCCTCCTTGGATACTGAGCTAGACTTCACAGAACTTTCCACGGCTTGAGTTCAATTGCAGAAAAGAGAAGGAGGGAAGAGATCAACGAGCACTATTAACCACGTCTAAAGCAGCATCAGAGCGAGGGCTAATGGTGGAATCCTCTCAAGATTACGTCGCTAAGCAGAGTTCCGATATCACATTCGACTGTTCGCGGCCAGATTTGACCCACCTGCCAAACGTCACGGGAAAAACTGCGTTTAAATTGCCAAGACGAATTAAAAATTCGATCGTACAATAAAGTATGTATCAAAGGCTTTTGAAGGGTACCTAATTTAAAGAAGGTTAACACCAGCATGTAGTTCACCAGAGGATACTAACATCGACTAGGTGGCCGAGCGTAGATAAGTACTTAGTCCCTCGCCAGATTTGTCAGTTGGGTATCAAATAACTGGGAGAGGAGATAAGCCCGCATACCTGTACCATATCTGTCGCAGAATGGACAAGGTTGGCTATGGGCGCAAGAAGTCCCAGGCCGAACTTGAGCCTTGCGTCACTGACACTGCTGAATGCGAAGAGCTGACCACCTAGTTACCTGCCTAGGGTATGTGCTACGAGACAGACGTTGTAGACTGAGACTGTGCACAACGCTGACCCAACTTAATGCAGCAAGCCATCGCCGAGAACTGCAACCTCGAGGTCCAGCTCTGATGGATCCAGTATGACCTCGCGATCTGGGACAAGTGAGTCGAGCCACGAGCCACGATCTAGAAGCTGTGTTGCAGCGGAGGCTAATAGAAACGTTACACAACCGTCCTGCTGTGTTACGCATCGCCACCAAGTAAGCTCAAATTTCCGAGGTTTGAAACGCGCTGTACCAGAATTACGGTCCAGTGACCACAGCGGTAAGCACAAGGGTAGCTGCATCCGTTTCACTGGGTAGGAAGCTGTGTTGTGGCAGTGAATTGCTGTCTTTTACTCACATTGGGCCACTTGGATTGGCCGAATACTCTCTGAGAGGAGCAGCGAGACCTTGGTCGTTGATGCAAAATATGGGTACCAAACTTAATCGCGTTGTGGTGCACACCGTCTAGGAATCTTTTACAAGTTTTCTCTCTCCGACGAAATTACTGGGGTATAAGCGTCATGGGCTTATGCATGATGTCGTTTCCTTTCAAAGTGGGTTGGCTCTTGAGTTCAGTTAGATGGCAATGGTTCGATGGTCTCACCTTGAAGTTGGACAAGTCTCAGTGACGACATCGGCGAATCCTTACTCTGGCGGACAGGAAAATCGTCCACATGGAAGGCCGAAAATAGCTAAACTAAAACAGGTTAGAACCTCCCCGGCTCTCGCGTTATTCGTACGACAATCGGACTTTGAGATCTCATTTGGCAGCTTCCGTGCCGTTTCGGTGATGGAACGTCACGACCCTAGCACCACAGTGGTTGTTAAACTTCCGACATGAGGGGCAATGAGGGGCACCTTGTGGTGCTCACTGCATGATCGACACTCAATCGCCGCATTTAAAAAGTTCGTAAATAGTTGGCAAAAAATCCGAATTGGAGAGATATTAGTTGATAGATTGTTTGCATGTATGCGTGATTCTCTCTCATTTCGTTTGGGCCGGACATTGGCTCACACTATCGAGAAGCCGATTACTGCAATAACCAAAGTGGGCAAACGCCGGTGGAATCTTGCAGCATCTTTGTGCGATAATGATCTGCAGCTGGTCTTGTGGGACGTGGCCGACGAGGCCGACCGGCCACAAGTACCACTCGACGAGTTTGACGACTTGCCTCGTTCCGTAAGAGAATCCGGACGGTACCTACCACCGTTACGAGACAACAGCAAACAATCTGGATCAGGGGAAGCAGATAAAGGACTGTTTCTATCTATTGGGAACTTCTTACAGCGGACACACACATGAATGAAAGTTCTGCGCGCACATGTGCCGGGTTACCCAGATGTCTCATTCCCCGGACACAGTCCAAGGTCGCCGTCGAAGAGGCATTGGTCTGGCGGGCAAGCCAATGGCACGCTTGGCGAACTAGCTTAGGCTGGAGGACTCAGCTGACATTGTTTTGTTTTGCCACTTGACGCGAGCCAACTGCCAGTTGTCGAGTTGACGGAGGGTTAGATGAGGGCAGCCCGCCGAGCCGTTGGCAGAAAACTCTTCACCGTGCCAGCTGTCAGGCAGAGCCCAGGTCAAACGCACGGGAGACGGATGCAGCGGAATTCAGGGCAGTGGCCAAAGAAAAAGAAACCCACAACGAAAGACACGACTGTTCATCCAATATGAAAATCAAGCCCGTCATGTCACGAGGTTGAACCAAGGATATCATCGATTTCCGGGGGCTGCAAGGCACCACATTCACATCGACCACGGATTTTGCCCTGTAAGCGAAGCACTGTTGGGGCAGACTGGCAGCTGGTTCCTTCCGCGGCTCGAGCACCAGGCCTACCTTAGCCAGTGCCCACTTTCCCTCGTCCTGCCCAGGCCCTGACCACTCTTACATCAACTCCAGCGGGCCCGCACTTGCAGAAAACCTCTCCTTCACAAGCACCACAGGCGCATCAAACCACCACCAACCCAACTCTCTTCTCTACACCTGCCCTTTTGCGCACCCTTTTGACCTCTTTTTGAGCCTCCTACGACCGGCTCCTCTCGGTAAGTAGCCTGGTTACTTTGATTGCGCTGCTCGTCTCCATCCCGACCGTCCGCGCTTTACGGTTGCTTTGCCCATCTCCATCGCCCAGCTCTCCAGCTCCACCCCGCCGCTCTCGCGCGGCGCTGTGGTGCCCTCTGCCCTTCAATATTCACTGCACTGCGTCACCCACCAAACACTGGAAATCTCTGCACCCCGCCTTCGCCTACGGCTTCCGCCCACCACGTCCAGCTACCACTTCTAGCTGGTGGTTGCTGGCTGTTGGCTGGTGGTTGCTGCTCAGAGCAATTCGGGCACAGAACCTCTCGGTCGAAATTCAACTTCGCCGAGACGGTTCATCGCCAGAAAGCCCTTTTCCTGTTTCCTTGCCCTCAACGTCCTTTCCTTTTTTTTTTTTTTGCCCCTCGTCAGCTTCCCCACACAAAAAAGACTCGAGCAGACAAGGCATTTGTCCTTGGCTTGGGTCTAGGCCGCCGCCCCCTCATCTCCTGACTCAAATTCCGGGCGGTCTATCCCATCGCCCCCTCGCTAATCTTTTGCCTCTATCGGATCTCGGGGACGGGCATATGCGCTAGTCCGCGTTTCTATCCTTCAGCCAGCAGAACGAGTTGTTGAATATCGCTAACCTTTGAGCCAGCATTCACCTTCACCAAAATCATAACCCACCTCACTCTATCACAATGGACTCTTTCCAGCCTACCGCCAACCGTGGCGCCTGCTACTCTTGTCAGTCTAGTTCTCTTACTTCCGCATTGCTTCAGCAGTCTGCCTTTTGCTCGGTGCATTTGTGGCTGCCCTTCACCCCAGCATTGTTCACACACCGCAACATCTCTTTTCGACCTTTTTGCTTTTTAGGGCCTCGATGGGACCGCTTGTGCCACCTGCTCGATCAGCGTCAAGATGCGTTGCGAGAGACCAGTCAGCGTCAAGAAGTGTTGGCCGGCCTCGTCTGATTTGTCAATTGGGTGCGGTCCACACTTGGCAAGATTGTGCCGTCTCAGAACCCTGACTTGTCTCCTTGTATGATCTTGGAAAATCCAACTCAACCAATCTCGCATTTACCACTTAATCACACAACTCAATGAGACGTACTAATATGTGGACAATACAGGCGGCTCTACTGGTCACCAGGCCCGCGACTGCCCTACTAAGGGACCTGCTAAGTGGTACGAATTTTTTGCCCGCTGTATTTGATCGTTCATAACTGACACCAATTTAGCTACAACTGCGGTGGTATGTTCTATCGTGCATCCAATTTCTTGACTCGAAGCTAACAGCTGTCATTTTGAAGGCGAGGGCCACATGAGTACGTCCTAAATCTGCACTATTCCTCCGAACGACATACTGACCAGATCCAGGCCGTGACTGCTCTGAGCCCATGAAGGACAACAAGTCCTGCTACAAGTGCGGCCAGGCTGGCCACATTTCTCGCGACTGCCCCATCAACGGTGGCAGCGGCCAGGCTACCGAGTGCTACAAGGTAAGCGTCTTCTGATTTGACTTGTGTATCGGTTGACTAACAAGCTCAGTGCGGCGAGATGGGCCACATTGCCCGCAACTGCACCAAGGCCGGTGCCTTTGGCAACTCCTACGGCGGTGGCCAGGGTGGCCAGGGCGGCTTCGGTGGTGGTGCTGGCGGCGCTGGCAAGACCTGCTACTCTTGCGGCGGCTACGGCCACATGTCTCGTATGTCGTGATTCTCATTTGTCCGTTGACCTGACTAACAAAGCACCAGGCGAGTGCGTTAACGGCATGAAGTGCTACAACTGCGGCGAGTCTGGTCACTACTCTCGGGATTGCCCCAAGGAGTCTGCTGGTGGCGAGAAGATCTGCTACAAGTGCCAGCAGGGTGGTCACGTCCAGGCTCAGTGCCCCAACTAAAATGGCGATGAGAGTTCTCTCGACTCACTGGCCGAGGGAAGGTTGACGTGGCAGCTCCATGATACCCACGGACGAAATTTGGTTTCCTTTGTGTTTTTCTCGACATTTTCGACAAAAAGCTCATCTCGCACACGACCTTTACGACCATTAAAAAATAGGTGGCTTGCGACTCGCGTTGCTCTGATCTCGGCAAGGCTGCCTACATTCAGTCCCGCGATTGGAACATCTCCGCATTGGATTTCGTCACGTAACGAAAGGCTTCGACGAAGCAGACGGCTCGACTTTATGGAGAGAGACGGATGGTGACGGTTGATGAGTGACAAGATTAAAGAAAAATTCATGGTGTGAGTAACGTTTTGGGTGCCCCCACGTTTCACCCATCGTTGCGGCTGGAGAGCAGAAGATGAGAGTAATGGGCTTTGCTCCTTTGGTAGTCAGGATGAGATGAATTGTGTTGATCCCGATGTCGATGGGAGTGTGATCTTGGTGTGAATGATTGCGTGTCCTGGTGTTGTCGACTGTTCAAGCGCTGGCTGCCTCATGGCGTTGGCTAGATTTCCGAGGTGGAAAAGGGCAGGTGAGGTTTACAGGTCATGAATTTGACAGTGGGGTAAACTCGAACAGTTTCGACATTCCTGGGATGCACAAGGTTGGAAGACTTTCAGACGTCCGATAGGCGAAAGGATACTATTTGGATCATGGCAGTCGACCAGAATTTTTGGAACAAGACGAAACGTTGGAAAAGCTTCAAGAGCCTTGGGGGGTCTGACGCAAACTAAAATTACAAGATTGAACTCCCACAACGCTTGGCACGCTCCTACAACATGGACTTTGGGAAATTCCGCATGGCCTGCCTTACGCCCAAGTCTCCCAGCACCTCCTCTGCACCACCAAGGATCGCATCGAACTTGTACGTTCGGTGGAACATCTCGATGAACTTGCCCATCCCCGTTTGGGTGAGACCGCGACCGCCCCATATTTGAACAGACTCATCCGCAATCTCGTGAGCAGCACGGGTAGCGCTCATCTTCAACAGCCCGATGGGACCGGCGAGATGCTGGGCTTGCTGCTTATAAGGCATGTGGCACATCTGGTAGGTGATCGTTTCAAGCCAGGACTGGTTGGCTTCGATTAAGGCAATCATCTTTGCGAGTCTGGACAGTGTTAGTTTCTGTCTCTGCGGTATGTGGGTTTGAGGTTAGGCTTACTTTTGTCGAATGACGGGTTGGTCTATGAGCCGCTTGCCGAACACCAGGCGCTGGTTTGCCCATTTCAAACATTCCTCGACGATGGTCCTAGAAATGCGTGTGCTACCGCCTTTTTATCTCGTCAGTCGTAGAATCGAATTTCACCAACAACGGGGACAACTTACAAACCATGGTCCATCGCTCGTGGTTGAAGTTGCTGAGGATGACGTGGATGCCCTTGTTCTCCTTGCCCAGCAAGTTTTCAACTGGGACCTTGACGTTGTCAAATGTTACGTAGGCTGTGCCGGCTGCGGCGGAGTATGATGTCTTGATGGGCTTGGTCTCGACGCCCTCGCCTCGCTCGATGAGGAGCACGCTCAGGCCCTTGTCGGTTTGGACGCCTGTTACGAAGTAGTCTGACCAAGATCCGTTTGTGATCCATTTCTTTGTTCCGTTGACGATCTACCTCGGGTTAGCTGAAGCCTCTTGGAAGAGAGACGGTGGCGGCGACTTACGTAGTGTTTCCCGTCGGGAGTCTTCTTCGCGGCGGTGCGCAGGCCAGCAACGTCCGACCCGGCGAAGGCTTCCGTGATGGCTAAACACAGCTTCTTCTTGCCGCTGAAGACCTCGTCGGCAATCTTCTTCTTCCACACTTCGTCGTTGGCAAAGTTGAGGACCGCCGTCAGCCCAATGGTCATGCCAGCCATGTTGCCGTCCTGGAATCCTCGCGCCATTGCCCGGGACATCTCTTGTGACACGATCAAGTCGTGGAAGTAGTCAAACTCCTCGCCCTTGACGGCGCCGCCCATAAGCTCCACGCCGTGGAGGTGCTTACCCGGGCCGATACGCATGTGCAAGATGCCCAGGCCGCTCATGCGGTCAATCATCTCCTGGCTGATGTACCGGCCCGTGGCCTCGCACTCCTGCGCCTCGGGGTACAGGTAGCGGTCGGTGAAGTCGCGCATGGCACGCTGCAGCCGCTGGTGGGACTCGGTGTAGTACGGGCTACGGAAGGGCGGCGAGAGCCACAGCGGCTCGCCGTAGGGCACCTTGCTGAGGTCGCCGGGCTGCGGGGTGATGACCTCGGGCTTCTCGCCCTCGACGGTGCCGATGGCCAGGTCGGCGTACTTGGTGAGGACCTCGTGGCGGTGCAGGTTGTAGAAGGCCGTGGTGGCGTCCTGGCCGGCGACCTGGCGCAGGACGGACTCGCCACCGGGGTGGGCATCGACGAAGTCGGTGAGGTCGTAGACGGTGCTGTCGATGATGCACCAGAGCGAGTCCTCGGTGGTGTGGGAGCGGACCTCCTCGCGGGAGAAGGCTGTCGCGGGAGGGCTCATGATGAGGAGGAGGACGACGAGTACAGGGACGAGGACAAGGGGGTCTTTATTCGTACAGATGGCAGTGTGAAAATCACGGTGTAAGTGCTCTAACTCCGTCTATCGTATCCAACGCCGGTCTGGAGTCACGGGGCCTGTGAGAAGCGAAATGGAGGAGAGGATACAAAGAAAAAGAGAGTTATCTCGGCGGCGACAATAGGCTTATAATATCCCAGACACGCGGGCCGGAAGTTAGCTGGTCGGCTCTTAGTGACGTCGGCTTGTCGGGACCTCGGTTTCTCCACAGCGACTTTAGTGAGATCAAATGGCGACGTGGTGATTGGCGGAGGGCCTGTCTGGTTGCATTGCGGGGGGGGGGCTGGTGCTGAGGACATGTGATCAAACGCGGAGTGGAGGAATCTTCTTTTGAAGATTCACCATTTTACGAAGCACGCTACCGATCCTCAACTGGTCAAATGTGTACTCAACTGGGATGCTCTTCCTTTCTTGTCTTCGGCTGGTATAGACCTATTCATACCTGAGACACCGCCCAGAGCCTCTTTACCAAAGATCAAGTCAGAACAAACGTTTCCAGCTCCACTCCCCTTTTCCGCAAACTCTCCGGCAACATTCGTGGATCGGAATTCACCACCCTCCCATCCGTCGTGTTCTTGAAAAAGTCCAGAACTTCAGGGTCATCTCCGGTCAATCTTCGCTCTAACTTGTCGAATGGGATCCTCTCCCATTCAGGGAGCGCCTCCAGCCTGGGGTCCTCCGGCGTCAGTGTGTCAGTGTCGGGATTGAAGTAATAGTTGTAATGTCGGAACTCGTGCTCGAAGTGGTCAAAGACCTGAACACGCCACGGAGACGGAAGAGGACCGAGGAGGGCTTGTGAATCTTGGAGGTCGTAGACAAAGCTATGGCTCAGAAAGTGGTAGGTTCCATCAGGCGCCGGACGAAAAACCAGCGGCCGATCGCAGCCGAGAATGACGCATATCACGTCGCCTGAGTAGCTTCGGTATTAAAGCATGTCTGACTACGCGTGAGATCGGGGTTCTTACCAGGCTGACATGCAGCTGGACCGAGGCCAATACTTCCTCCAGCAGTCTTAAACAGCGAACGGCCTTGGCATCGCTTGAAAAGGAGATCATCTAGGTAATTGCTCAGATTCAACGCCGTCTTATGTTGAGTGGCAGTCGAGAAGATTTTGTTTCGTAAGTATCTCTTCGCTTCCTCCAAAGTTGGCCAGCCCTTTTCGATTTGATGCCGTTCCCGAATGCAGAACTGCAACAGGGTGATGGTGTATGCGTCCAGAAGAGACACCCCCGTGCGATATTGGGCGCTGAAGAGATCTTTGGGTTCCCAGGATCGAATCGATCTGAGCGCCCCGAAGCCGCTGGTAGGCGCCCGCTCGCCCACAGACTCGATGGTGTCGAATCGGACACCCGTGACCAAAAGCTTGTTTGGTCCCTCGTACCGGTATTGAAGTTCTGAACAACCCGAAACTAGCTGGTGAGCAGAGTTGTAGCTGTATGGGTACTCAGGGTAGATATCTGGAACCCAAGAAGGGGCCTGGATAGTGCGTTGCTCTGGAGTGCAACCGAAGAGTTCCCACCGGTGAATCATCTCAATGTTGACGAGAAAAGCGTCCTTGTAAGTATCCGCAACTGACTGCTCATAGTTGGGTACAATTGCAGCCAAGAATTTGGGAGGTGTTAATGCCAGTATGCCATACACCTTGTCATGTGGATCCATGCATAACCGACCGCCGTGCCGCATCAAAATTTGAGCCAGCGGTCTTTCAATGCCGTTCATGATGGCAGTTCTTGCATTTCCCAAAGCAGCTCGCCCTCTAGGTATTGTCTTCTTATCCAATATGCACTCGATTGCACGCCGAAATAGCGCCCATGAGATGGTGGCGCTGCCAGCATGGAGTATCGTCAGACGGTTGGCCAGGACGATCTCCTGCACCGTCCAGACACGTGTGAACCAAGGTCGGCTTACAAGGTCCTCGATGGCTTCCCATTCTTCTTCTTCAAATGGGAGATCGACGTCAATATTGTACCAAGTTGGCTCATCGGCATTCGGCGAGGTCATACGAAACCCGTCAAGCGTGGTCTCAACCTGGGCACCGGCACGGGACAGGAGCGAAATGGCAACGGAACTGTCGTTTTCTTCGCATCCCAGCCAGACGACAACACGGGTGGTCAGGCTGTACATCTTCGAAAGACACTTTACAGCCACAGCCTTTTCGGTGGGATCTTTCTGGTTGATGCAGATGACGTCTACCCAGAGGGTCCGCGGCTTGTCCTCATATCTGAGGTGGCGCAGAGCGGCGGCAAGGTTCTGACCCAGCTTGAGCGAGCCTATGGTTTGCCCAGTGGCGGATTCGACAAAGGCCGGTACAGGGTCGTCTTGCGAGCCCCAGACATATGATAGGCAGTCGAATGCTGGTTCGCGAGCCCACATCTCGCTGTCTGGTGGGAGGACGTATAAAGAGGGATCCATATCGGGGTCTGGATGAGTCCATGTTGTACGAAACTCATCAGCTTCTTCGTCTGAGTCGGCTGAGTCCTCGGCGCTGTGCTCGTCTGAGTCGCCTTCAGGGTCATAGCAGAAGAGATACCTCCCCTCGGGAGTTTCAAAAACCTCCCAGCCAGGAGGAAGGGTTTCTTGAACCTCTGACCGCGAGAGACGAGTTTCCGCTTGCTTATAGGGCTGCTTCAAGAGCTCATGGGAGATTCGCATGCGAATTTCGTCGTCGTGCTTACCGGGGAGTAGGTGTAAGAGGCGAATCTCATCTAGGGAGCTGAGCGAAAGGTGTTTGTAAGGACCGATGATATTGGCCCTCGCCATCTGCTGCTGAAGTTCATTCATCCTCAAGAGTAGCTTGGTGAAAGAGTCAAAGAGGTTCGAACCCAGCGACCATGAGAGCGTTAACCATGCTCAAGTTTGCTGCCTCGTTCAAAAGGTGAAGAGCAAACCCCGCACTCTTAGACACTGCAGGAGCTCTTGATTTGAGGCAAACGGGCTGTCAGCACGAGGTAGTTCGGGGCTACGAAGTACAGGGATATTTCAAGTGGCTGCGTCTTGGCACTGTGCAAACCGAGTGCCCATTCACCACTATTCACGGCACATCACAGCACGGACATGTCCAGGGCGGGCGAGAACAAGGCCATGGAAGTCGGACACGGCCCGTCCCGTAACTATCAGTGAGTCAGATCTCAATCCCTTGTGCGAACGTAGTACATAAGATAAGCTTGAAAATGGATGTCACAGGTCCTGCATGCTGTGGAGCTCACCCCACGGCATGAGAGTGGTCGCCTTGTCCTATTTCACCAATTGATTGGTTCTTAAAAGAGCTGGAGAATGTATTCAGTAGAAGTACTGCTTCACAAGATGCAGAATACTTCCCTCGCCTGCTGAGCTGTGGTGTTTCAGCTGCGGGGCGAAAGAAGAACTAGCATAACGATCTCCTGCACATGGTTTTCGTGGATGGTGATACCGCACCGCTCTGATGTGCAGGACTAGGCGATATTATCCCGCCCTGTATATTGGAACGATGTGCGAAGCTGTTGTAACGAAAGATAGAGCATGTTCCGTCTCGGCTTCCGGTGAATCTCAGCCGTGAGCGGGCCAGTTTGATCTTTCTAACTTTGAGTAACATCGACGATAGCAAGACAAGCAGGACTTCGGACAGCCTGGTCTGCCTTTGGTGAGGTTGGAATCCACACTTGGTTCTCGACCTGATGTCTGGGCGTTGAAGTGTGATGGAGGGTCCACGATGCCAAGTGTACGTAGTAGTACGAAGTGGGAGCGTGGGTATCCACACTGTGCCGGACCCCGATTTCAACCCCAATAGGTCTCCATAATTGATCGCAACTTACTCTTCACCTCTCTGGAAATGCGACACATCTTGACGTCGTCGTTTTCAACGAGATATCGACGGTTCGCACTCGCACTGTAAGTCCGATTCCTGCATCTCCCGATGAAACAAGCCCGACCGCACCGTGACTCCGCTGCTCGTAGTGAGTCCCGGGTCTTGTTCAGGGCTAAAACGGGCCTGGGCCTTTGACAAACGAGGCGTCTCCCCTCCTCCCCGTGTTCCCATGAGCAGGCAATGTGCAGCAGCCATTGGCTTGCTGCGAACGAGCCGACGGGCAGCGGGGATCTTGCTATTTTCTACGAGAAGCAGGCTGCTCCCTCGCCTCATTAGGTTCGCTTCCCGCCGAGCCTCCTACGGCCCTCAGGTCCTTATCAGCCCCGGCCAAGTGGCGGCTAGCCAATGATTCATACTACTCGTGCCTACGAATCATGCTCGGCTTGAAGCGGGCTGGGCCTGACTTTCCCTTGCTCTTTGGCTTCTCTGAAGTTTGGTCCGGTGGCTCTGACTCGAACCGGCCGGCGCGGGCTTGACTGGCGGCTTACTACTTACTCGTCCTCCGTCGCACGCGCACTCCCGAGTGGATATCCCCTCGTGATCGTTCCTGTCACGATAGGCATCTCCCTCGTCCTATCCCGGTTCGAGTGGCCATTCCTCACAGCACCTTTAATCTCTCGCCTACTCTCGGGAACTAGCCCAACCTCACACAGCACCTGGTGACCTTCCTTTGCCTACCTGTCAAGCTCCGAAGTCCGAACCTAACCTTATACCCCCCAATCTGCCGGCTCTGTGTTATTCGCTTTGCATCTGCATCCACCCCGCCCCTACAGACTACAAGTTATCAACCCGTCCTACAACCCTAGAAGCATAGATTGCAACTATTCCCAACCCATCATCTTCATTCGTACACGTACAATACACAATTATCTCATCTCAGTGCTTCATCGTCGCCCATCAGCATGGATGCTTACTCTATATGCTATACTAGTCCCTCGAGACGCAACTCTTCCAAGATCTACCAAGATCTCAGGTCCATCCGCCTGCATAGCCTTGGCCAGGATCAACTCATGAAGAAACTCACCACCATGGAAGTATCTGAACAGGTACGAACGGCCACCATCACCGTTTCTAGTGAATTCCTTGCTTGAGATCGACTCTGTTGCTTGAGGTGGTGTTTGCGGCACATCTCTCCTCGCACCTGGTATCTCTTATCATACCCCCGCCGCAAAGCGAGTGCGCGTTACATCGCTGACATACGGTTGGCAGCGGAACAAAGCTGGCCTCACCTCAAAACCGCACGTCGCTGTGATTGGTGCCGGGCTCTCTGGACTGCGATGTGCAGACATCCTCCTCCAGTATGGCTTCAAGGTCACCGTCATTGAGGCCCGCAACCGCGTCGGTGGTCGTTTGCATCAGGAGACGCTCCCCAATGGCCACCTGGTCGACCTCGGTCCCAACTGGATCCATGGCACCGCAGACAACCCCATGCTGGACCTTGCCAAACAGACAAACACTGCGGTCGGCAGCTGGGACGCCCGATCCTATGTGTTTGACCAATTCGGTGACCTCTTCCAGGTCGAGGAGGGGGAGGTGTATGCCACTTTGATGTGGGACATTGTTCAGGACGCTTTCAAGCACTCGAACAAATCGTGCAAGGACATCCATCATGGCGAAAGCCTGCATGACTTCTTCCTCCAGAAGGTAGTGGAGAAGATCCCCGACACCGAGAACGACTACGAAAAGAAGCGGAAAATCATCATGCAGATGTCAGAGCTGTGGGGTGCGTTCGTCGGAAGCCCTATATTCAAGCAAAGTCTGAAGTTCTTTTGGCTGGAGGAGTGCATCGAGGGAGGTGAGTTGGGTTTTACTAAGAGGGCTGGGGGTCACCGCTGATCCTCTCTCAGAGAACTTGTTCTGCGCTGGCACCTACAAGAACGTTTTGGATACAGTCGCAAAACCAGTTTTGGAGGGTGCCGAAATCAAGTTCCAGACCAAGGTCGAGAGGATATCTTATCGGAGAGACCCTGAAGAAAAGGTAAAGATTCAGGTGGAAGGCGGGCAAACACTGGAGTTCGATGAGGTCATCGTCACGACTCCCCTTGGATGGCTAAAACGAAATCTTGACGCTTTCGAGCCTGCGCTTCCGATTCGTCTGACCAAGGCAATCGAATCTATCGGCTATGGCTGTCTTGAAAAGGTGCGCGGTATTGATCTTTTATAACGTCGCCGTTTTAACCTGTCGCGTAGGTCTACGTCAGTTTTCCCAAGGCGTTTTGGCTTGCGCCCGAGGGGAAGGGCCGAAAAGTCCAAGGGTTTGCGCAATGGTTATCACCCGAATACGCTCCCGAATCAAATCCAGAGAGGTGGAATCAAGAGGTTGTCGAACTTGCTAGTCTCACGCCGGAGACGTCACATCCCACTCTTCTCTTCTACACCTACGGCGAGCAATCGCAGTACCTCACCGATCAAGTCGCGGCGCTCCCAAGCCAGGAGAAGAAGGATGAGTTTCTCCTCAATTTCTTCAAGCCGTACTATTCCCGCCTGCCTCACTACTCAGAAAGCGATACCGACTGTAAGCCGACCGGCTGCCTAGCCTCGGACTGGCTCCACGACGAACTTGCTGGCTTCGGCAGCTACAGCAACTTCCAAGTCGGCCTGGAGACTGGCGACGACGACATCCGGACGATGCGAGAAGGCCTGCCGAACCAAGGCCTGTGGCTGGCTGGGGAGCACACGGCGCCGTTTGTGGGTCTGGGCACGGCGACCGGGGCGTACTGGAGCGGCGAGTCGGTAGGCAGGAGGATAGCCGAGTCATATGGGCGAAGGAGTCTGGCGTGAAATCTGTAGAATTGAAGGGAATCTATCGCGGGAGCGATAGCTGGCCTGTTTACCTAGAGTCTGCCTAGAGTCGAAGACAGATAGAGCCAGACGAGGGCAGCAAAGACGAGATGCCCGGTTTGTATGTTGCTGGCAGATGCTTGATGAGCGGCATGTGGATGTACTGTACGTAGATGCTCGCGTGAGTTGGTGTTTCGTGATGGGTCTCGCATTTGGAACCACCCGGCCGTGGTTCGTGGCCCTTGTGGGTGCTTGCTTGCCTCGGATCTCATTCCTCCACGTAATGGTATAAAATTGCCAACACTGCAAGGTAGTCTAGGTGCCGTAGAGTCCCAAACTGCCCGGAGAGGTCATGGCAAAGCCAGCGAAGCAGTGGACCCACGCTCATGCTCATGCTCATGGCCACGTCCAGAGCACACAACACCAGCGCTGGCTGGTGTGGACATGACGCTTCACCAGGGATCCGTTATCGATTAAGCGGTTAGCCATCTGCCGCCCACTGAGAGCGCGATGCACGGGTCAAATGATGCTCCACGGCCGCCCTGAAGAGGAAATAGGTGGCTCTCACGTCACCGCGAACCGCTAAAAGACCATGCGCGGACCCCTGGTGGCGAGTCACGAGCCTATGCTTATAGCGGTCCTAGCGCTGGGCCTCCAGCACATCACCCGCCGCCCGGGGGAACGCTGGACGGTTTGGAGACGCTCTACGTTAGGCTGCTTGCTCCAAGTTCCTCCCCCAAAGGTTCCCGGCCCCCCGCCCGCGCCTCAGCCATCCATGCCGTGACGGTGACGGTGACGGTGACCCGACTCTCTGGGAACCTCGACGGCCTTGACTTCCATCAAACAACTCTATCTCTGATAACCATCTTTTTCGCAGCCACTTCCATTTTATCTTCTCTCCTCTCCCGAAATTATTTTTCACCCGCCTTGAAACCCTCGAGCCTCTTTATACCGGACGCGCTCCACCATCCCATGGCCTTCCGTCTCCTCTAATCATGCTCTACGGCCCCGCATCTGGCCCGGGGTCTACTGATAGCACGCCGCCGACGCCGGCTCTGCCTAGAGGTTGACACCGTCGACTACGAATACGTACTCGCGAGCCACTGACCGTCTCTTCGTTTTCCATATCCCGTCTCCCTCTTCATCCCCCGGCTGCGAGGGCAGCCATCGCCACACCCCCGTCGATTCCGACTCGAGATCCCTCACTGCCGACGCCATGGCTATGTTCTTCCAGTCGTTCCAGAGCTCCTCCATGCCCAAGAGGCTGCTCCGGTATGCCTTGTCCAGGCTGGAGCTCCTTGACGCCGAGGCGCTCGACATGGAGAACCTCGACCTCGCGCTGGGAAGGAACACAGTCTTCGAGTTTCGCGATGTCGGTATTAAACTCAAGGTAGGACAACCCGCAGTCCCGGCGACATTATCGATGAGGCTAACATCCAGTGCAGAAGCTCGAGAAGCTGCTCCGGCTCCCCGCCTCCTTCAGGCTGCAAAAGGCCAAGGTCCTCCTCCTCCGAGTCACCATCCCGATGGACTTCTACACGAGCCCTATAACCGTCGAGGTCGATGGCGTCGATATCGCCCTACAAGTTCTGGGAGCCGAGCCCAGGTCAAGTCGCACACCAGGCACTAAGACGCCCGAGGACACGGCCATCGTGCCCAATACAGTCGATCTGGCACAGTCGTTCCTCGAGACACAACCATCTACGGAGCGCCGAAAGCTCGAAGATGCTCTAGCGGCTGAGACTCAGGACCTCGGTGCCTCCGTTTCGATGAGTGACGACGGAAGTGAGGACGAGGCGCCTATGGGAACAGGCCAAGCGCTTTCACTGCCTGCCTTCCTAGCAGACTTTCTCCAAGGAATAGTTGATCGCATGCAGCTCAGGATAAAGAGAGTCACGTTCCAGCTGGATGTCGAAGTACCGGTCGAGCCGAACTCACCAACTACCGAACTAGTGTCGTTCCAGATCGCCCTCGAGGACATCGACGTCGAAGGTGTCACTGCCCAGTACCCAGAACAGGATGGATCGCCGATAATAGTACCCAAGGAAGGCAAACGTCACGTCTCATTATCGAATGTTCGGGCATACCTTATTTCAGAAGCGAATGTCTTCTCAGCGCTGGCGCGATCGCCATCCATAACATCCCCTTCCACTGTCTCATCCCCGGTCATGACGAGAAACCCCCCCTCCCGCGAAGCCACTACTCTATCACAAGACAGTCTCCACGAAGAGCCCTCGCCCTCGTTACAAGAGAGCTCCAATGGTCACCTCTCCGATCCCGACGACTCGTACGAACCCGATTATCCCCTTGGTGACAGTGAGGAGGCCCTTGATATCCCATATGAGTTTTCCGATCCGGCCGACGATGAGCTTGACGAGAATCCAGCCACTCCTAGAGCCTCTATGTACCATGACTTCAACAACATGTCCCTCGAGGATCCCGTTGAGGAACCACTGGATGAACCCATGGAAGAGCCGTTGTTTCACTCAACAATGGGTCCTATGGACCACACTTCATATTCCGTAGGGATTGAGGACGAGAGACCTCAATGGGCGAGCGTCGAAATGGAATCCAGATCAGCTCCAATGTTGGATTCGCCATTTCACCTCACTTTTACAGAGCCCTTACGGTCTCACACTCCTACTCAACGGTTGGACCGATCCATCTCGTCCACGGGCAGCTTCGGGGTTGACTCAGCTGGCGATCTCGCAGAGTCACATGTCTACACACACGAGGAGGCCGAGAGCATGTATATGAGTGCGTTTTCTCAAAATGATGCCCAGTCGTCGGCAGCTCTATTCCCTGTCCCCTCCCGTCACACTCCTTCGCCACCCGAACCAGTTGTAGAGCTCGCAAAGTCCCCAATAGAGGAGACGAGTCCGTTCTTGGAGGAAGTCAAGTCGCCGATCGAGGAAGCAACGCCAGTCGAAGAGGTAAACGAGCAAAGTACAGCAGAGCCCGCAGTCCCTGTTGTCGAAGCGCAGACGCCTCGAGCAGTTATGCCTGGTGGATGGGATGATGACGCCGATGATTCGCCTCCACACACCTCAATCGATTCGTCAATTTCGCGGAATACTTCGCCTCGGACTCATGTGAGGGCAGCTCCGCCAAGCGAAGCTTCAGACAGCGACACCTCCTCACCGGCCTTCTCCAGAGCCTGCATCGCCGAACAGGAGCCAGAGCGCCCAAGCACGCCAGTGCGCCAACAGGACGATGTGCCCACGCCAAAAGGCCCAACTCGACTCGTCAAAGAGATCTTCAATCTCAAGACCATATCAATATACGTACCATCCCAACACCGTCATATCCAGGTTCAGGCCGCATCGCCCGAGTCGGTAGCCCAACTGTCACAACATCTGGGGCGTTCCGTGTATCCTCAAGCGCCTGGTGCATTTTCAGTCCATGGTGCCGCAACGATGTCGCCCCAGAGCCCTCCAGCACCAGCTAAAAGTGTGGATGATTCGCTCGAGGTGATTCTTTCCCCCATCAACGTCAACTTTGATGCATCTCTCGGCTTCCTGTTGGCAATGGTTGTGGGCAAGTTACTTGAGGCCGTCAAGGACAACAAACCACCTGTGGCTACGCAAGGCAACAAGCAACAGGAAACGGCAAAGACGACTCCAGATGTCAAGATCACACTCGAGGAGATTAAACTCAACTTTCTTAATAGGTTATGTGGGGTTTCGGATACCCCTGAGCGCTATCTAGACCCGACAGCATTCATCTTCGATCAAGAGGTGCTCCTAAGCACAACGCTTCAGAACCTAACGGTCTCGATCTCACCCACCGAGATGACATCAAGGAGATCTAGTCGAGACAAGTCCGTGTCCCAGCCGGCCATATTAACCAATATAGACGTGGAAAAGTTTCGTTTTGGTTATGCAAACGGTGATATCGTCTCTTTTGACAGCGGCAGGCCAATGAGCACCTCGGTCAGGGACACGTTCCTCTCGGCCGGATCTGACATTGGCATCAAAATCATCCAGTCGGGCGACAACATTAAAACCGATATCGAAACGCTACCACTCGTGGTTCAGATCGACTTGCAGCGACTAGACGAGACCTTCAGCTGGTTTGGCGGGCTGAGCAGCTTCCTTAATATGAGCGCCTCTATCGCATCCAGTCCTTCACCAACACCAAAACCGACGGTTGTGTCTCCGCAAAAGCCCCGAGGTGTCCGCTTCGATACACCAATCGACCCTGGCGACAAGTCTGCCGCCTCGGAAAATAAAGTCAATCTCAGGATTGGGGGTGCCTTGCTGGAGCTCGTTGGGAGGGATTGCAGTGTTGTAGCTGAATCAAGCGCAATCAAGGTGGTCAGCCGGGAAGAGGGCATCGGTATGGCATGTACCATGATGCGGGCTTCTGGCCCATACTTGAAGAACTCTCTCGCCGAACCCGCCATCAGCACCGAGATCAGCGGCGTTCGCATGGATTTCTTGATGGCACCTCAAGATGCAGACCTAGAGAAACTTCTCGAGCTCATTATCCCTTCCAAGGTCAAGTTTGATCACGGCAATGATGAAATCATGGTCGACACACTTTTGCGCCAAAGAAGGAAGGGTTCTGTTCTCCGGACCTCGGTTGAGACTGTCAACGTCCGTGTCCAAAACATGGCGCAACTTTCGGTTCTTCCCAACCTTGGAGAAGAAATTGCGAAGCTCTCAACGGTCGCCAAGTATCTGCCGGAGGATGATCGACCAGGACTCCTGACTCTGGGTAATATCCAGAAGGTTGGAGTGAGTGTGGATTTTGGTGGCAAGCTTGGACACTTGGGCGCCGAAATCAAGGACTTTCACGTTGGACACATATCGATGCCGTCCCTAGTTGCTTTGGCGATCCATGGTATTTCTGTCAAGAGGAATAGGACTGAGGAACTCATTGGCAGCTCAACATACGGCCCCAAGGGAATTCCTTCGCGAGGTCCCGTCATAATGGCTAGAATGATTGGGGACGAGATTGAACCAGTCATCAAGTTGAAGATGCAAGATTTGAGTGTCGAGTATCGAGTTCCCACCATCATGGATCTGTTGGACCTGGGCGAAGATGCGACACCGCAGGATTTCGAGACCAGTCTTGCCGCATCTGTTTCGAACCTTGGAGACCAAGCGCACCATGCTCTGGCGAGACAGCCGGGCTCCCCTGGATCCGAGAAGACGAAAGCTGGCAAGCCAATGACTTTGGACATTGGCTTCCGCGACTGTCTTCTTGGCTTGAATCCCCTGGGGCAGCCTTCAAAGATGGTCATTGCACTAACAGATGCCCACCTTGTTGCTGTTCTCCCCAAGGATGTCGACACCAACGCAGTTTTGAACATCAACAAGGCGTCTATTCTCCTCATTGATGACATTTCTCAGCTTGCGGAAGATGATTTGCCAGTCAGCCAGCGACCTCGCGCGTCATCTTCAACTTCCCGACAAGTGGCAGACATGTGCGCACGAGGTTATGTGGATATTTGCTACATCTCCTCTGCAAAGGCGGTTGTCGATGTCATGGCTGACGAAGATGGCGAGAAACGAGTCAACATCGAACTTAGAGATGACCTCCTGGTCTTGGAAACATGCGCAGACTCTACACAGACGCTCATCTCACTGGCCAACGCTCTCAAACCACCAACACCGCCAAGCAAGGCGAACAAGTACCGGACCAACGTTATCCCTGTCCAGGACCTTCTCGCCTCAATATCAGCCGAGGCCTTCGGGAAGCCTGAGGGGGAATACGACTTTGACCAAGACTTTGCTGGTGCCCAAGAATTAGCGGGCAGTGGTTCAGATGCCGACTTCTCAACCGACAGTCCATTGCAGGTCGAGTCGCAATTCTATGACGATGAACCTGGGGAGGAGCTTTTCGATGCTGAAAGTAGCTCGATCCTATCCCATGGAACGACTATGAAGGACACTCACGAGGGTGTGTTGTTAACTGGCTTTGATCCTTTGTCGACAAACCGAAGTCAAGACTCCGAGGACATGGACGACCTTGTCATTCATGAAGACTATTATGGACGCAACTCGTCCAAAGATGGTAAAGCTAAGGTCTGGAACTCAAACAAGAACACCTACGACAGGGCGCCTGATCAGCTTGTTACGCGCAGCCCTCTGCGAGTATCTGTTCGGGATGTCCACGTCATCTGGAACCTCTTCGATGGCTATGACTGGTCACATACGCGGGATGTTATCACCAAGGCCGTACAAGATGTGGAAACCAAGGCATACGAACGCCAGGCACAGGCGCATGTGTATGAAGAGGAATTGGAGGATGAAGAAGCGATTGGAGATTTCCTCTTCAACTCAATCTACATCGGTATCCCGGCAAACCGTGATCCTCAGGAGCTCTCACGAGCGATCAATGAGGGCCTCAACGACAACGCGACCGAGACCGAGTCTGTTGCGACTACCGCTTTTACTTCAGCAACGAACCGGACCGTTCGGTCTCGCCAGTCGAGATCAAAGCGACTTAGGCTGAAACGTAGCAAGCACCACAAGATCACCTTCGAACTCCAGGGCGTAGATGTGGATCTGATTACTTTCCCGCCCGGTTCTGGAGAGACGATGAGCAGCATCGATGTCAGAGTGAATAACCTGGACGTCTTTGACCATGTCCCAACGTCGACGTGGAAGAAGTTTGCGACCTATGACCAGGATATGGGAGAACGCGAGATGGGTACCAGCATGGTTCATCTCGAGCTACTGAACGTCAAGCCACAACCCAGTCTTGAGGCCTCCGAGATTGTTCTGCGAGCTACGCTTCTTCCTCTGAGACTGCACGTTGACCAGGATGCTCTGGACTTCATCACCCGATTCTTCGAGTTCAAGGACGACAAAGTCCCTGTTCACTCTTCTCCAAGCGATGTGCCGTTCCTCCAACGCGCGGAAGTCAACGATGTGCCCGTGAACCTCGATTTCAAGCCGAAACGTGTGGATTATGCCGGTCTCAGATCCGGACGCACGACCGAGTTCATGAACTTCATCGTGTTACAGGAGTCTAGGATGGTTTTAAGGCATGTCATCATCTACGGTGTTTCTGGTTTTGACCGACTCGGCCAGACACTGAATGACATCTGGACGCCTGATGTTAAGGCTAACCAGCTTCCTGGTGTTCTCGCCGGCTTGGCCCCTGTCCGCTCGATCGTCAACGTTGGTAGTGGTATCAAAGACTTGGTCGAGATTCCACTGCGCGAGTACAAGAAGGACGGCCGTGTCTTCCGCAGTATTTCCAAGGGCGCCGCAGCCTTTGCACGCACTACCGGCACCGAATTGATCAAGCTAGGTGCCAAGATGGCAGTCGGAACCCAGTACGCTCTACAGGGTGCTGAGGAGATGCTTTCAGAGGCGCAGCAACCCGAAGGCACATGGGACGACGACGACCTCGACCCAGAGGAGAAGAAGCAAATCTCGCTCTACGCCGACCAGCCAACGGGTGTAATCTCCGGTATTCGCGGGGGATACCGCTCTCTGACGCGGGATGTGAACCTCGCACGCGATGCCATCATCGCTGTGCCCGGGGAGGTCATGGGAAGCCAGTCAGCAGGTGGAGCGGCGAGGGCGGTATTGAAGCGTGCGCCGACGATCATCTTCCGGCCGGCTGTTGGTGTCACCAAGGTCATTGGAAAAACGCTGATGGGAGCGACGAACTCGATTGATCCTCACAACCGGCGCCGGATTGAAGAGGTAAGCTCTTTATTGCTCCTGACTTTTGTTTCACCACAAGCTAACTATTTTCCAGAAATACAAGAAACACTAAATACTATGACGAGGTCCTGTTGGAACTCATATACGAAAGTCCCACTCAAGGGGATGGATGCTATTGATGAAATTTTTTTATTTTTTCTTACGGAGCACCAGCGTTGTGGCTTACACCTCTACTTCTCAGTTTCTATTCGCTCGATACTCTCTTATTTCTTTCTCATCTTTGCCTTGCACAGAAAGCGGGTTAAGTAAGGGTGGGTATCCGTCGTTTCGAGAGTACAGTCACGCATCCATCCATGATAGATTGGCGAAAACGGCACGCCTTCTGATTACGTTGTGTATATGCATAGACGTTGGAGAAGGCAAGCATGGGGTATTTGTGTGTTTGCTTATTTGAGTTAGGAGTTGGATCTTAGGGGAAATCGTGACAATTTCTAAAGGGGGGTTTTCTTTGATCCTTGTTATCATGGGGGAATTTGGCAGGCGGATGGTTGTTTTTATAGATGATACCTATCCAGAATGATGCAAATATTATGTGTGCCATCTTGCCGGGCCACACATGTCCATCTCCTCGTGCGTGCGCTCTCGCCTGTCATTATAGCCATATTTCTCATCTTTACAAACCACAACGCCTCGCCGATCCCTCGAAAAGCCCTATGCCTAGAAGCGGTCGCTGATTCCCTTTTCCTTCTCTTGCGCCTTTCTCTCGCGGTTCGCATCGACCCACCACTTGTGCGACTCTTCGGTGCCGGTCCACTCCCCCTCGTCGCCGATCTCGTCCCACGGCTTGGGGCTCAGGATGTAGTGGATGTTCTTGACCTGGTCGTCGCGCCAGATGGCATCGTGCACGCCCTTCCACCGCAGCGTCTTGAGGGCGTTGTAGGTGTAGGGCAGGGGCACCCAGCGGCCGCGGTACAGGTCGGACAGCAGCGACTGGTCGGCGAAGTCCATGTTGGCGGCGTCGGCCTCCATGTGGGCGACGATCTGGTCGTACAGCGCGGCGGACGGGTTGACGACCTGCAGGCCGCCGTTCATAAAGCCCAGCGGGCCGACGGCCGGGTCGGCGCCCTCGGTCTGGGCGGCGTCGGGCTCGGCGTGCTGGAAGGTGAAGGCGCAGTTGGCGGGCACCCAGTCCTTGGGGTAGTGCGGCTTGCGAAGCGGGTTGCACACGCAGGCGTGGCCGGCGGCGAAGACGCGGCCGCTGGAGTCGCGGCCGCCCGAGGCGCTGAGGGCCGGCGGGTCGAGCTCCAGCGTCATCAGCTCGTCCATGTTGCGCAGGACCAGCATGTCGGAGTCGAGCTGGACGACGCGGGCGTACTCGGTCAGCGAGAAGGGCGTGAGCTTGCTCCAGCAGTCGTAGAAGCGCGGGTCGTTGGAGTAGTCGCGGCCGGCGGCGGGGAGCAGGTAGGGGATGTGCTGGGTGGCGATGCCGCGGGCGCGCAGGGCGGCGTGACCCTCTTCGGGGAACGAGTCGGTGTAGAGCGCGACGAGCGGGTAGCGGGAGCGGACGCGCTGGAGCGAGTGGTGCAGCGTGAGAAGGCCCGAGAGGTAGTCGAGGTTGGTGATGAGGGTGGTCCAGACTGACGGGGGGTTGTTAGTTAGAGAACGAAACGCAGCTGTGTTTTGCTTGTACCCTTGTCTGAATCGACGGCGCGTTTCCTCGGTTCTGATCCTGCCATTTTGTCGAGGTTTCCGAGGGTGTTGGAAGGGGAAAGTTGTTGTTTGTTGTTGGTAGAGGAAATGATGGTGATGTCGTCGAGTTGCGCGAAGAGGTCTAGTTTTCCGGTGGGGGAGGGGTTTAGAGGTGCGGAACGGCGGAACGGCGGAAGGGTCTCGGAGCTTAAACGCGAGGCGGGACGATGTGAGATATAATATTGAGTATTCACGCAACGAGATACTATTCAGGGTCTAAGAGAATTGAATAATTGAAGTGTATACGTTGGCCTGGACGATGTGTTTCCGTGTTGCTGCGACGGAGCTCCATGGCGGGGCAAAGCTGTCATGACGCAATTAGCAATTTGCGAACCAGGCCGGAGGTGTCGTTGTCTGGAATCAACGCACCTACCTTGGACTACCTTCTTAACGTCCGTGTGATCAAATGGTATCCTAAAAAGTTGGAGATTCTGCAAAGGTGCTTCACTTGGAATATCTCATCTCGGCTTGATTCTAACTCTGTCTTCCATACAACGTGTTACGTCAAGTCTGATATCACTCGGGGGTATTGGTCCAAGCACGAACCAGCGGGCAAACCAGCTGCTGTCCACATGCCAGTTGAGCCCTCTCGATAAGGCAGGTCATTGAAGGTTCAGGAGTAAGTCACCTAGAGCGTCGTCAATCAACTCCGGGTGATGTAGGAGACGGATCTCCCCGCCGCATTCCTATCCGGACTTTGCAGCGTAATCAGCAGAATCAGTCACTGTAGATGTCCCGTCTCTCCAATAAGACAAGAGTACGCGTGGTGCCAGTGCGTGGTATCGCAGCTGCACTTGGATGGACCGCTCCCAGGGCCAGGATCAGATCAGCAGGAATCGGACCATCCGGCTGCGGGATGCGAATGCGAAACGAGAGCAGTCGTGTACTGTACTGCTTTGCATACTGTGGACTGATGCCATTATGATCGGATGTCAGGGCACATGGCGGCAGATGCATGAGAGACTGGGTTGGCAATTGGAGCAAAAAGAGCGGCTACCTCACGCAGCCCAGGTAGTCTGCATGGTACATTAAGTAAGTAGGTAGGTATGGAAGCCGGCGTCCGACGAGATAATGCAGAGTCAAGTTCAAGGAATCAAGGCTACAATCACAGTCCAGACACAAACGCCTCAGATTGCAAGCAGCAAGCAAACTTGAAAAGCACCGTCGGAGCCCCTGCCGACTCTCACGAGTCGGTAAAACCGAGTACGAAGTACGTACCTTTCTGTTGAGACGCGATCGCCTTCATTTTAGACGCTACCCACGGTGAGTCAAGCAGCTTGGCAGCCTCACCTTGCACTATGTGTCTCTGCCGTCCGTGCGAGCCTGCAACTGCCAGGTCAGACTCGGTGAGGCACCCACTCAACCACCCAGACCAAAGCAAGCACTGTTCAACAGTTTCATGCCGCGAGTCCAAAATAGCAACACAAGGGCGAGGAAATAAGCAAGTCGAAATTGGCCATTTTCTTTCTTTCTTTCTTTCTTTCTTTCTTTCCTTCCTTCCTTGTGCCGCCTCAACCCCCACTCCCTGCGGTGCCTGCCTCCCGCCTCGCCTCCCGCCTCCCGTCTTTCTTGGAACGCATCAGCCCCGACCCCGACCGACTCAACAAAGACCCAAGTCAAAAACGCCGCCAGCAACACGTGCTTGTTACCCCCTGGAGGAGGGACTGGCCACACACACTCAAGTGCCGAAAACAGTGACTCCCTTGTTTTGAAGATTGCCGACCACGGAGACGAAACTCGGATGAACTGGACGGTTCCGAAGACAGGCCTCGTAACTACGAAGGAATTGAGTTGGCAATAACCGCCTGAGAGGCTGTTCCTCATCGCCGACGTCTGGACCTGCAGTCGGTCCCGGTGGTCCGCGGCAATGGCTCAGCCGTCGCAGGGGAGCTCGCCCACTAACTGCACCGCTGGGAAACCAAACACTGCGTATACAGGGCCAAGAAAGGCCCCGGCCAAATGGCGACTCCCCCGAGCAACCGAGCTGGCGGGTTCCTGGGGCGCTTCAACTCGCTGCTGCCGACCCCGGGCATCGAACAGCGGAGCACCCCTGGGCCTACCAGGCTTCGGGATTCGGGGTCGCCCTGGAGCTCGAGCTTGGACACTGGGCCGACAGCTCTCTCTGACCGATCAGCGGTCCCCTTCAAGTGAGTGCCGTGCCGCTGAGCGAATGGAACGCTAGCTTGGCTGCCGCTTTTGGTGACGACGGCGGGACTGCAGAACAATGTACACCATCAGAAAAGGACAGAGAAGCCCAGGAAGGGAGGGAGGAAATGGGCCTGAGTCCCTGGTTTCATCTTTGGCTCCTGTTTGAGGTATAGTCGTTGTGATTGCGCGTCTCTGTGGTGCCTTGCTGGAGCCTGGAGAAAATCACCACTTCGTTCATGGCCTCCCAAGCGAAGCTGCGCGGTTGATTAACTACCCCCCCCCCCCACGTTTTGGCTCAGATCTTCTGCCGTGCGTCTCCCCTGCCGAGCCTAGATTTGATCAGCAGAAACATGGGGGAGAGACATGAGCGGCGCATTGGTGGCTTCTGTTTCCCTGTTAAAGCGGCGATGCTCCCCGGAAGCTTGCCTCAACGAAGTTCCTGTGGCGGCGTCGCCCTGTTGATCGTCGGCTGGTTCTGCATAGGTAGCTGGCTTTGGAGGGACGACAAGCAACTAAGCACGTGGCGTGGCAAGTTTCTTCACCAGGGGCCTGGACTGGACTGGAATGACATCCTCGTCTTCTCCTGTCTTGTCTCGCCCCGAACGCCGACTCCGACAATTCACGGACCACGGCGAGACGGCGCGGTCCCTTCAGCCCTCGGGGGGTTAAGCCCGTCCCCCCAGCCAGCAGGGAACCTTCCGCGGACAGGGCGGCGCTGCGTTAGCTTCGAGTTCCATGATTGGATCTCAACGTCGGGTGGTTTCCCCGCTGCGCTGTGGACACTTGCGGGATGCATGTTTGCGCGCCGCTGGTGTGTCGATGCGTCGAAGATGCCCTCTGACTGACCGACTACAACCCCTGGAACGGGGGACGGGTGACCAGCTTGGCCTGGAGCCATTGATGGGAATTTTCCCTAACTGGGAGACGGAGAGTGGGCGGGTGGGTGTGTACCAAGCAAGTCAAGTCAAGGTCCAAGCATGATGAAGGAGGAGGAGGAGGAGGAGGAGGAGTGTGACACACCCGTTCTCCATCTCGCAAGGTACTGCAACAAGTATATCTAGAGCTTCCCAGTTCTTGCCCTTCCCGGCCCGTCCCTGCTTCCCCTCTCCTTCCGTCTCATCTCATCTCATCTCATCTTGTCTTATATCGCTGCAAGTCCCAACGCAGTCCCTCGAACCTTCCCTCCATCTCAACATCCCAATTGCTCCTGCCCCAACCGCTTGCATTGCCAATTACCAATTGCGGGCCTCCCCCCCATTGGCATCTCGTCTCCTGATCGCCGTCACCGCCTAGTACCTCTTCTTATAGCTTATAAGCTTGGGTCCGGACTCCCCCTCTACACGCAACACAACTCCAACACAACCGCAATCCGTCACAATGTCGTCAAGAATCGCCGTCACCGCCTCAAAAATGTCCCGCGCCGTCGTGGACTCCCAGCGCAGCGCCGGCGCAGTGCTGATGCCCAAGTACGACGAGCTCCTGCGCACCCGCCGCACCGACGAGGTATGTTCAAGACATTCACTCTCGCGCTCCCAATTCACCCTCGCTGACCTCCTCACCTACAGTCCCGCGGCATCACCACCACCCACCGTCCTACTCCCCAGCCCTCCATCGCCAACCGCACCAAGCCCCTGATGCAGGGCTTCCACTCGACGTCGCCCTCCCAATCACCTGTCGCCCACCTCGACACCACCGTCCTGCCGCCGCTCCACCCGGTCCCCGTCACCTCCGAGGACCTCCCCCGGATGCCACTCCTCCCGGACAACTACGGCGCCTACCACGCCTCGCTCTCCGACGCCGCCGACCTTAGCGCCCGCTTCCGCGCCACCATCGTCGCCACGGACCCCGACAATGTCGTCCCCGGTGCGCCCCTCGCTGCCGTTGAGGGCGTCACCGTGGATGGTGTTGAGCTTAAGTTCGCCCACCAGCAGCCCCAGCAGGAGATTGACGCCGACACGGACCGCAGCACCTTCATGTTCGACATGTGGCGCAGTATGGTCGAAGATGTCATGAGCACCACCAACCCCACTCCCACTACGCAGAAGAAATCCAACTGATCTGCCGGTGTCGGGTAAGTGTCACGATGCGGAGGAGGTGATGTGCTAGGGTACCGGTATTTCATGATAACCGACCTTGCTGGAATTGGGGGATATGATATAGCGTTGTAATTGCTTCTACTGCCTCGCACTCTAATAGTCTACGGCACAATGCTTCGACTTAGAGCGCCGAGTAGCCTTCACGATCTCGACGAGTCACAATGGAATAAATCCAAAATTGATTATTTATTCATGCTTCAAAATGATGACGGCCAAAAAGTGTTCCAATACCAATTTTGCCAGCCATTTCTACCTAGGTGCCCAGAGTGCTGTGCCTGCCGTGTCTTGTTTTGGTGTGATAGTTGTGTGGTTTTGTGTTGTTCCTATGGTATCATCTCTCGTAACACCCTCCATCCACCACACCATCCACCATTCCTTTGTCCACTGGCTCCATTCCACATCTCCCTTTCGCTCAGACCATCTTTCCCTTTCGTACATACTCAGTAACCAATCCGGCTAAAGATCAATCTCTTTCACCATCCTCCCGTCTCTCAAATCACCTTCCATTATTATAAGCCCCTTACCTCTTCTTCAGCGACGGCCGGGGCTTGCACTCGTCGTTGTTGACCGGGTGCAGCATGACCTTGATGGGGTAGTCCTGCGTGTTGTGCTGGTAGCCCTTGCTCCAGTCGTAACTAACGGCGTAGGCGAAGATGGTACCATTCTTGTTGAAAGTTGTGGACGTGATGCTACCGCCAACGTTGGGGTAGCCCTTGAGACGGTGCTTGGCGTCCTTGTCCCAGAAGTGGAACGTGCCGTCGGAACCGGCCGTGCTGAAGGTGCCGTGGACGGGGTGGAAGGAGATGTCGTTGACGGCGTAGACGTTGGTGACGCTGTTGGCCGGAGGGTCGCGGTGGCACTTGAATGAGAAGTTGGAGCTGAACGCGTTAGAGCCTGGACGGACATGGGGTGCACGATAGGGGACATACTTGGAATCCTTTTCCTCCACGTATTGGATAGCACATCTGCCCTCGATGCTACCGATAGCGAAGCCCGCGGAGTCGGTGAAGCAGCTCACCACCCTCGTCTGCCACTTCAGGGGGCTCTGCAGCGTCTTGTAGAACTTGGTAGGGTTCTTGAGGTCGATGATGTTGATGTAGCGGTCCGCCGTGCCGACGACGCAGAGGTTGTCCCGGACGTCGAGCGTGTACACTCGCTCCTGGCAAGCCACCGTCGCCGCGGGACCCTGCTGTCGGAGATCCCAGTACTTGACCGTCTTGTCCCAGGACCCGGACACCACCATGGGGCCGTTGCCGCTGTCGAAGAAGCGGACTGAGCGCACGGGCTGGTCGTGGGTGCCGATGACGAGGTCTTGCTGCGACGCCAGGTCGCAGACCTTGATGTTCTTGTCGGCGCCGGCCGAGGCGATCTTTGTTCCATCCTGAGATCCGGGGGGGTTAGCTCACGGGGGGCTCCATACGTTTTCCGACGAGGTCCCCTCTTACCTTTGAGAAGTCGACGTTCAGGACGGGTTGGGTGTGCTCGTAGACGTGGCGGCCTTGGCTCTGGCCCTGGGGGGTAATCTCGTAGATGCGGACCTTGTTGTCCCAGCTGGAGACGGCGAGGAAGTCGGCGCCGTTGGGCCCGGCCGCGGGCGAGAAGGCCAGGTCGGAGACGGCATCGGTGGGAGGGTCGGACAGGGCGACGTCCGACTTGAGGTCGCCGACGGTGTTGCTCGCCGACGCGCTCGCGGCGGTGCCAAAGAGTCCCGACATTGTTGCGAGCGATCCAAGGAGCGAGGCGAGGCAAACTAGGAGGATGCTGTTTTCCCTTTTTTTTCCTTTTTTTTTTTCTTCGCGTCTTTCGAGCTGAGCGCAGATGAACAGAGGGGGGACGATCGAAGGCGACGGGTTCAATCTTGAGACTATCTCTCGAGTCGCAAGAGAATGGCTTCCGAGGGAGGAGGGCTCGAACCGGTCTTTGAGGGTGGATGCGCCGGCTTTGTACTCCGTATGTCGAGGCGGATGAACAGGCACGAAGGCAGCTGCACCAGCCTTCCCAAGTCGAAGCTCGGATTGGCTCAGCCTAGACGCACGCTCCGTAGCGTGGACCCTGCCTAAGGCCACTTCCCCCAAAGCCCCGTCGCATAAAAATTCAGACGCGAACTCGGGCTTTCCGATTTTTCTCTTTCCTTCACCACCCTCCTCGTTCAACAAATCGCCATTCGGAGCTCACAAACGGAGACGCTGCAGAGCTTGCTCTGCAGCGTCTCGCATCCCTTCCAAGCTCTGGGAGAAAGTCCCCGGACGTCTCTTTTTATCGAGATTGCGGAAACGCGCCGCCATAAAAGCACAGCGGCTGACCTCGGCCGCCCAGGCCCTCTCCCTGCGCCGGCCCTGTTTCCACCGCTCGACCCTTGCAACGCAATCCAATCTGATGTTCCTGCTCACGCCCCCGGCCCTCGTGGATGAAGATATGAGTCCGTGCCGGCGGGATGTGGCGGGCGCTTCGAGCTGGTGTGCTGCGCGAGGGGAGGTGGGCAGACGTTGCGAGCGCTCGCGGGTGTGGCGTCGGGCGCCGAGGACTTGTTGTCGAGGTTGATAGGTATGCGATTGCCCGGCGAAAGCTGGGTTACTCAATGGGGCTCATTCTTGACGCGAGGGGGGTGCCACCGTCGACCTTCTGGCGACGATTCCCTCTTTTTTTCACTCTAAACTTCGCTGGAAGTTCTCTTCGAGGGGATCGGAACCGGATTCGAGACGGGGTTCAAGTTCACATGATGATGACCATATAGAGTCAAGCACTGAGGCAGGAAAAACCTGCCGATGCTGATAACATACTATGTCAACTGATCAACTTGAACCCTCTTGTTTCTGTTTCGGATCGGCCTTGGATATTTAAATAGATATTGTGGTGTTTCCTGTCGATGTCAAGCCTCGAATTGAGAAGTATCCCAGCTGTCCGCATAAGGAAGCTATGGGATCTCTCGGGTCTCCTACCAAGAGATGTTGAGGGCTCGCCGTACGCTGGTTGATGCTGAAATCAAGTAGCCGCCAGCTCTCTGGTTGACTACGTGCCAGATGACCTTGAACATATCCGAGAACCATCATTATAAACATAGAGAAGGTTGTTCCACCAACATCACTTCGTGTTGTGTCGAACCTAGGTGTTTGATTCCCTGCACAGACTTGCCGGTATTGGGTAGACACCTTGATGGTTGTCTCACAAACAAACCCGGGCTCGAGATGATTGTTTCTTGCGGAAACGCTAAACTCCTGCCAACCTCCATGGCGTCGTTCGTATCAGCCCCATACTCAAGTCAATTTACCCAAGGCCTCTTCATGGTCTCGAGAACACCAGATGCCATGTCGAGCAAGTAGCACTACAATTCCAGCCGAGGCTGCGATTGCTGTCTAAACGACCCCATCGGTAGCCCGCAATACGTCGAAGGAAGCTTGACGATGGTTTCAGGATCCCATAGAATTGGGTCAGCTAGACACCACAAAGTTCAACACCCTGCCTCCTCGTCAACCTTGTTTGCTTGTCTTCCTTTGTCCCCCGCGATGGGAAAATTCCGGGGAGGGGGCGAGTTCTGCGACGAGGAGGTGGTGTGCGGGCTGCGAGTGGGATTGGGCCGAAGAAGCGAATCCTGGCTGGAAGGGCGACGGTCTGATGAGGTGGAAATCCAGTTGGTGACTGAGTAGACTGTAGGCCACGAACAGATTCCTGTGCTCTTCCAGGTGAACAAGCAGCCACGATCACAGCTCTGTAGTCTAATCATTAGTGTCGCATCCATATTCTACTTGGAAAGCTGCTGCGCAAAATTGATGTGAACGAGTGTATCCAAAGTAAGGTGTGCCTGGGCTGCTGTCCGTGCCGCCTCCTACAGGCACCACCGCTCCCCCATAGGCCCGAGCCCCTGGCGCCCAGCAGCGCCACACGCTTTCGGGCTGGGCGAATTGCACCAAAGGAGCTGCACCAAGCCCGCGAGACTTCCCCCAGACTACGAATATTCGAGCCTGGTCTTCACGAACACAACCCAATGGGATCGAGATGGTTGCTACACCTATCCCAATAAGCGTCGGGTTATCACACGCCTCTTTCTCGTCCACCACAAACTAGTACCAACCTAGCCTAAACTATTAGACACGCAGGGGGCTCGCTCGTGGAGAAGCCCATTTTCCTCTATTCCACTTAGACAGGGCCTGGGCGGCACATTCGTCGTAACGCAGACGCGGTCCTTGGTTGGCGGGGGATCTCTTTTTCTTCGTTCCTTGGGCCTTGGACCCTTGGCCTATTGCGCGGTGACGGTGTGACGGCGGCGTTGTGCATGCGCATATGTCCCGGGACGGGGTTCATGGACGGATGGATGGAGGGCGGGCTGCTGTTTTGTTTGAAGAGGACTTTGATGTGATGTGAGTGATGCCCTTTTTGCCCTTTTTTTTTTACTTCGCTTCTTCCTCAGATTTTGCGTCCCTTGACTTCGTTCCTTTGCCATTGTGTCTTGTCGTTCACGAGTCTTCGTGTTGCCGGACCCCTTCAACACCACATCCATCTCGTCCAACAGTAAAGTCCTATAAGGCCACGCACATTCCCTCGCCTCCGCAGTGTCACAACCACCCCAACAAATACTCACTCGCTCACTGCCCCTCGTCTTCGCATTCCCACGATGATCCTCTGTCTCCGCTTCATCCCTCTCCTCCTCGTCGTCACCACCGCCCTCGCCGACCTCGCGCAGTTCCAGGCAAACCTCCCCAAGTGCGCCGTCAAGTGCGTCGCCGCCGGCGCCAAAGAACACGGATGCGCCGTCACGGACTTTGACTGCCAGTGTTCTCACCTCGAGGCCATCATCCAGACCACGTCGCCCTGCCTCGTCAAGGCCGGGTGCGAGCTTGGCGATCTTTCCGGTGCGTATTCTTCAACTTCTTCTCCTGCTTTTCTTGCTTCTTTCTTTCCATCATCCCGGGGTTTTTTTTGTTTTTTTTTTTTAATCCTCGTGTTTTTGGCCCCGACTGACATCTGACTATAGACACCGCCAACCTCGTTGCTGATCTCTGCGCCGAACAAATCTCCAACATCACCGTCTCACAAACAACCACGGCCGTCGGAGCAACTGCAACTCTCGGCGCTGCGGCTCATCTCCCACGCAACATCGCATGGGCTGGCAGTGTCGCGGCCATGGCAATGGCGGTCGCGGTGCTATAGGTGCTTCGGTTGCAACGGAACGCTGGGTAAAAGAACCGGGGCATGGGTGTTTGCATCGCATGGCGTCGGATGTCATAACGATTTGGGCATTTCTCGGGTCGCGTTGCCCATGCATTCTAATAAGGCGTTTCCGTGTAATGTGCTAACAATAAATGGCGTGTAATTCTTGATGCCCAAATCTATCTATATCATAAGCAGTTCTATAGGTCCCGTGAAATGTCGTTCCTAGCTCATTGGAGGTTTGCCGACTCTCCACACCATTAGTCACAAGATTCCTTGACCCCATTCCGTCTTAAAACGCCGTTACTCCTATCTTCGATCCTCCGTTTTGTCTGCACTTTACCCTTCCTCAAGGCCCAAACTTGCCCAAAGCGCCGTGGTTGCCGCCGTCGAAGAAGTCCTGCAGGTCCTCCAAATCGTGGAACTTGGAGGCCAGCTCCATGCCCTTCCGTCGCTGCGCCTCAATCCGACGCCAATCCCACTCGCCGTCGACAGAGAGGTCAACGTCCGACACGTCCGCGGACAGGTCGCCGACCTGCTCCTCCCCGCTCATCCAGCCACCGGGGCGCTCCGGCAACAGGCCCGACTCGCCGCCGAGGACGTATGCCGGGTTGACGGTGAAGCGGCCGAGCTTGAAGACGTATTTGCTGATGGCCGTGGCGTATATCTTCTTCTCCCAGCCGCCAGCCGCGTCCTGGGCTCCGCGCGTGCGCGTCTTGGCGCACCGGGGGTCGAGCCACTCCGTCGGCCGGGCGGCGTTCTTGGGCATATAGTGGGTGACGATGTACAACCACTTGCGGTCCCAGGAGAGGATACGGCTCCACATCTCGAAGCCCTTGTAGGCGGGGATCTCGCGCTTGAAGCTGCACTCGACGGCGCCGAGCATGATGCCGATGGTGCCCTTGACCGGGCTGCCGGTCTTGGGGTCCAGGACGATCTTGGTCGTCGAGTTGCGCGCGAGCGTTGCCATGGATGCGCGGCAGAGGTACGAGACGAGGTGGGTTCGCGAGATGTCGAGATCGGCGAAGTAGGTCGAGTTGGACTTGTGCAGATTGTAGTCGATCTCGAGCAGCGGGGCGTGCGATGCGGTGACGATAGGCTTGAAGAGGGCCTTGGGCGAGTGTTTCGGGGACTTGCGAAAGGACATGTGGTAGAAGATGGTGTAGAAGACGCGGTACTGGCTTCATGTTAGCGACGATGCGATGTCAAGGCGGGCTAAAGCCGCGAGGGTAAACACTTACGGTCCACGCGAACGGCATGTTCTTCCAGTTGAGGAGCACGAACAGCAGTAGCAGGATCCTCGACATCCGGCCAGGACCCGTCAGGAATGATTGCATCAGGGGGATCCAGTTGACGCGCCAGGCCGCATATCCCATAGAGCCGACGGCGATGGGCGCAAAGACGGGCACCACGAGGGACAGCCCCGGCAGCTTCTTCGCCGCAGACGCCATTGTGAACGTGAATGAGAGACGATGAGGCTATTCGCGCGACGTGGTTTCCTAAAGGAGAGTCTCGAGCGCAACACCACTGCTTGTCGGCAAGGGAGTGGATGGCAGCGGCGGTGCCTTGGGGATCGATGGACTTATATCTCGCAGGCGGCTAAGATGACGTAAAGACGGTCCCTCCGAGTAAGTGGGAATGAGTGTCAGGGGTGAAGTCGACGATGAATGAACGTCGTTCAGGGGTGTGCGCGACGAGCAACCTGAGGTGTTCCAACCTTCGACGCGCAACACGGCTTCGAAATTTATCGCTATCGAGCCTCGGCTCAGCCTTATTCAGTGGGGATTCGGCCGAAGATCATTGGAGGCTTCGAATTGTTGGGACGTCGGCGGCGGAATGATCGGGACGTTCCTTGCAGGAAAGCGCGATGGTACGACGTCGAACAGCCGATCGGAGCATCCAGAAACCCGCGTGGCTCGGTGAAAAATACTGCTTCGGGTGCTTTGCCCGGAGCTTGATGCACCAGCGGCGTGCCACAGGACGGCAGCTCCAGGACACAAAAGACCCAACAAAGCTGGGTTCGACGGGCTCAGCAAATGAGCGAAAATCGTACCGCTGCTACGGACTATAGAGAAAAAAGAAGGGTTGCTGAAAACTGCGAACAAAAGCAAAAAGAAGGTATAATCAGTGGATTCAAACCACCTCAGTTGGACGAACAGGGAATCGAACCCTGGACCACTCCCAGATGTCTTTGTACGGAACATGCTAAGGGAGTATTATACCACTAAACCATTCGCCCAGTGATTATTGACTTGCGACGTGTTAACGAGGTATATGGTGGCTATTGGTAGGAGAGTTGAGCCTCTATGCTGATTTCTCCTACCCTAGATTGAAAGGCACAAGTTGACTCACAGCAATTATTACTCTACGTACCACTTTTTGAAGTGCTTATATAGTTTTCTGGAACAGAATATTATTGCTTGAAGAATGGGACTAGTCCAATAAACTCACAATTGAGCATCATGTAAACAATACTTGCACTTCGTAGGTCCTGACCTTGTCAGTTTATTTCTTTTAGTCTCTTTCTAATCGACTACAACGACTTTTCAATCTCATCAACTGTATCAAGGACTGGCTTCCAGTTTGCCCACTCGGCATCACCCCCGGGAATACCGCCAAAGAGCGGCAACCTCGTACCGTCCGCATCGCCAAAGCCCCTCAGCCGCCCAACGGCCTCCTTGATGCCGACGGTGCCATACCGCACGACAATCTCCTCCATGCTGCTGACCTTGAACTGCAGCAGGCGGCGCTCGGCGGCCTCGGCGGTCGTGGGCTGCGCCTTGGCCGACAGCTCGTACAGGCGCACCAGCGTCTTGGGGAAGAAGCCCGCCGACCCGTCGATGGCCCCCGAGAAGCCCACCGACATCACCGGCAGTAGCTGCTGGCCCAGCCCCGTGAAGGCGTGGAAGTGCTCCGCGTCGATGGCCGGGTTGGCGCCGATCTGCACGTGATACGACACGTCGCCGTGCGAGAGCTTGCATCCGACGATGTTGCGGTGCTTGGAGAGCGTGGCGTACGTCGAGGGCACCACCTTAACGTTGTTTGACACGCCGGGATAGTGGTAGCTGGAAGGCAAGTTCGTCAGCACTGCGGGATAAGATATATCCGCGAGAAAGGGCGTCTTACATCATGACCGGGATGGGGCTCTGGTCGGCCACGGCCGTGAACCACCGGATGATGCCGTCCTGCGTCGTCACAGCGGCGTTGTACCCCGGCACGAGACACAACCCCCACTGGGCGCCGGCCTTGTGGGCATCCTGGAGCTGCTCCACCGTCTCCTCCACACTGTTGGTGGCCGTCCCCGCAACGATGGGGTAGTTGTCGAAGCCGGCCTTCTCCAGCGCGGCCTTGATGCCGCCGAGCACGCGGGCCCGGTCGCGCGGGTGTAGATGCACCGCCTCGCCCGTGCTGCCCAGCGCCACGACGCCGCGGATGCCCGCCTTGGCCAGGTACACGGCGTGGGCGCCCTGGGTCTCGATGTCCAGCGGCGCCGTCACGGCGTCGTAGTTGGCCGTCTTCTTGGAGGCGAAGAACGTGGGCACGGGCACGTACATGCCCGCGGGGGGAGGAGAAGCCATGGCGATAAGAGCGTTTCTGGGAGTGAGGGACGAGGGAGAATGGGAGTTGCAGAGAAGGCGTGAGGGGTTGGGCGGTTTTTGCTACCACGAGCTTGTATATAAGTCGAGCAGAACACAAGCCGAACTCGGTGCTTCGGGCTATCTGACAGCGACCTCTACCGAAGTGTGGACTAACCCCAACTGATGCAATCCGGCAAAGCGTATCAGCGAGTTCAAGGGTCCACTTCCTCGATGTGAAGCCACCTTCGGGGCGAACTCTTCATCCAATTAATAATGCAGCTTTTCCATGTCTGCTGATCGTATGGCATGTAGGCTAGGGCGTGAATTATCTGGCTGCCGTTGAATGTTGGGTCTCTATCACGGGGCAAGAAGAAGAAGCGTCGACCGACAACGCATCCATGACACAACCTGAGTTTTTGCTTGGGGATCCTAACTCTACTATTCACCCAGAGTGTGTTAGGCAAAGATAGAAGCTAGCAATCTGAACGGCAGCGGGAATGTGGACAACGTAGTCGAAAGTCTGGCAACAGCGAGAGTAAGAACAACATGCAAAAAGGTATGCTCATCCGGAGAATCGAACTCCGACCCCACGCTTGGAAGGCGTGGATCCTAACCATTAGACCAAATGAGCGATGGTTTTGAGTGGCAAAAGTCGAGCCTATTCCTGATTATATTATAAGAGTACTAAATTGACAAGTGTCAAGCTCGCAGTTGACCTCTTGGTGCTCGGGCTTCTCATGATCTGTTGCTGTGGACATAAATTCATGCGGGGTTGGTAGCTTAGACTCTGACTGGCTAGGTAAGGTAGGAAACGAACTCGAATGCAAAAGTTCCATGTTTTCTATAGTTTTTAACCCCTGGAGATACGTCCTCAACTGACACGTGTGGGAGTATATGCTGACTATTTTAAACTTTGGTCTGGTTCTTCTCTGCCATGGTCTTAGATGCTTTGTGTTGTGTTATTCAACCCTTTCTTCTGATCTCTATGCCTGTCTTGTGGTCCCCCACAAGCAAGTCCTGCCGGATATGCGGGCATTCTACGTATTACTACAACTGCTAACTCCTGTGCAAGGACCGGGAATCCGATTCTGGTTCTTGGCCACATCGCTGTGGACTTGGGCTCATCGGATGACTTGGGTACCCTCGGCAGGCTCCAGCACCTTCCACTGACAGTCCAGGTTCTTGTTCTCGTTGTGCTCCCTCAGCTTTTGGATGATCTTGTTGGCGATCCCCTCAAAGTTGTGGGTGGCGAGGGCCAGAATGGTCGGGCCAGCGCCAGACAGGCAGACTCCCAGGAACCCGTCCTCGGTCTTGGGGGACATGGACTCGACGATCTTGGTCAGGCCCGGGATGAGGGCCTGGCGGTACGGCTGGTGAATCTTGTCCTGCATGGCCAGGTGGATGAGTTCCGGGTCGGGAGGCGACTGGCCCAAGGCAACGGGCAGCAGAGCAATCCGCTGCAGGTTGAATGTCTGCGCACGGTGGGGTCAGTTGGGTCAAGTCGCGACTACAGCCTAGATACTTGGTCATCCGGGACTTACCACATCGACTCGGGGGTACTTCTCCGGGAGGACCTCGCGCGCCCGGTGGGTGGGGACTTGGAAGTCGGGGATGATGGCCACGGCCTTGATCTCCTTGGCCCAGGGGAACTTGATGTGGTGGCCGATGCCGTGAGGAGGGTCCGGAGGCGTCTTGCCGGTGTCCTCGCCTCCGGCCGGCGCGGGGAGGACCTCGCTGAGGGGGATCTCGGTCCTCGCGACGTCCTCGGGGGTCAATGGCTTGAGGTACGTGCCCACGAAGCCTCCGTACAGGGCGGCGCCGACATTGTCAGGATGTCTCTCTGCAAGTTCGCGCGTTAGATGCCGGCTCGAGGCTCTCTTGGCTTGGCATATTCACGCACCAATCATGAGACAATAGTCGAACAGCCGGTCCACGTCGAGGTCCTTGAGGCCCCCGACCTCCTTCCCCAAGACGACGCCGGCCACGACGGCGGCGCCCGAGCTGCCGAGGCCGCGGCCGAGAGGGATCGGGTTCTTGATGTGGACGTGGGTCTCGACGGGAAAGTCGCGCTGGGCGTGGCAGCGCAGGACGTACAGGGCGACGCGGGTGATGAGGTTGACCTGGGGGTCGAGGCTGATCTCGGCGGTGCCCTCGCCCTGACCCTCGTAGGTGATGCGGCAGTTCAGCGGGTGGTCGGACTGAGGCTTGGAGCGGTCGATGGTGACGTGCAGCTCGAGGTAGACGGACAGGGCGAGGCCGATGACATCGAAGCCCGGGCCGATGTTGGCGCTGGAGCAGGGCGTCTTGACGACGAAAGACTCCATGACTGTGGTTGAAACAGTAGGGAATCGATCAGCGGGAGGGTTGGGGCCGTATCAATCAGTGGTTTCAATGGCGCAATTGGGGGCTAGATGAGGTCCCTGGAGGAGAAGTTTTGCCATCCAGGTCTCTCCACCGGGTGGTGACTCGCCCGAGATGCCAGCTCGCTCCGCTACCTAGCCGATGACGGAGGCCCCTCCAAATCAACAACTGGGAACGAAATCCAGAAGCCTGGCGGCGGGGTAATACATTTTCCAATTGCTGCCCCTCCATCGTTGCTGGGCGATCTCGCTCCCATTGGCCCAATTCCTCTGCAGCCCTGAAGGGATTTTTTCTCCAGGTGCTAATTAAATGCGGTGGCCAAGGGGTTTCCATCGGGTGATCGGCCGGCACCCGTTTGTCTACCTTGTCGGCCCGTTTCGTGCTTCAATCCAGTCCATTTGGTCGTGTTTTGAGGCCGTGAGAAGGAGTTAAGGAATCAAAGACAGACACACCGCTTCTATCGTTGAAATCGATACATGAAAAACCCAGCCTTGCCTTTGCTTACCCGTACACAGCTTGCCTCGCCTCGTCCGGCGCCGACGACGCGAAGTGGCTGACTGGCCCAAGCTATCGGTCGCACACCAGCATCAGCGGTCAGCCATGCAAGCCATGCATGTTACCATGAATGCCCTGGTCCGCCGGAAGTCGCAGCAGCCCAGAGAATGAACTGAGATGTGCTCTCGCATGCCACAGCACAAACTTTTATGTCGTTATTCAGACATGCTCAAATAATCCATGTCAATAGCATTCAGGGTCGCCTGGCCTGGGCAACGGCACTGCTCTCTCGACTCGACTCCCGGGTCGCACAGTCCACCCACCCGTCACACGTCCCAAAAATAGATCCTCACTCTCGCCATGATGTCAACACAACAACAAACACGTGGGATGCCATTTCGCTAGACGCTCAGGTCAACGCCCAACCTCCTGCTCGAACCCTATGTCGCAACAATTCAATCAATGGCTTCCTCAATGGAACGTTGTATCGGATCCCGCCATCCAACCGTAACACCGACCGGTCATCGCCGTTGATCCTCACTCCCTAGTCCCTAGATGCGTTTGCGGTGAGGCACTTGAGTTGGACAGCCTCGCTCGTGTTTGACTAAGACCGCAACATGTCGTGTTCCCAGACTCGATCATGGTCCTCCTTGGATCTCGAATCGTCTCATCTGAGCCCTCGCGGGTCCTCTACCCGTCTGCAAGACTCATGCTAATAACCATCACATAGATAGACATTCTGTAGTCTACCCAAGGAAACCCGCATTGGGCTCTGCTCCGAAAAGCCTCTGGAGCTTCACGGGCCCGGCGTCCGGGTTGAGCGATGCACGGCTCAAATAGAATACGCCCTCGCTCATCCCGTCCGTGAGGTCATCTGCTCCCCAATCCTCGTCAAGCATCTCCCTTCTATGTAAAGCTTCTGGGCTGGGTCTATCGGGGTCCAGAAGCCCACCCGACTGCGCCCAGGCCAGCGACCTGTGGCCCGGGCGCGCCGTGCGGAGCGGGTCGCCACGTCCACGGAACCTCAGCTCAGTGCCGGAATACGAGGCGGGCTAAGCTACCCCCCACAACGAGTCTTACTATGTACATGGTAAAGATAGCGGTGGCAAGGGGCTGTTCACGATCTGGACCGAGCAAACAATACCCGAATAGGGCGATAGCCTGGGGAGAGAGATCCAGGCGAGAGACGGTTTGATGGGCTCGGCGTGCCGGAAATAGATTCCTGCATTTACATCCAGCTACGGCGGGAACTAGCTAGGGTAATGTAGCTAGTTAATCCTCCGGCCCATCACCGCTCGGGGGATTAGACCCAGCCTCTGGGGTCAGTTCCCATCTGGAGTGGCTCCTCAGCGAAGCCCGTGATGGCAAGATGCATGCTCGTCGTGAAGTTTACGAGATGCAAAGCTTGAGCATCCGAGTATAAAGACACACGCCCGTCCTGCTCTACTGTCTCTCGTTTCTTAGAACATCATCACACACTCTTCAACCACTCCAGCCTTCCACCTTCAACAGCAACATCTTCACCACTCCAACAACTCACTTACACCAACTTTTCTACCTCCCAAAACCGACCAACACCGCCAACATGCAGTTCTCCAGCGTCCTCAGCATCTTCACCCTCGCCACCGCCGCCTCAGCCGTCTCCGTCTCCTACGACACCGGCTACGACCAAAAGTCCCGTTCCCTGACCACCATCTCCTGCTCCGACGGCTCCAACGGCCTCATCACCAAGCACCCCAACTGGAAGACCCAGGGCGACATCCCCAAGTTCCCCTACATCGGCGGCGTCGACGCCATCGCCGGCTGGAACTCGCCCTCTTGTGGCACCTGCTGGAAGCTCGAGTACAAGGGCAAGACCATTAACGTCCTCGCCATCGACCACGCCGCCAGCGGCTTCAACATCGGCCTTGCTGCCATGAACGCCCTCACCCACGGACAGGCTGGCAAGCTCGGCCGCGTCGACGCCAAGGCCACCAAGGTCGCCGCCAAGAACTGCGGTCTCTAAATGACATCTTTACGACCTCTCGATGGGATAATCTTCTCTCCTTAATTGTTTTCAATATGCATTGCATTGGCTGGCGTTTTAGACTACTACATACGATCACACTAGATCAACATCGATTTGGATATGCATAAATCTACAAAGATTATCACCCACAACTCACGTTGAAACACAAAAATGAAAGATTTCTGGTAATTGAAAATAACTGCAATGTCCTGGCAATGAGAGAAACTCGTAGTGAAATATCATGGTCATGGAACTCTGCAAAGCAACCAACGTATCCTGACCACTACTACCCCCACATGCACCCATCCCATATGTCCTCAGGCCAAAGCCTCTCGCCTTCTAACGTGACATGGTTCTGACCCAGCCACCTTTGTAATCTCTCTGACCTCTTCATGCCTCCAGAAGTAGTGTGCATAATTGCGAAGCGAACGTCTCATGTGCGGGGACCACTTCGCCTGAGCTTGATCTTCTTCGATGGCGATGGTGACTTTGCTCCAACAGAACTGGTTGGCGAACACTCCTCACTCTCGCTCTCAGACGCCACTCTCTTAAGATAGAGGTGGCGGCGCAATTCCGGGGGCGTCGTGATAACGACTGGAGGAGGAGACAGGGACGAGCTCGAGCCTGATGAACTGTTGGTTCTTTTCGGGGTTCGTGCGGTTGGAGACTTGGCAGTCTCCGGGGTCTTGTTGCCTGCAGTCTCAGTGTTATCGACCGATGTGGGGCTTGTCGAGCCAGCTGAGCCACAGCTTCCGGTGGTGATATCGGCGGTGGTGTCGACGACATCAGCGGCGGTACCAAGTTCAAGAGACTTTTCGTTGCCCTTCTCGCCTTGAATAATTAGCAACCTTCATTGATCCACACGTTCACGCCACTTACTGTCATTCTCTTCGACATCATAAACCCACATGATGTATTCCACGACCTCAACTCTTCCGGCGAACTCTTCGTAGCTCAGGCCATCTTCCAGCCCTCTAGGTGGAAATCGAATTTGGCTGGGCGCTTTGAACCCCCCAATCGCCTCCTTTCCTTTGACCAGGGCCATAGAAAAGTCGATGAAGCGACCGAACAGAGCTGTTTCACCCTTGAAGACAGCGCATTGTTCATCGGGACACTATCCCATGAAGTTGATGGCGTCTGGGTCCGAGATCTTGGTGATGTCAAGTTCAGTGATCTCGCCGGTGTGAGGGTCACGAGCAGACTCCACGGTGAGGTCGAAGCCTGGGAGCAACTCCAGGCGAGGGGGCACGACGGGGCCAACCTTGAGGATCTTGCCCTGAAGATACTCGCTGTAGGCTAGCTCCAAGACTTCGTGACGGGTCTTGTTGACGGCAGAGAGCATAGCTGGCGATTTGGAGGAGATGCCCCCGTCGTCGTTGAGGTTTTCGTGTTTCATCTTGCTGGAGTTGAGTTGAGTGGTGCAAAGGCAATCGCGGGAGTGAAGACTGCGAGACACGCAAGAATTGATAGACTGTAGAGCTGCCACCCGAGTCGTGCGAAGATGAGGAAGGATGAAAAGAGAAAAGAAAAAGTGGCAGGAGGAGTTATGGGAGTCTTTAAATAAGTAGGCAGCCGCAGACCGACCGGGACAGGTGTCTAGCACTGGCAGCCTACTACCTAATTAGGTAGGGAGTCAACGCTCGTTTCAAGCCCTCGTACCTAATTAGGAACACGCAACGGTCAGACTAAACACTGTTTGCCATTTATTGTCTGAGCTTCAACTCGCGTTTCGATTCTTTCTTCCTTAATAGGCTACGCATAATAAGAATGGGAAATTGGCTTTCGGAACGGCTGTTGCTGTTTGAGTCTGCCGATAACTTGCAGCAACTAAGCCGACGCACCACTACAGAGCAATTCTCGTTTCCTTGAAGCCTTGCTCAATGGAATCCCTTTCGGGAATTGACAACTAAGCCAGCACAACACACACTTGTGCGCGATCTTGCACCTTCGACTTGATGCCATCTCATTGCTCAACTGCAAGGCCCCACGAGTTGATTGGATGACTCTTGCATTCAAGGACCAACCACAGGCCAGTGGGTTCGCGTGCCACAACACTCACCGACAACGGACGTTTGCATCTGTTTAGGTATGTTCCCGTTTAGGACGTCAACGTCACTGTACTCACTGCAGTCGGAAGTCATGAGGTTCTCGGGCCTAACCGACTTGGGCTCCCATCCCCCCACTGCAACGCTGCGGCAAGTGACCTTGTACATACGTGCCACATGCCTACACTTCAGCCTGCGAGCGGTAAAAATGCGGCAGGTGCCAACATTGGTTGTAGCTGCAGCAGAGGCGTTCCGGTTAGCCAAGTGGTTGGACAATGGAAACAGCCCGGACCTTGTCACGGCGCGGCCGCATGATGAACCGAAGTTGGTGGACCCCAATCGCTGCCCTCGATGGCTCCAATGCCTCGTCAGAAGGACAATCCATCATTTTCCTTGCGGGTAAAAAAAAAAAAAAAAAGCAAAACGCCTTATTTCCAAGGGCTTGATCGAGTGTTTGCATGTTTATGCCGGCCTTGGTCGATAAGCTCCCAGTCGTCTCCGATCTGCCGAAGCTAGCGCTGCGCGTGCGACAGCACAACGTGGGGCCTCGTCATCCACGGTGTTGGTCTTTCTCCATCCTCTAACCCCGGGGGCCATCATTGCGGATCTGCTGGAGGCGGTAGGCCAGTTTGCAGCATCAGGTCAGGCAACTCACCGACTGGAGTTCTGAGCGAGATCTTCGCCAACTGCCCAAGATGGAGTCGGCGCCATTCATCCAGCGTCTCCCCAACGAGCTTCTTGTCCATGTCCTCGGGTTTCTCGACTCGCCCTCTCACATGCAGGATGATTTGCGAAATGACCCCACAAACATCTCCCGCCCCGGAGTCGCCACTGGAGTCGACACCCCCATCAAGAATGCTTCCCTGGTTTGTCGTCTCTGGAGACAGTCGGCCTTGCAGCTCCTCTTCCGTCACGTCGTCTGGTCATTCCAGCGCTTCTACAAACCCACCGACTCCGACATCGTCTCCAAAATCCCGATCCTGGACTTTCTAAAAAGAAATGGGCTGTCCAAGAATGTCGAGAGCTTCACCATTCTCATAGACCCTCCCAAGGGAACGGGGAACTTCAGATACGCAGACGGAGAGTTCTGGGGCCTCTTACCTCCAGAGAATTGCCCTCCACAACCGCCAATGTCATGGAACCTCCTCTGGTCAGTCATCTCTGCCGAGCCGCAACGGACGCCGACCCACCGTCCTGCCTCAGCAGATGGGCACGATGCGAGGGAAACTGACGCGGCGGCTCGATCACACTGGGACAACAACTGGCTATGGTGCACCATCTTTGGGCAACTTGATCCCCTTCGAATCACTTTGATTAGCTCGGCAGACATCATTTCTTCACTTTTAAGCCGCAGCGTAGACTTGACAAGTGAGTGGGCTTTCAATAGTCACTATCACATTGTGTCACTGTCGCGGGCATCGCGTTCTACACACCAGCGCGATGGAAATTCTGCTTCTACTTCCGCCTCTCCCTCTAGTCTTTTACCCTCGAACGAACAGAGGACACCCGGCGATCCCATACCCAGCGACTTGTTCAGCATCCGAGACTGGACATCACTACTCGTCAACGAAGGGTCGTTCGTTCCCGTATACTCAACTTACGAGTTCTTCCACTACTCGGCCCCGACTCTCCTCCCCGTCATCCTGAACCCGTCAGACTCATCCTTTAACCACCTTCAAAAGACTCTCCACTCATTCTCATATATCGGGGCCTTTCCGCTTTCGCGCCATATTGAAGAGGTCGTCCTCCCTTACTGTCCCCCGGTCGAGCACTTTTATCTCCAGATCATGCCAAGGGACCTCGGCTTCTGGCAGAACAGCAACCTCGCGCACGTTGACATTACTGACTTGTGGCTCGAGTGTGACACCGCATATTCGTTTATCATGGGTGATGTCTTTGCGCGAAACGTGAAATCGAGATGGAAAAAGCTCGAGGTTTTTGAGAGTGGCGATGCGGCCATGGAAGAGGCGTGGGTCATGGCCATGCAGTATGTTCACGTGCATGGGCTAAACGGCTGGAAAATGCTCAAGGAGGGATACTTTGTGCGGAATAGTAAGGCGCATAATGTGCTTGGCGAATCAGTTTAGACATGGTAGCATAATAAACCCGTTTGCCGGTTGCCTCACTTCCGGGAGACGACAGCGCTCCTTAGCTACTTCTAACGTGGATGCTCAGTTTGCTCGTTGAGTAGATGCTAAAAAGAGGAAAGAAACCGGAAGGAATATTCTACGTATGGGACATTTAAACCAGATGCATGTCAGCATGTCTCGACTTTGTAGTTCCAGCCGACGTCTTCAGCTCAACACGCAATGCCCTAACGATCTCACGAAAGTTGTGCAGAGATGAAACACCCGAGTGTACCAAATGTAGGTACCAGGACTGGCACGAAGGAGATTATCTGCGCGAGACGAAACCCCTTCCATTATACGTAACCGAAGATCTTCCAAGTAGTGCATAGAGGAAGTGCATGATATCCCAGTAACGCCTCTTCTCTTTACCCCATATCCTGACTTCCCATATGACCACCAATTCGGAAGCCCACATCACAACGAGACATCCCAGTTTCCGGCGCCCTGTTGGCTCAGTGGTAAAGCGCGTCACTAGTAATGATGAGATCACTGGTTCGATTCCAGTACAGGGCAAGTACGACTCTGGAGTTCTTGCAGCTCGCGAGGGTTTCTTTTTGCGTGTTTTGGCGATTTTTGTTTTGCTGGGCATCGCAGGTGTGGTTGTGTGGTTGTGGTTGATGGGTGCGGGTGCTGACATAACTGCGGCTGTGCCCGTGTGTGGCACCTGCCTGGGTAGTTTTGGTGGGCATGATATACAGAAAATCGGGTTTTGCTTCCGATGAGACGTAAAATTCATTATTTTCTTACTAGGACGATTGTCAGGGTCTTTCTTTTGGGTTTGGTCCGTTTTTGTGGCTGGAGACGGCATGGTGGACGACTCTGCTGTGCGAGCAGTTTGAGGTTTTGGTGCACTACCCCCGGCTAGGGATAAGCAACTTTTGCTAATGGTACATGCCTGAAGCTGAACATGTCCAAACACGGAGTCCTTATTAATTATACATTGTACCTTAGGCATTGACCCGTAGATCTTGTATTTTACTTGTGTTTCTTAGAAACATTCTTTCCTTACGGCAAGTATGTTCAAGCAGTCCCTCACGCCTGTGGTTCCGTCACGAAATCAATATTGGTGCAAAGAGCAATGCTCTTCGCGTTACCCGTTCACATTCTTTGGCTCCCTGAAAATAGCGAGAGAGACGAGAGCGTAGAAGTAGTTCAGGGGACATTGCCTCCAACATTCACGTGCATGTAAATAGCAGCGGCGGAGATCATGATACCTCTTTCAGTAAAGGCGTTCGTCCTGAACGTACATCTATCCTGAGCCGTCTCCCCAATATTACAAAAGCATTGTGGAACTCTGCAGCCATGCTTAGCTGCCCGTTGTATCAACCCAAATAGATACGTTAGCCATGACGTATATCTGAACCCATTCACAAGCAATATGCAAAGCCACGCGTACGCCAACCCAAACCAGTGATATGCAACCCCGTTGTCGTTAACCTGAACCTCTGGCCCGTAGCACAAGTAATAAAACCAAGATTTATAAACCACATCAGTCGCCGAGTTTAATCATCGTCACTGCTGATATCGCCGTCTTTGTCACTGTCGGACAGGTCCACGATGGGCTCCAAGGCCTCGTGCTCCTGCATCTCGCGGTACGTGCTCCAGGTCAGGCCCAGGAAGGCGACGACGATCATGGCGCCGCCGAAGATGGCGGCATAGCTGAGCGGCTCGCCGGTGATGAACCAATCGACGATGGCGACGATGAAGATGGTCAGGAGCGCAGCGACGGAGGAAAGGACGGGCGAGGTGAGGGAGATGAGCACGAGGAATGAGCCGCTGAATGTGGCGTTGGCGAGAACAGCGAGGAGAATCAGCCAGCAGGTGGAGGCGACGGGGAGCTCAAACTTTTCGATGCCGAGAAAGTGAATGATGGGCAAGGGAACCCAGAGGACAGTCAGGGTGAAAAGACCGATGCAGGAGCCAAAGGTGTTGGCGAAGATCATGCCGCGGCCAGGCGACACTCCCTCGGGCGGGCACGCGAAGCGCTTGTACAAGACTTCGTACAGGCCGTAGAGAACGGAGCCAACGCCAATGACGAGGTTTCCAAAGAATCGGTTGCTGGCTTCGACATCCTGGGTCCCGGGCTTGGTATCACCGTACGCCACGACGAGAACACCTGCAATGGCGATGAGGACCGCCACGGACTTGTCGAGACGCAGCGGCTCCTTCAGAAGCGGGACGGAGAAGACGTAGGCAAAGAAGGCTGAGCAATTGTAAATGGCGGTTAGATCCGAGGGTGTCGTCAGACTGACGGCGATGTACCAGCTCAGCCCCGCGACGGTCAGCGAGCAAGTGATGATGGCCGTGAAGCGCACTAGGTAGCGAATTGGTCGGGCCCGCCGCTGCACGGAGAGGCGGAAGACGTCGAGCGTCTGCGTCTCGATCATCATGGCCGTGGTGCGCAGCAGCTGCTTGTGGCGCTTCCAGAAGACGGGCCACGGCATGTCGCGCTTCTGCAGGCGCAGGATGGCCAGCTGGACGGGCCACAGGACGACCCAGGAGCCGTGGGTGAAGTACATCATGCAGTACGCCTTGTCCCAGCCAAGGTCGTGCTGGATGTAGGCGCTCAACTCCGTCTGCACGCAGAAGGACACGAGGCTGACGGCGAGGAAGAAGGCCGCGTACGTGTACTTCTTGCGCGTCGAGCTGACGTTTGCCTCGGCCGCTGTCTGGGGGCTGCGGCTGCGCATCGTCGACCGCCGACTGAAGGAAGGGCGCTCGATCATCTCGTTGTGGTGGTAGGGGCTTCGATCGCGGCTGGACCCGCGACTGGATCTCCGGCCGTCGTCGCTCAAGCGAGCGAAGCCGGCGCGGCCTCGCTCTTCGTCGGCCTGTTGCTTGTGCAGCAGCGGCGTGCCGGATCGCCCATCGGTCGGGCGATTGAAGGCCGGGCGGCGGGCGCCTTCGGGGTCCATGTTGTCGAGCTCGAACCAGTCCTGGCTGTCGCCGTCTCGGCTGTCCTGGCGGTGATATTTCCCGTCAGGGGCGGAAGCGGCGTTCGGAGGGCCGGAGCTGGCACCGGGGGCGCCGAGGCTGCTTGGTCTGGCGGAGGCTCGCGGCTCGGGGGTGCATGTGGTGTCGTCGGGGGATTCGACGGAGAGGCGTTCGTGATCTCGCAGAAGATGGACCTCTTGGTCGTGGTCGGGTCGCCGAGGCATACGAGACGGCTAAGACTGAATCAAAGGAGAGAAGAGAAGAGAAAAGAAGAAGAAGAAGAAGAAGATCGAGCTGGCCGGGGATAACGTTCTTTTTGTTGGACCCGATCAGCAGTGCCCGTGGTGGTGTTGAAGTCGGGTGTGCCGTGCAGCATTCGTAGGCTTAGGTCGTCGCAAGACGGTTCCTCGGGGGGGGGTCCAGGGGTGACAGTTGAGTGGTCCAGGGGGGGACGGGCGGGTCGACGACCCCGAAATACAAGGGCTGTAGCAGGGGGCTAGTTGGCCCAGGGAGTGCAATGATCAAGATGCCAGGCGTCAGGCGCGGCTGGGAGCCTACCAAGTTGCGTGGTCCGTTCGAGGGAACTGCCACTCAGCTTCCATTGTGATGAACCTGAGGATCTGACTTGTCCAGGGAGTTGTGCTAGTGCGGACCGTCGAGGCTTTCCGTAGGTGGGATGCTTCCGTCTGTCCCGTCCGGCTCCCAGAACCCAATCCAATGGCGCGACGTCACGCACCCGACAGCCCGGTTGTGCAAAGGGAGAAACCTTTATTGCAACCTCTACTTGTGTCTACTTGTATGTCTATTGTACCTAGCTTATTGCGAGGAAACAATGACAGCAATAATACCTCGCTGACCTAGGGACTCACAAGTCAGAAGAACCTCTTCACTGGGGTCCTGGACTATGTGGGTGGACGGGTTTCTGGCTGACTAGGCCACTCATAGTGGTCACAAGATGACATTGTTCTAACATATTGGGGGTTCATGCGACATCGTTAAGCCCCTGCCTCGGTCATCCACTGGATTTCCCGCCGTGCTTATCTCTCGTGCCTCATGCCATGTTACCCTACAAAGATCTAGCCTGTGATCCATCGTTTTCTCCTATCCGTCCACCCGAATAGCGGCGATGACGCCAACGGTCATGTGCCCGCGACACCCTCACCAAAGCACCGGGGCACGGTTTACCCCACCAACCCATCCCCCCTAAACGCGCTGTTTTATTTCTCCCAACCTGACTTCTACTTCGCGCCTGCGCCGAACAACGCCGCTTGGGCATCGTAGGTGTACTCGAGGTCGCCGTGCCAGTAGTTCGTTGTGTCCGCCTTGGACAAAGCCCACGCCTCGTCCAATGCCTTCACCACCTCTTCCGGCAGCGGTCCCTTCTCCAAGTCGTCGAGGTTGCTCTCCAGCTGGGCGACGCTCGACGTTCCGATGAGGATGCCGTCGTTGCCGTTCTTAATCTTGAGCTGAGAGTGGTGGACCATCCAACGGAGAGCTGTCTCTACCATGGTCAGGTTGGCCTTCTCTACCGCCGTCTCAATCGTTTGCAGCGCCTTGAAGGTGCTGTCCCGGAAATATCGCTCTCTGTACGCCTTGCCGCTGGTTGCCTGGGAGGAGAATCGGCCGCTTTCGGGCACTATGTCTTTCGACTTGATCTTTCCGGAAAGCAGACCGCCGGCGATGGGGTTGTACACGACCACGTCTAGCCCGTAACGGCGGCATGCCACCACCAGCTCCGGCTCGATGCTTCGGGTGATGCAGTTATACATGCCCTGGTAGACCGTCGGTCTCACCCAGTTGTTGTATTTGCAGATGGCAACGACCTCGGCCACTTCAAAGGCTGTGAAGTTGCTAATGCCGAATCGCACAAACTTGCCTGCCTTGTGGAGCTTATCCATTGCCTCTAGCGTCTCCGCGAAGGGAGTACCGCGATCAGGGCGGTGGAGGTAGAGCAGCTAGTAATAACATCAGCAACACGATCCTCGTAGGTTAAGTGGTCGACGTGTAGCAAATGTAACTCACATCAATACAGTCGGTACCGAGTTCCTTCAAGCTCGTCTCGACTGACTCAAACACTTTCTCCGCAGTGTTGTCCCCAGGGGTACCTGGATACTTGACCTTGGTGGCCAGAGTAAAACCCCTCTCCTTCCACCCAGTCTGCGCAGTCCATGCTTCTTGCTTGCCTCCGATGTAAACGCGAGCCGTGTCCAACTCGTTGTATCCTCTGGACTGGAAGAGATCGAGGTTCTCCTTGTAAGCGCCCAAGTCAGTAATGCGTGCGCCGTCTCCTCCCTCAGGGCCAAAGGTCATGAGGCCCAGGATGATACGGTTGGTCGGGTTCTGTGCGATGAGAGGCATCTTGGTATGATGAATTGTGTAACTTTTTGTTTGTTGATAGGCTTTAAGATACGAGGTCAGGCGAACAAATCCAGGATAGAGAATGATGTCGGTAATGGGAAGCTGCGTTTCGGAAGAAGCACGACATACGGCACCACGCAGTTATATACCCAGAAACCACGTCAAGAACGGCCCCACCCCGATTGCCAATTCAGCGGGAATATCACCCACGAAGACGGTTAGTCGGCTCAAGCTGCCGACCTGTGGGCTGTCCAGCCTTCGGTGTTTTGATTAAATCCATGAAGCTTAATATCATGGTGTATGAAGTGCCCCAGTGCCGTCTTGCGGTGCCGTCCTGCGGAGCCTTTGCAATGACGTAGCCTCAAGCTTTTGTCAGTGAGACGGATGACGGCTTGGCTTGTCATAACTGGGTGCTTGATTCATTTATCGGTAGATATCCAGAAATGGAAGCATTTACTGATAAATCAAACCTCTCTTCAATGGCTTAAATCCGTGTATATCCCTCAGCTTTGTAGGTCGCAATTCTTGATGAAGCTGGGCTGGTGGTGTAGTAGCTAGCCATTTGTCATCGACCACGGCCATGGCTCCAACGACAAAGTCCAGTAAGATGGGTCCCACCATGCTGGAGATATCTGGAAATGACTCACTTCCCGGATATTCTATGGTAAGTCCGAAAGCGATAAATGGGCAAATGAAAAGCGATACAAGTTCAATCCGGCTCCGAGCGCTGTAACTATGAAGTAACTACCTAGGAGTGAGAGTTAGTGGGGAATCCTTCCTTTAAGCCTAAATTCACTCGAATGTGTACGTTCATCAATTATGCTAATGTCGCCCTTTCAGACTGATAAAAACAGTGTGTTAAAAGCAGTTGGCGTGATAAGACGGCCTCTTTGCAGTCCTGGTGAATGTCTTCCTGCCGCTCCTAAGGGTGTCCTATCAACAACCAAGGTCTCATCATTTTCAAACCTTAGTCTTAAAATTATTAACTCTATTACTCTACAATTATCATCATCATGTCAAACCCATCCTCAAGGCATTTCGAAAATACGACCAATTACTCGTTTGCGGGTAGGTGCGACATTTGAATGAGGGGAACATTGTTGGCGTTTCCTGGAGGTGGGGTAAAACGTCCGAGGAAAGCGGCCCGCCAACTCGGTGCCGGCGCGCGGCTAAATCTCGGGAAGTGGCCAATCCGCGCGCTCGATATCGAAAATCGACGCCGCCATTGAATTTCGAGCTCAAGATTTGTCGTGTTGAGCTTCAGACTTCCGTCGCCTACAATTCCTGTGATGCGGTGCCTCAAACATGCCCATGTACGAATAGACCCAAGGCTACTATTCTTCGTTTTGTTTGCTAACTCGCCGCAGCACCGCAATCTCATAGACTGATCCATCATGAGGGCACACCTAGCCCGCCATGCTCGACGGGTCCTTATCCAGCAATCCCGCTCCCCGTCTTGCGCACTCTATTCAGCTCCCACCCGACGGAGACAATTGCCCCGTCCAATCGTTCACAACGTCTCGTACCGAACCTTCTTCGATGGAATCTTTAAGAAGGCACCCAGGGAGGTGCGCCAACCCGAGTTTGAGCCAGGATGGATGAAGATCATGGTCTGGAGGAGTCGAATGCTCGACAACCTGCGTCCACCACCGACAAACGAACTCATCCATGCGTGGAAAGCCCTTTTTGATGCCAAGCTTTCGAGCCGAGTACCATTGAACGCCTCTCAGGCCCTCCAATGTCACCGACTTCTTGAATACTTCCTCCAGCAACTCTCTGAATTTTCCTCGAATGCACCCTCGAAACTGGAACACAAGGACCTCAACAATGCCCTTACTGCCCTCCGAACCCTCCGACCTCGCGAGAGGACCCCGCAACACCTAAACCTCGCCAAGAGCATTTACTCAGTCCTCAACTCAGACACTTTAAACGGCAAGAAGAAAGCAAAAAAGGACAAGAGCCCCAGCACTGGGCTGTGGGCCCAATATATCCACACCATGTGTCTGTATGGCGGATCAAGAGAAGCGCTTCAGATGCTTCAGGCAAATTGGGGGGACGTGCTTGAGCTTGCGAAGGACGGCGACAGCTTGGTGATCCCGGTAGCGCAAGGCCTGGCTAGGGAGGGTCACGAGCAGGACCTGGTAGCGTTGGTCGAATATGCCGAGAAGAACGGTATTCCCTTCGATAAGGACACACAGATTGCGATTATCTCGTTCTTTGCTGAGAGAGACCGAGTCCCAGAGACAAAGCAGTGGTTCGCCAAGCTGCCCGCATCTGGACTGCGCGCCGCCGAAGTCTACCCCCTCGTTGCAACTTTTGCAGTCCGCAACAACGTACAGGAATGGGCTGTGCCCCATTTCCTGGAGCTTGGCGAAACCAAACCCGAAAAGCCCTATTGGGACAGCTTACTACATGCCATTCTCGTCATGGGAAAAGGGCTAAAACAAGTGGAAGCCATGATGTCACACATGGCTGATTCAACTGGTCCCGTAACTGCAGATACAGCCACTATTAATGGTCTTCTCCGCGCTGCGATGGACCTCAAGGACCCTATGATGGCAGAGGACATCCTTTCGCTCGCCACAGAAAAGGATCTGAGGCTTGATGGCGAGACTTACCTCATCCAGATGGGCCTGCGTCTAGAAGCTGGTTACCTACCGGGAGTTCAGGCCGCATATAAGAATGTTAAGAAACTCGAGCCTTGGCACTCCGACCCTGATCGGTGGTGGGAGTACTGTCGGTTGCTCAACAGGTATCTCAGTGCACTTTGCGAACATGAGAAGCCAGACTTTAACCGTCTTGGTGAGCTTGTGGAGCTGGCTGAGGAAGACCAGGTGCAGCTTGACCCGCAAACGCTCGCCTCGCTCTGCGTTAGGTTTCTGGAAAACGAGCAGCACTTCGATGTGATGGACATTCTGTCAGTGCACGCTTTTCAATTCAGCGCTGCAGAGAGAGAGATGGTTCAAGAGGCCTTCGTCAAATTCTGCCTTGATCCCCAGACGAGCACTTCCCGTGCTTGGACAAGCTACCAGGTGCTCCGCCAGTTCTTCCAGGACCTCAGCTTTGGTAACCGCGTCAGCCTTCTCGATTCGTTCTTTAACCGCAAGCGTTCGGACATGGCGTCCCACGTGTTTGGTCATATGCGCCAGCACAGGAACAGCGACTATCACCCAAAACTGGAGACCTACATCAGGTTCTTCGAGGGCTTGGGCCAATACCCCGATACCGAAGCACTGGAGATGGTTTACAACATGTTGAAGATGGACACAACCGTTCAACCAAACACACGACTATACACGTCTCTAATGCTCGCCCACACTGCTTGTGACCGGGCGCATCAGGCATTGGATTTCTGGACGGAGATCACATCATCAAGAGAGGGACCCACATATGCCAGTCTTGAGGCTATCTTTTGGGCCCTCGAACGCAGACCAGGAGGGTCCAAGATGGCCCAGAACGTCTGGAAAAGGATTGAGAACATGGACGTGGATATCCCTCCGGCAGTTTACAACGCCTACGTCGGCGCCATGGCCGGGAATGGGGAAGAGCAGGAAGTTCAAAACATCATCCTGAGGATGGGCAAAATTACGGGAGTTGAGCCAGGGGTAATGACGTGAGTGCCAATATGTCCATTTCTACACCTGCAAACACCGCTAACAACGAACAGATTAGGCGTGGCTTACAATGCCCTTCCTGGGCCGGACCTACAATCCAGGTTCCAGAGCTGGGCGAAAATGCGATACCCCGACATCTGGGCAGAACTGGATAAAAAGGGAAGGAGAGAGTCGCGGGAATCGACGCTGTGTAAATTCAAACTGAACCGAGTCTTCAAGGCTTGAGGTGTACCAAAAGATGTTGTAAACATGTATCTATACATAGAGGTCGAAACTGTTGTACACATGACCAAATAATGACCAAATAATGACCATGACACCCCCACAATCGCAAGCAAGGCCCAAAGGCGACGGTTTTATCGTTGACGGGTCGAGAAGAATTGATCGCGCAACATCTCGGGGTGGGCATGTATGGTAGGGTAGAGACCCATGCCCTGTACTCGGCGGACCATCTTGGCGATCTTACGCTGGTTGACAGGTCGGAGACGGGTCACTTTGGAATGATTGATCATTCCAGAGGGGGTGGTGAAGTGCTCGATCAGCGAAAAGTTCTACAGAGTGCATTAGTATATAGCTCTCGGCTATCAATTGCAGAGGTTCCGTGGTGAACACCAACCTTGTACATGTCCAGAGGGTTAATCCCTAGGGAGTCGACAACATCATTGTTGCGGAACGACCTCTTGCGCCACTTCTGCATCTCAATGGGGCTCAGGTCGTGTGGTGAGTACACATCACCAGCCTGCCACCGACGGGGCATCTGTCTGAGGTAATCGTTGGAGTTCTTCTGGCTCTTGAGGAACTCCATCTGGGCAGTCTTCTCGCGGACATAGGCATCAGAGCGGGCCTTGTGGCGATCGAGCATGCGCGCCGCCGCATCAACGCCGGAGCCTCTCCCCTGGGCGGGTCTGTTGTAGCCATTGTTGCTGTTGAGGCTGGAGAGGCGGTTGTTGTGGGCGTGGCCGCCGGGGCCGGGGGCGGGTTCACGGGGAGGGAGTGCGACGGGGCGGGAGGTGGAGAAGGGCCGGAGGAGGATCCGCGCGATGGCGGCACCGGCGGACGGCGCGGGGAGTCGGGGCGGCATGGCTGGCGGCGTATTGGGAGGTCGGCCGTGATGTCGTGATGCTGGTGTAGTTGGAGGTTTGGGAGGTTTTTTTGAGGTGGGCACGGAACACGCCGGCGGAGCAATTCCGCGGGTTCGGGAGCGCCCCACCCAGATTTTATCATTTTCACGTCCCTCCAACCTCGTCAACGGAGGAATCAAGACATTCGAATAGCGACCAACTGCGACACTTTTCCTCTCTCACCGGAAGAGAACCTTACGGGACTCTTGCACTGCACCGAAGACTCAACTCGAAACCGTAACGATCCTCCACCATGGTCCGAAAATTGAAGCATCACGAGCAAAAGCTCTTGCGAAAAACCGACTTCATCACATACAAGTCCGATAATGACCACCGCGACAAGGCCGTCATCCGACGGTACATGATCCAGAAGCCTGAGGATTACCACAAGTACAACCGGCTATGTGGAGTATGTTCCCCGAGCCCTGTCTGAACTTCGAGGGCGCTGTATCTAACCTGACTTTCCGCCCAGTCCCTCCGACAACTTGCGCACCGCCTCTCTCTCCTCCCTCCCGAGAACCCTACCCGCCGAAAGCATGAAGAACTCCTGCTCAACAAGCTCTACGACATGGGCATCCTCTCGACGACGGCCAAGCTTTCCGCCGTGGAGAACAGCGTCACCGTCAGCGCGTTCGCGAGGAGGAGGCTGCCCGTTCTGATGACCCGGCTGCGCATGGCAGAGACGGTCCAGGCGGCGACCAAAATGATCGAGCAGGGACACGTGCGAGTCGGCACGGAGACGGTTACGGACCCCGCGTACCTCGTGACGAGGGGCATGGAGGACTTTGTGACGTGGACGGTGGGAAGCAAGATCAAGCGCAACATCATGAAGTACCGAGACCAGCTGGACGACTTCGAGCTGCTATGAGCGGAGTCAGGGAACGGAACGAGAGGTTGCGGGAATGGCTGTTGACAAACACGCATTGGTTTCGAGGAGTTTGCGGCGCAAAAGACTATTTGGAACGGGTTTCAGGCTCAATTCGCACCAGCTCTATTCGTGGATCTGGATTTATACAAAAGTTCACGGGGCTACATTGAAGGGCTGTTCGTTGTGGATGGCAGTCGGCAGCATTTGTGTTAGAACCAGTAGCACTTCTAGCAGATGTTGGCCACTATTGCAACACATCGACATCTGAATTGGAAGAACAGGGGGAAGACGAGTGGACAAGAGCGAGGACGATAATTTGGCATCGCCCAACTCGGCATTCTCGGTCGGATAAACAACTGCATGCCAAGTTTGATGAGTTGGCACAACACAACGGGGTCTTGGTTCAATCTGTAAATCATTTTAGCAACCCAGTTTTCTCTTCCTTTATTTAAATCCGCAGTTCCTTTTGAACGTTCCGACTGTATTGGGACACGACAGGTTGGCGGGGAGGTGGTCATGTTGCAAAGCTCCCCCGCAAGCAGCGGAGAACGTTAACCGACCACAACTCCAACCCATGACGCACGCACGGTAAACTTATGCTGATTCAAAGCGGGCTTTACTTGATCTGCCCCATTAATTGCCCCCTGTTCTCGCCCATTGGTGACTGTACTCGGTCTAAACAGCAGTCAGGCCCATCTGACATGTTCCAGCTCGCCTTGGCAGCCGACTTCAAGCTATGTCATGATCCTACAAGCTGCTTATCTTGGCTAGCGTTTTCCGAAGTTCGAGAAGCGAGCCAAGGTCATGAACCTCCACAAGGCAGAAGCTCCTCCTCACAGACCGGGATGTGGTCCCAAGTATATAGAGTGTTCATCGTCTAGCGTATGTATTCCTTCCTCCATGACTCTATGCTTATCCAAGTGTTCTTTAATCCCATCCTTTTCACTCCTCATATTGTCCTATATAGAACCGTAGCACGTCTCGGCTTAACAGCGCAAACATGGTCGTTGTTAAGGACAAGCTCGACTACGTTGATCTGGACAACTTCAAACCGCTCCCCAAGTATGGCCACCTCAGCGAGCTCGACCCGGAGTTCGCCAAGCTCAAGGAGGCAACGGACCAGATGGTGGAGCAAATATGGGAGCCTTCGCTCTCCCTCGAGGCCTTCCGGATGATGTGGATGAACGACTCGCTGCCACCCGCGGGGTGTCCCAAGGAGGGCGTCGACGTCCTCACGGAGACAAGGCAGATCCCGATGCGCGACGGCGCCGAGGTCCAGATCAAGGTGTACCAGGCCAAGGAAAAGAAACCCAACTCGGCACTGGTGATGCGGTTCCACGGCGGCGGCTGGGTCGTTGGTGGGCATTGCACGGAGCATTCGGAGAATCTGCTCATCGCGGGGAGGACGAACTCGGTGGTTGTGAGCGTGGACTATAGGATGTGAGTGAATGCCTATCTAAGTGGCTATGGCTACGCTGACAGCTAAAGGGCTCCCGAGTTCCGGTTCCCATACTCTGCAAACGACTGCTTAGACAGTCTGAAATGGGTAAGTTCAAATATTCATAGTCGAGACACAATGGGGCTGACTTCTAGTAGTCGAAAGAAAACGCTTCCTCCCTAGGCGTTGACCCAGAGAAGATCATCCTTGTGGGAGGAAGCGCCGGTGGTAACTTGGTCAGTTCTCTTCATCACTCCCAACTAACGGCCTAGCTAACCTATTACCACAGGCCGCCGTCGCCGCTCTCATGGCTCGTGACGAAGGCATCTCGGGCATCGTCGCACAAGTTCTCTGCTTCCCCGTGACGTGCCACCCGAAGTTCGCACCCACGGATAAGTACGAACTCGGGAGTTTCCAGCAAAACCACGACGCAAGCATCGTCACTTCGGCACGTTTGGAGTGGTTCCTGGACGAGTACATGCCGGAACCCACGCCTGACTGGCGACTGTCGTGTTTACTGGCGCCGTCTTTGAAGGACCTGCCTCCTGCGTGTAAGTCGCACCTCTGAACTCATGGTACTGTTGCCCTGAGAGATACTGTGAGCTAATAAGAGACTGGTAGTGGTGATTATCGCTGGGTACGATGCCTTGAGAGACGAGGGCCTTGCTTATGCCGAGCGGTTGAAGAATGAAGGCGTGGACACGGAGTTGCATACGTATCAGGGGATGCCACATTGCTTCTATATGTTTCCGACGCATCACAAGGCCCTGGATTACTTTGATCAAATTGTGAAATATATCGGGCGGTTCTCTGGTTGAGCTTAATCAAGAGTCTCATCCATATATCGGCAACGCTCACAGTCCACGACAAAGGGCCGGGAGCGGCGTCAATAATCAAGAGAAATATCACACTGGCTTGCAACAAAGAAAAAGAACAATCGGTCTAGTCCGATGCAAACTATACAGTATCTTCGGCTGACCCGACCGAAACATTCCCGAGATGGTATTCCTCGTCGTGCTGCTTACTGACTCACTCACGTCACCCAAGGTTCTGGATAGAGGTTTGAATGTCAAAAGTTACAATCCATACCTTAAAACAAACTGATAATATTTACTCGGCGTACACATCTTTGGACATTGATGTCCCTTGCTGTTGGTGTTAGTCGGCTTTGGAGTCACGCAACGGCCCCCGCTCAAAGCCGAGATGGACTGCGGAGAACTTATGTAAACGCCTGAGCCCAGTCGCTTTTTTCTCTCTTACACCCACGACTACAGAAAGACCCATGTCGTCCGCTGGTTTACTTCTCAATTTTATTTACGCTTCTTGTCTTCTATCCCGTGCAGTAGGAAGCCCTAGGCGGTCTAAACCCATCGACAAGTAAGGACAACTCACCGACGAAGATGGTCTCTTTCGACACCCTCAAGGACATCTTTGTCCACCTCGTCGACCCCTGGCTTTTCATGCGCATCAGCCTCCGGTTCTGGCCCGGCACCGTCAGTCAGCTGATATCGAGCGGCGACTTCCGCACTCTCCTCTCGCCGTCGGCCTTCAGCGAGGCCTGGTTCGGCAACTTCTGGGCCTTTGTCGGACCCCAGGTCAAGACCAGCGCCGAGAAGCGCGTCGTTCCGCTGCTCGAGGGCCGCGTCCGCGGCGGCCGGGTCTGCGATGAGGTCGTCGGCGAGCCACTCGGGGGGCTCGTCCTAGAGATTGGCGCGGGGACGGGCATGTGGGCGGATGTGTTCGCCAAAGTTGGCGGAGGCGGCGCCGACGGCGGCGAGGATGTAAGACGGCGCAAAGGGGCTGCTGGTCTGAAGCGTGTCTACGGCATCGAGCCGAATCCCCAGTCGGCAGCGACTCTACGACGCCGCGTTCAGGAACTCGGCATGGAGGACTTGTACGAGGTTGTGCCCGTGGGCATCGAGGACCTCAACGATCCAACGGCATGGGATGGCCGCATCGAGCCCGGCAGTGTCGACTGTATCGTCACCATCTTGTGCTTATGCAGTATCCCCGAGCCAGAGAAGAACGTTCGCCGGTTGTACGACTGCCTCAAGAAGGGCGGTCGATGGTACGCCTACGAGCATGTTCAGGTCGAGCGGGGAGGTTTCTTCCTATGGCTTTATCAGCGTGAGTCGTTTGCCGTGCAATCTTGATCTGCATCCGAAAACTCATCAATTCTGTGCAACAGGCTTCATCAATCTCGCTTGGTCCAACGTCTTGGGCTCATGCCGAATCTGCCGGGCCACTGGCAAGACACTGCGGAATGCTGGGCCGTGGGAGAAGATTGATCTTTCGCAGCCACCAGACGAACCGGCTTATCAGATGCTTCCTCACATTTATGGAACGTTGACAAAGTAAAGCCAAAGATCCATGAAAAATCTATAAGGCAATTAGCTCATCTCTCTCAAACTCATTTGGTATCGCCTTTCCATACCCACATGTATATGACGGAGATGAGTTGTTCACCCGAGTTCACTCAAGAGCGTCCTGGCAAGTCATTATAATTTATCTAAATAGTTCTTGAGGGTATCCTATCATCATGCTTCATCAAAGCTCATCGTCATCATCGTCATCTGACAAGAAGATAGAGTTCATTTTGCTCGATCCCTCGGCTTTGACCATCGTCTTGTCAAGGTCCTTCACGTCCACAGCAGACTCCATCTTTAGTCCCGTTGTGCTCTTCGTATCCTCGTTCTTGACCATTTCCTCCTTGAACCTTTCCTCCTTGAGCTTTTCCTGCTTGACGCCTGATTCGCGCTTGAGCCAGTTATCATCGGCCTCATCCTTACTCTTAATTTCAACTTTACCCTTTACTTCCTCTTGATTATCCTCCTTGACGAGGGCCTCGCTGGCCAACTTATCCTCTCTTCTCTTATAAAAGGTGTCCAAACAGTTTGTCCTTGCCTCCTGCGTCCAATTCTCCACCACGAGCGCAAACTCGGTTGCGCTCACAAACCCAAACTCTCGCGCCATCTCACAAAATTGGCGGAGTCTGACGTCTTCCGGGGGATTGTAGCTGTGATGCAATCCGTCACTCCCTGCTGCATCCTGGCTGTTGGCAAACAAGGCGTTCTGTCCCTCAAGATCTCCCTCCGAGTAAGAAGTCATTGCCGCACGCCGTGAGAGCTGCTCTTCAACCTTGGAAGACCCAACAACCTCCGAGTTGTCGTGTGTGTACTCAACCCCGGCTGAAGTTAGAATAGCCTGTATGGCATCACTCTTGGGCACTTGTGGGCTTTTCGACTCCGACGGTTGTTTCTGGTTCTCACCCGTCAACAGTGCTGCCAACTGACTCATCCCACCATCTTCGCCATCTCCTTCATGTTTCTTAGTTATTCCAGCAATCTCATCATCCTTAGCTGCCTTTTCCATGTTGACATCAACAAGATTCACCCCAGCTTTGGCTTCGGCGATATTGGTCTTGTTGACGATTTCTTGGAGCAACCCCGTATCATTGCGGTAGGTGAAGATGTTGCTGAGGCCGAAAATCTCGCCCTTTCTCTCAGTGTCTTGTTGGACACCTCTGAAGTATCGCCGCTCAGAAGAGGCTGTGTACCCAATATTTGCTTGCTGTTGTTTGTAGACCTGGCGTGCATAGACAATTTCCTCAACAGTCCCCAGTGAAATTAATCGAAAGACCTCGACATCTCGTGTCTGACCGATTCGGTAGGCTCGATCCTGCGCTTGAAGGTCATAGGAGGGGTTCCAATGAGGGTCAACGATTACGACCTTATTCGCAGACGTAATGTTGAGACCTACGCCACCAGCTTTGGTCGAGATGAGAAAAACAAACTGCGTTGAGTCGGAGTTGAACGTATCAACAACTTCCTGACGCTGGTCGTAACTCAGTGATCCATCGAGGTAACTGACAGTATAACTCGTGTTGGTAAAAAGGTGCTGCAGAATTCGAAGTAACCGCACGCTGTGTGAGAAGACCAGCACCTTATCTCCATTGCTGTGCCAAAATTTGAGAAGCTTCTTCAAAACCGTCCATTTACCACAAAACTCTGGATTGATCAGATTCTTAATCTGGTCCCGACTATCGTAGAGGATTTTCCATGCGTCCGGCACGCAGGCCTGGAGCGTTCTAAGCTCGGAAGTATGCCTTTCATCCACATCGGTTGTCTGAGGTACAAGCAGGGTGAGGTGGTTCGCAAGTTTTTGCAGCACCATCATACTAGGAAACACAATGTTCTGCCATCGCTTCCCACTAGGAAGGAATTGACCACAGCACCAACCTTTCTTCTTACCCCCACAGCATGGTTCGGATATGGTGCGTAAAATCTCAATTTCCTTGCTGGCGAGGAAGTTCTCATAGGCATCGCGTTGAAAGTCGGTGAGCGGGCAAAAGACCACTCTATCAGTCTTTTTGGGTAATTGATGAGCGATGAGGGACTTCATCCGTCGGAGAAAGTAACGAGGAAGAAGATTTTCAACCAGCTTTTTCGCTGTCTGTCTGGCAAGACTCAGTTGAGCAAATGTCGCATCGTGAGACTGGCCAACAGTCAATGGCTTCGAGACAGTTTGCGACCACTCTGCACGAGTCCCAAAATGACCTGGATTTGTCCAATCCAGAAGTGTCCAAAGCTCTTCATACTTGTTTTGAATAGCCGTGCCTGTTAGACCAATGCGGCAAAGCGCGTTGACTTCGTTCAATGCCTTGGTAGTCTCTGAAGATCGATCTTTGAGTCGATGGCATTCATCCGCAATTACAGCATCCCACTGAACCATGTTGATGGAGCTTCGACTGTTCTTGTAGGTATCGTATGTGGTGATCATGATCTCCAATCGGCCTGCTCGAGCTGTGCCAAGGGCATCATCTTTGTTAACGCCATGGAAGAGATCGACGTGCCACCACCCCCATCGATTCAGCTCATTCTTCCAGTTCATGATCAGAGATCCAGGACAGACAACCAAGACTCTTGGGTACCATCGGTCGTTACACTGGCGTACCTGTCTCATGCGCTTCCCATCTCGCTCGTCACCAGTCTTGCCAAAGGCCGCTGTCAGGAACGCAGCGACTTGGACTGTCTTTCCGAGACCCATGTCGTCACCAAGGATGGCGCCTTCTTGGTACACGAACTTCCGATGAAGGAACGCAACGCCGGCGACCTGGTAGTCTCGCAGATACTGCGCAATGGAAGCCGGGATGAGACCGGCTGATTGGCGGAGTTCAATGTCCTTGTACGGTCTCGAAGGCTTCACACCGCTGCTGTCGTCGAATCGTGGACGTTCCTCGAGGTCTCCCAGCCTTTCGTTTTCCTCGAAGTGTATTCCAGAGTAGTCGGGGGGCACCATGAGAGCTGCGTCATGGTAAAGCTTTCTTCTGGCGTCAAACTGGTGCCTCCTTTCTTGGAGGTACTCCGGCACACCTGCAAGCTCCATGTCATCCTCAGGGTCGGCTTGGTCTTCATTGCCCATGTTCTTCGTGTTCCTCTTCCGAGGCTTCCGCTTCCCTTTGCGCTTCTTTGGCTTCATAGGCAGATCGTCGTCATCGTCTGTCCACTGGACTTTTTCGGAAAAGTCGTTGTCGTGCTTTCTTTTTTGTGCACTTCTTCCGGTGACTGGCTCAAAGTCCTCACCAGACTCTGAGGCTGCGGCTTCATCGTCAATAATCTCGATGACCTCTTTAGCTCTGTGTGCCATCGCGAGGGTGATGATGATGGTGGGGTTGGAGACAATGCGGCGCGTGGCGACGCGCTTCCAACACACATGCAGTGAAGCGAAAGCACGTGATACCAAGGCACTCTACCTAAAGATCGAGTCATTGCGGAAAGGTATTTCTTTTTTTCTCGCTCGAAATCGACATGAATCTAGGACTCGTTATGAGAACGACGCCTTTTTATAGCCATAAATTAACTCCTGTTGAGATACTTACTAGTTATTCAAATAATTTTTGCATTGCCGCCTATAAGCTTCAGAACTCTACATTCATCAGCATCCGATTCTAGAAGGTAAGTGCCCGCAAGCTTATAACAGCGGCCAGACTGAAAGTCGGTAGAAGCTCCTCGCACACGGTTTCTCTTCATTTCTTAACAGTGTCCCGTCATTTCTCGGACAAGAATGACGGCTTCTGGGGCAGCCAACTCGACTTCCGGCATCTCCGCCAGCTCTCCCTCCATTAATCCGTGAAAATGTGACTCTCCAATGAGTAGGTATTGGCCTTGTCCAACAGAACGGAGTATGTAGAACACGCCTCCACCTTGAATCAGCCATACTTCATCTGTCAGTTCGGCTTCGGCAGGGACGAGTCCAACGAAGCCGGTGCTTGTCTCAGCAACGCGCCTCCGGTTTATCCGTCCTACGATTCCTCGCCCAGTCCTCCATTGGCTCTGAGTTAGCAGTATAAGGTCCTCCCCGGGGACATGATCTGGATAATCCCCATGTCCGGTGGGATTTACCGTCTCGCGGTACACATCCGACATATTCTCGCCTGTAACAAAGTACTTGCCCTCTGTGCCAACAACTGATATAGACAGACCAGTTTTATCCTTCAAGTCTTGGGAATACATCGGGTCCCAAACCTGACCCAGCGTGTCGACCTTTATGCCCTCAAGCTGAAGGGCACCATCTCCTAGATCTAGGAAATGCGGTGCTGTTGACGATGGGAACGCGCCTTTGCTAGCACATAGGATCTGTTCGCCGGTCTTCGTGTCTCGCGACAAGACCTTGCGAGGTAAGGTTCTCCAGTCAGGCACCCAGGATGGAAGATCAGGGGCGACGCCGAACCTGCAAAGTTCCAGAATACCAAATGGCCATTCACAACTCTGCAGGCAGAAAACCGCGACCCGTATGAAGAGATCTCTGACCGAGCTATTGTAGTTGAAGGGGATGCTCTGGGCAAGCCCAGAATCTTCGAGCACCATGCAAAGCGGTGCGAAGACCTTATCCAGCGGGTCAGTAGATTTAAGGTCTCGGACTTTGAGAAGCATTGAGAGAAGAGTGAATCTTTTGATTCCGTCTTTTTCTCCGGATTCCCATGCCGCCCGCGCGTAGCTCAGCTTGTGGTTCTGTAAGACTTTCTCAACCTGCCAAACTGTGGCATCGACAAAGAAGGCAGTCCTGTTCGGTGTCCTTTCGTAAGCAGCTCTTAATATTCGAAGAGATGTTAAATAGGCCCGTAGTGATGGAGCAAATTTGCTCTTGTCCATCCAAGATTTGCCACACAGGAAGATCCCAAGACTCGGCGATGAATATTCCTGGACTGTCCACACGCGCGTCCAGTACTGGTTGTTGATGATCCTAACAGCTTCCTTTATCTCCACGTACCGATCTTTGACATGCGACTGGAATGTGATCGGCCTGTCTTGGGTGTCGCCACTTGCGTCGCCTGTAGGCTTGGCGTGTACCCAATCAACCAACTCATTGAGATATTGGAGTCCTTCGGCGCCAGCTTCTCCCAGCCAGGTAATGACCATGCTTGACTTCTCGTAAATTTCTTTCATCATTGAGACCTGTGCGTTGCGCTCCTCCATGTCGCCCTGGTTGATGCATATCGCATCGATCCACAGTGGGAGCGTCTCCTCACCGCGAAGTAGCTGCCGGATCCGGTGCAGGCCAGACACCAAATTCTTTGTTGCTTCGAATTTGTGTCGATCAACGTAGATGGTATTTGTCTCTGTCGGATCACCCCAAACATATGACATGGCTGCATAGTCTCCGTCCGCATCTTCGATCTTGCGTACCTCGGTGGTGAGACGCAGGTCGTCGGATTGGTCACCAGCATAAAGGATTACCATCCGGATCTCGTCTAAGGCTAGGCGGGTGTACGGAAGTGGCCCTGGTATGATTTCTCCTCTGTCCGCCCATGCAAGTTCCTCTGGGAGGTCATCGCGGCAGACCAGTTCGTCGAAAGGCCGTCGGAGATCTTCAGCGGTGACAAAGTCGCTTGAGGCCTGGACTGAGCCCTCAGTCCTGCCATGCCGTCTGATCTTATCCAATCCTTTTTTAAGGAAACGGGTCATTCTTTCAGAGGAGGAGCATTGATGGTTGGGAGAGTCTAACCAGTCGGCCCAGAGGAGTTGAGTGAGACCCGGCTGGCAAAACACCGGGTCCCTTGGGGTGAGGAGGCACGATGATCCCTGCTCCTGTGTAGTCCAGGCGCCTGTCGTCGCTTTTCGTGGAGTATTCGATTCAAACCTCAAAACAAGATACACAGACACCAATACTGTTTATTTTTATTGGCAGTATCTTCTTAGAAGCCAATCTAGCTCTCATAATGATCCATCAAAACAAAGACAAAAAACAATCGAAACGAGATTATCAGGATCAATCATCTGCACGTCGATGAGTCAATTGGTCGAGTATATGGATCCACTTCCAACCAAGTACCAAGTATAGACCAACGTGGGAAGGTCTAGGTAATCGTCTCATCTACGGCTCCCCAGAACTGAACTTTTTCACAGTTTCTATCTAGTTCGAGGTATGAAATATCGCTATCATGCAAGAAGAAATGTCAACGCCAAGTTCCGTAATTTCGGCACATTTCTTAGATCAGATTTCAACACAAGGCAGCGGTCAGATCAGACTACGGAGAACAGTTCCACCCACTCCTGTCATATTATATTGACCGTTGTTTCAGCCGCACTTACCGCTTCGTCATTAACCAGTCTAGGCAGTCTCCGAAAGCGAAAATAACAACGCCCTTGCGAAATTGGGCCGTTCCTTGCGGCTGAGTATTGGCACGGTCGAAAAGTGTGCCTCGAAGGATTCGAGTGCACAGCCATGGATTCGTGACCAGCCATTCCATTGGCACACGCTTGGGTTCATACCCCAGGCTTTGGTCCTGCTCTCTCTCTTCACGCAAACAGCCAACAGGATTGTCGTGTCTATAATATGACTGCATTCCCAGGAGCCTATTCTGCCTTCTCTCAGAATGCGCCAACCCACTCGTTGAGTCGTCACCGCGAGCAACTTGGCCTTTTTGCCCAAGTGCTCGTCAGCTCGACCACTCACAGCCATGGCCAATCAAGCCTTCCGGGTCTTCATGGCCATACTCACGGTCGTCCTCGTAGACAGAGCGAACGCATACGACCCAGTAAAAGACCAGTGGGATTGCAAACACAACAGTGGCATTTGCGTCACCTCCTTCAAGTGGTGCTCAAGGAGCAACTACTCGAAGGGGTGCTCAATACCAGAAAACGCAAATCCCTACTACAACCGTAGCCAAGGCGTCAACGCTGCCGTGGTCATCTGAGACATGAATTACAACTTGACTTGGCAGAAGACGGACCCCAACTACTCTACCCTATTACAATGAGATTTTGGGGAGGATCCTACAGCTTATTCGTGGACAAAGAGTGAGCATCCTCCTTCTCGAGGAGTGTTGGTTTGCTAACGATATAATATCAGACCTTAGTAGCCAAGAGACTTCATTCGAGTTCAGCTTCAAGGAGCTCGCTGAGGAGTTCCCAACCAATACATATGATCTCGGTGAGGTCAAGGGTCAAGCCATCAAAGCCCTCAACATTTTCTCAATCTCCCAACCCGAGAAATCAAGTCTCATGTGGGACTTTTCGGATCAATTCTCCATCATCGACAGTGTTGCCAAACCTTATATGTTGACGCAGAGGTCGGACACCCCAGACAAGGTTACCAAGCAATGGAAGCGGGGCATCGGTATCGGAATCGGCATCGGTGTGCTAGTATTGATTATCATGGCAGTAGTATTCTGGTACTTACGGAAGAAGTGAAATGAACGAGAGACAGCTGGTTCTGAAACCAGAAGGGAGGCGCATGGCCGAGAGTTGACTGAGAGGAATACCGAGTTGAGCGTTGAAGAGAGGTGGCCTGGCGATGGATCAGCGAGGCGAGCGTATGTACTATACCGCTGAGGTGTAAGTTTATTAAATTAATACCCTTAATTGTTCTTGTCAAAAAGCAGATCGATGATATGTCTTGTGTCGTAATCCTAGAGTACGTAGTAGCGAGGAAACTTTTCGCAACTCCACGAGTCTAAAAATTGTGCAAACCCCCTGTTGATGCCGTGCCAGGCAAAAGGCCAGCTCGAATAGACCTATGAACATACTCACAATTGAAGGACAAGTCATTTAACAAATGGAATTATAATCTCTATAGATTTATCATGGCCGTAGCCTAGATGCTATTGCATCTTCCGCTACAAATGCACCTCAACGCCTTTCAATGCTATATACAGATGACTGTGTGCGTCGTCACATTGAATAGTCATGAAGTTCATGATATCCAACAACTGGTCCCTCCGAGTCTTGCTCGATTGGAATTGAATCCAAAAAAAAAATTGGTTTGGTATGGTGCTCGTCGCTTAGAGGGTACCGTCGAAGGCCCAGGCGGCAGCAAGAGGCCAGCCAAGGATGACAGCGAAGCCAGGGAAGAAGCTGTTGAGATCATTGTTAACTACTGGTGAATAGTTGTAGAGTCGATTGGGCTACTTACATGATGGCCTGGCTACCAACACGCTTGACCATCTTGGCGTAGTCTGGGGGAGCGGGCTTCATGGAAGCAGGGAGACGCTCGAAGGGGTGAGACTCCATTGATCGGCCAACAGTTCGCATGGCACCGAGGAGAGAGAATTGGCGGCGGCCAGCGGCGCGAATGGCAATGCGAGCGACGACGGGAGACATGGTGATGAGTGGTGGTGGTGTTTTTGTTTTTGGGTGTGTAAGTGGTGAGTTATCGTGAAGACTTTTTATTTGTCGGTCAGGATGTTTGTGGGGTTTATTGTTGTTTGGAACGGAGAAGAGGAGTCGCAAATGCGAGTCGAATTGAGTGGTGTTTGTTGGAGTGGAGAGTTGCAGTTGATTGCTTGGATGCTGATGTTGCTGATGGTGGTGAGAGAAGGGATGAACTTGAGGAGAAGATGACAGAGACTCTTATACATAGATGACAATGCCGATCTGTTTGTCTCGTGGCCAGGGATCGCGAATTTGGGCCGGGATGCCAACCTGGCGGCGGCTTCCCATCGTCCTTCAACCCGGGCATGTCCATTGTGGGCAGATTTCATCCTCTGTCAAGAGCATCATACCACCCCTTTGGGACCAACCTGGATGCCCAATAGAGCCAAAATGGAAAACAGCCAATGAGGAGCGCGGATTTGCCATCACTCAGCACGGCTTCCCCACCATGTGTTCCCCGTGGCCCGGAGGCAGATGGGTCGATTTGGAGGGCGCGGCCCCCGGCCGTGGTGCGATTCTGCTCCGTTCGGCGGGGACCGGCGGGTCGTGTCATTGGCTCCCCGGGCTGGGCTGACGGAGGGCCTGGCCAGATGACAGGCGGCCAATCAGCGAGCGATCCTGTTTTTCCCGGTCGCTGGGGAAAATGGCGACCACACCCATTGCGGCGGTGCGGTGCGGCGCATCGTCTGATGGCCTGTTGGATCATCGTGGGTGACCGATTAATGACTGACTGAACTAGTGGCATTCTCGGCCGGCGACGACGACGACGACGACGACGACGAAGACGGCCCTCGCTCACCAGCAAAACCCCCCGTCGGCATTCGTGAACGCCATGATCGGAAGATGGCTGCGGGTTCTCGACTCGATCTGACATCGGCCTTTACCCCGAGATGCCCTGTTCCACAGTCCCAGACCCCAGCCGTGTCCCCGGCTGTTGCATGACTGGGCCGTTCAGATTGATTGCATGAGATCCCGATACAACCTTTCATGTGGTGTTCTCGCTGCCTCCCGGCGCCTCCGAGTACGTACCTCGTCCGTTCAATCTCTCACACCCAACCGAAGTCTTCCCCGGAAAATGAAAATTCCCGGGTGGCAGGCCTTGGCATCGTCCGGAGCCGACCAGTCGGGCCACTAGGCTTATCGCTATCGCCATGTGACCGTTGGCGTGACCTAGATCAAACTGGCCGAGCTTCCCACTAGCTGTCAATTGGATTCGGGCCTCGGACGGCGTAGGGCGAGATTTACCTAGGAAGAACCGCGACGAGCAGCACACAAGACACCCCCCCGCCGCATCGACGACAACGCCGCCCGGAGACCGTCACCATGTCGACGACCTTGACAAAGGGCGCCTCCGCCCAGCCGCCCGCCACCAAGGCCGCCATCCCCGCGGTGCCTCTCCTTCACAGCTCCGTCGCCGCCTCCGTCTCTATCGGACACCCAGTCCTCCTCGCGACCCTGTTCGCATGGCGATTTGATGCCCTGGTGGCCGATCCCGTGTCGACGCTCTTCACGGCCTTGCCCGTTGTCGCGGCCATCCAGGCGGCCTATGTGAGATTGTGCCTCCCAGTCGCCGGGTCTCAAGGCGCAAAGACGGCTAAGAAGCTGCGTCCCGGCGAGAAGAAGAAGGATGCGACAGGACCCAATCGCTTTGCCGTGAGTTCCCATAAGGGGTCTAATGCTTCGGCGGCGCAAAACAATAGCTAACCTTTGATCCACGCAGACCACGGTCATCGCTCTCCTCCTCACCCTGATGGTCACGCCCATCTTGCACCTCCTTTTCATCCTCTTCGGCGCCCCATTCGTCACTCACATCGCGCACACCTTCCTATGCTGCGCACACTTCGCCGTCCTCACCGTTTTCCCCATCCTCTACGTGCGAGGCTCGGACCCTCAAGCATTACATGCCGTGCTGGGTGCTTCGGCGCCGGTGGACCAGACGTTTGGCGGTTTGGCGGGCGCTACCGTCGGCGCGTGGCTGGGTGCCGTGCCCATCCCGCTCGACTGGGACCGTGAGTGGCAGAAGTGGCCCATCACCATCGTGGTTGGCGCCTATCTAGGGTATATCTTCGGTTCGGAGGTACTAGGGACGGTCTTCTACGGCAAGCGATGGGCAACACCGGGGCCCAAGGAGGAATAAAATCTCTATGCGAAGTACGGCGGGTTTGAAAAGAACTGTTATCAATGGATCCGGTGGCTAAGGCCGGACCTTCGATTGTACGATGAAGAATATTACCCGCTTGTGATAACACTATCTATACGCAACATGCGAGCTCTAGCCAAGAAACAAGACAAGAAACCTCCATATCAATTTCTACCGCATGGAGTCGCTGACATCCATGTCCTTGGCCCTCCACTTGCCAATGCCGAAAGATCCGTATTTACCATGGACCGCCTTGGCAATTAGCACTGACGCAGCCCTCAGGTCGGCCAGCAAAATTGATGTTTCAGTACGGAGTGGTCGCGGCGTCAAGGGCTAAGACAGAAAAGCCTGGTTGCAAAGGGACCCGCGTATAGACAACAGATACAAGCAGAGCAGCAGTAAAACGGAGCCAAAAGGTCCGTAATTACTACGAATAACTACAGCCTTTCCCCCCAAGGCAAGGGAGACAGGAATTTTCCGCACTGGTCCCACTGGTCGCAACAAGTGTGAAACTTAGCTTGGCTAACCTAGGAAGGGTTTGTGCCGGGAGATCCGGCATCACGGAAGCCGTCAGGTTTGCGAACAGCGAGGACGTCAGGGAGATGGAAATAAAATGGAAAAGGCTGGGGAAATCCTGCTTCGCGAATTAGATCGGTACGGCACAAGAAACAACTGGACAGCAAGCCCCGTGGTTCGCACCAGCCACACTCCGCGCAATGGATGAGCCCGTCTTTTGCGCTGATCAAGGTTCTGGTGTCGAAGAATAGAACACTTAAACCCGCCAGTGGATGAACCCGCAGCAGATTCACGTCCGATCACCACGCAAAACGGCTTTGTTGCTTGCCACAAGTGCGAAGAAAATCTGCTTTGATCAATGACGGGCGTTGTGCTGCGCCAGGTGCAGGTGTGGCTCAGCAGCGCAGGGCCAGCAAACCAGGCGTCACCACAGTGGATGATGCCGCTTCTGGGGCCGTGCATCTCGTTTCTCTTTCCAAGTAGGGCCGGAAATCGTCACACATTGTGGCGTCGGCTCCACCCCTACCATAACCTTCACTGGGCTGCTCGGCAATGACGTAGAGGTCCAAGTTCTCAACTTGTCACCCCATGACATAGCACCATGTACGCTGTACTTGGTCCTTGCAGGCTCTGTCGCAAGCGCCGCCAAGAGGCACAGAGCCAGCGAACGTTCTGCTCGCAATCGGGACGGCCCATTGGAATCTCCCAGGCTTCGTAGCAGCTACCTACCGGGTTCCCCCCCTGCTACCGCCGCCCCAAAAAGCAGGGCAGCTGGTTACTCCCGCTTTCGCAGCTTCGGGCAAACACACGTCCCGTTTGTGGCTTGCCCGTCCGCGATCCACCCATCCTTGCAACCTTGCCCGCTCTCGTCCCTCTCGGAGTCGATGACGCAGTGCCCAGGCGCATGCGTGTGGCAAGGCTGGGCAAGTTACTGGCGGGTTGCTGATGCCCTGGAACGGAACAGCCTGGAAGCTTGTGTCGGGGAAGTGACGGGGTGCGTGATGCGTGATCACTGATGCAGTGTGGATGGATGACTTGGCTGACAGAAGATCCGAAGCCGCCGTACCTTATAAAAGGCAAATCGTTCCCCTCCAATCCTCAGGAATCACTTTTGCCATCTCACTTGCATCTTCCCAACCATTTCAAGCCTTCACTCTCACATCAACCGCTTCCAACACACATCACCAAGCTACTCTTTCCGAGCAGACTCTTCCCAACCGATACCATGGCTTTCACCGCTAGGTAAGCTTACCTCCTCCTGCCTGACTTGCCGGTGACGACGAGCTCCCGCGTCTTCCGCGGCTCGGTGTTGATGCGTCGGTGCTGGCGCAACACATCCCTCCACTCCCACAATGCGCCGGACGCCCCTGTGGCACAGTTGCTAACCGTCTCGCCCTTGTACAGCGACATTTGCAAGATCATCCTTGCCGTCATCCTCCCTCCCGTGGGTGTCTTCCTCGAGCGCGGCTGCAATGCCGATTTCTTCATCAACATCCTACTCACTGTTCTGGGTAAGACACACTCCCCTCTCATCATGGTCCGGGGTGTCCGGACACGCATTCCGCGACGAGGCCGCCCCGTCCGCGACAACACGCAAAAGAGTCAATTTTTCTAACACATCTTCTAGGATATCTTCCCGGTATCATCCACGCTCTGTACATCATTCTGAAGTATTAAGCAAGCACCTCGTGGGCCCACGCCCCCGGGCAGACACTGGCGGACACCTAAAAGCCACCCGGGACTCCACCCGCCAACAAGTGTCAACGCTCGACCGCCGCAGCCACCCAAAGTCCCATGCAGGCCACAGCGCAGCGCGCGTACTACAAAAGGCCAAGACATTGCCCTTGCCGAGTATCCCGATGATACGGCGGGAGTAGGGTGTGTGGGTTTTTCTGTTTAAGCATGACCATGCCTTGGATCATAGCGCCGGCCGGGAGTCGACGCCCGGGACACCGATCACAACGACCGACACCTTAACGACTTGAGGATTTTCTATTGCGTTTCTTTCTACTTTCCTTTGTTATTGGAGGTGTGTATTGGATTGGCTCTGAAAGGCAAACGTCGCGCTGGACTGTTTAGTAATTATCTCGATACCCGTCAATCCAACATTATACCCGTTCTCTCTAGGATTTTCTAGCAGGCTGTTCATTTCATGCCAGTACCCGTCATAACAATGCGTTATGCACCCGATCGAGATCAATCTCTTTCATTGTGATGACTTGTTCGGAACATGCGGAGGAGTGGAGGGGCACTTGGCTTGGGCTTGAAAAACATCCCAGCCCCCGCAGATCATTGGCGAGCAATTGCCGGCAGATCAGGTATCGCCTAGCTCTGTGCTTAAGACGGTGTAAGATAAAGTGGAAAGGGAGGATGCATGAAAGTCGAAGACAAAGCCCGGCAGAGGCGTTCGTTCCAGGGTCTTAGCCCACACGGTCTTGAATCCACCAGTCTTCTCACTTTTCATTGTGGTCCCTCAGAACAAAAGGTGCTGACGGCGCAAATGTCCCAATTTCTAGATTGGGACATATCATTGTGAGACCCAACTGTTGTGGCGGTGCAGACAGGGATCATGTCTTGTCCTTGTTCTCGCCTTGTCTTTCCGTTCAAGGTTATTTCCAAGGCTGAGAATAGGGTGTCCGCGTGACTTCACTGGCAAGTAAAGCTATAATGTTTCCTCGACCTCAAGCAGGGCATCATTTTCGTTAGCGAGCAAGCTACAGGATTAAACGGTTATCTTCTTACGCCGAGGGTATTCAGGTTACAATGTAATGGTCAGAGTTCGACGTGTTCAGAAAATGCAGTGGCAGCCACAAGTTGAGTCTTTCGCCCATCTTCCGGTAATTCATACTGCTCTTCGGACCTTTAAGAACTATGAATGCATGTGTAAAAACTAACCAGAACGATTCGAGATGGATTGTGCTCTACGGTAGGTAGTCAACTAAAAATGTTTTGTAAACAAAATCAGGGCATTCACTCATGTTTCATATAATTGTTCACGTTCACTCATACACTATATTCAACGATCTGTGTCTTAAACATGGCCTATGTCCCCTAAACGACATGGTAAAAAGAACTGTTTTCATATTTATTAGTACCTTACTTCAATCATAAGCTACCGTATTAATACTGATTAGCATATATAATAATTATCACTTGTGCCTATAACTGTAGGGTAGCGATGTTGGGAGCCTTTTCATCTCGTCGCTTTGATCTCCCTATGCCTGGGAAATTAATTATCTAGGCGAATTTGGCGAGTACTAGCTCTTGAATATTTTCAGCATCTGGATATACTCGCCGGGGCCATCCAAGGAGTGAGTTGTTCTATCCATAAATGACTTCATTACAACAATAAGGGAGGTTCAGCAGCATATCCTTAAATTCCAGTTCATAAATGAGCAAATCTATGTCGCGAACGTTGACAGTCATATTCAACTGGACCAAAAGCTCTCTATAAGGAGCGTCCCACCCAATAACAGGAACAAGTAGATCATGGAAGAAAACTAGCACATTAGAGCTAACACCGCTAATAACCGATCCTCTAACAGACTAACTAACCTCCGTCCAAACACCGAATACAAGTCATAGCCCCAACGATCCAAGAACGCCAGGCCCAGCAAACCCCAGGAGATCTTCACAACTGTACATCTCTAAACCCAACGACGAACATCGCCATCTCATGTCCAATGACATCGGGTTTCCCTCTAAATCAGCTCTCCCTCTCCGTCCTCTGCCAAGCCATCCTCTTCATCCCAGTCAACATCTTTTGCCATCTCCTCTGCTCTTCTTTGTACCTCAGCAAGACCCGATAGCTCTAACACATAGTCCTTCTCCTGCAGGGCCTGCTTCACGAAACTCCAGCCGTTCTTTCGCCACGCCTCAAGAATCCTCGGGCTACACGCGCTGCAGCTGTCGTAGGACTGACCTCGGATGACAAGATTCTGAAAGGTAGATACATAACCTCGAATCTGATGAGGAACCAGTCCCAGGGCGTGGTCTGGAGGATCTCTCTCAGGCATCACTCCCGAGATCGGTTGCGGGGCTGGTGCATCCTTGCCCAGTGGGTGCTGCAACAGGCTGGTGAGGAGCTCTACAAGAAGCGCCGAGGCAATGGCCGCTACTCCTGGCCGGGTGACGGTACATTGCTGATCAAGCGTCTGGTCCTTCATCGACTACGAGGCAAGTTAGCACATAATCCTTGGCGTGTTCGGTGTGAGTATGATGACTCACGTCTGCAGGGGCGACTACATCATTACAAAAGTAGCAACCAAGTGATATCTTGCCCTCTTCCTTGCCTTCACTCCCATGTCGCATGACGACGTACGAGTCGAAGCCCAGCGCGGCATTCATCACAATCTTGCCGGCCGCTTTCCCCATCACGGTTGGGAGCCAACGGGACTCCCGCGAATCCATGAGCAAGAAGATGGCGTCATGCTCATTGATAAGAGTCTCGAGCTTCTCATAGTCTGCCCGCGTCTTTGACTCGTCCGTGAAGGGATGGCCGAGCATGGGAACGGATAAGGAGTGCCCCTCACTCTCCACGCCCGGATAGATCCGCTTCAGCGCTTCGGCAGCTTGCGGTGCCTTGAGCTTGCCACCCTCGAGGCAGTCGTCAAATTCAAACAAGGGCTGTCTGACAGGATTGGAGTAGGAAACTCTGCCATAGTCGACAAAGGTAATCTTCTGAACACCCCAGCCCATCAGATTCCTCGATACGTAACTTCCCAGAGTTCCGGCGCCCAGAAGCAGGCACTTCGTGTTCTTGATCTTATCCAGATCCAGGTTCGGCGCGATTCTCCACTTCATGAGCTTCAGGTTCAAATCGACAGAGCTGTCGGCCAGTTTAGTAGGGTCCATGTATTCACCCAAGTTAACTTGTTGAGCCTGGAGCTTGCCATTTCTCGACCTCTCCCACCCGGTAACCTTGGGCATCTCAGCGAGTTCCATATTCTCAACAGGATCCATTTCGATGGGGAGAATCACGCTTCGCGCTTCGTGTCTCCTTGCCCAAGTATCGCGATAGCAGATGACCTTGACTTTGGTCAAGCGGAAACGTTGTCGGATGAGGATCAAGAAATTCCTCAACGGCCATCCTGGGCCCTCTGGATAGGTGGAAGGATCGACAAAAGCGACATACTGGTTCTCTTCGGAAACCTGATTGAAGAATCCGTCTTCAAAGTCTCGCAGGGAACCAACCACCCAATGGTAGGGAAGCTTCTGGGACGCCTCGACGTCATCGTGGTTGTCTGGGTCTTGCCCTTGCACCTTCTTTGCGAGAAAGAAGCCGTGCTCGCGGGAGTCCTTCTCATATCTCCATGTTCCCACTCTATCAACAAGTGCGGTGCTCTCGTCGGCACTTAGTCGTTCAGCTGGACCGGACCGTTTCCATACTGGATCGGAGTGGAGGGCCGGGAAGGCAAACCAGTACGTGAACTTGTACTTCTTGAGGTCGGCATATGAAAGGATTACGAACGAGGAGAGCAGCGAAGGAACGGAGTAAATGCTGCCATCTTTGATGGCATCCCAAACCTGAAAGAGTTAGTACTGCATTGCATGGCCACGAGGAGGAGCAACCCAGTACCTGGCGACCAGCAGTCTTGATCATAGCAGCCTTGTCCATGTTCTTGAAATCCTCCAGCGTGTTCACGTTCCTAATAATGCCTTCGGCCCTGATAGTCCCCAGAGGCGGACTGGGCTCATTAGTTCTGCAACAGTCAATGAGAGGAATGCGCAAAAATAGCAAGGGCAGCATACTTGTTGCTTGTCAAGGCATTTCCAAGGATCTGCATGCGACAGCTCGACTCGGGGGCTTCTATGCGCGGCTCGTAGAGGCCGAGAACGCCGCGAGCGGAATCGTCGAGCTTGTCATAATCGAGCTTCGAGCCGAAGAGCGTCGAATAAAAGGGCAACTCGATCTCGGACGTAAAAGCCGCGAACTGCAGAGGCGTGGTCATCTTTGACCGGAAGATTTCTTTGTCGCCGATCGGGCGCGGTTATCGATATCGCGACGAGGGTCGCTTCAGCACCGGTCGAATATGAATATGTAAGGTGAGGGAAAAAAGGTAGACGAGGCGAGAGCGCGGATAATGGTAGAGTTGAAGTTACAGGAACTGCGAATGCTGACAAAATGATGCTGTCATTTGACGACTCGGGTCATATCACAAGGCGGGCGCGGATGATGTAGTGTCGACGGCAGGTGCCACACGGACCCCGCGGCGGGGTGTAGCTCATCCATCAGGCAGCCAAGGCTGCCCCACCAAATGAAAAGGGACTAAATGGCCGCCTGGAAGCAGGCCATCACAGGAACACTACAAACTAGAGCCTCTATGTCCGTAGTATCTACACTAAATCACATGAACGACTCGAGGCTCTTGAATGAGATGCCTGACTTAGTCTAGATAACGCTGCAATATCATCAATCAGTACAGTGCCTTGAAGCACGTCCCGGAGGTTTACCTTATTCCGCTTAATACGCCTTAGTCACTTTTAAACCGCATTTATTAAGCTACCGCCTTTCGAGTACGAGAGACCCATCACGAGCGTGAACATGGATATCCGACCCATCGTCGAGCGAGCTCGAAGAGGCGGGGGGCATTAGACATCTCGGACGACTACTGCGAGTCATTTGTCGTGCCGATTGTGTGTTCATGGTTCATGAGCATGAGCTGGAAGATGGATCTGGCCGTGTCCAGGCAACCGCAACGCGAGATGGTCGCTTCGTCGACGACCTACATTCTTTTCCTGCGCGTATCCGGCTTTGCTTCTAGAATCCGGCCGCAAACGCAACCCCACACGTGCACCGTCGACGACTAAGGACGCGCTTGTCGCCAAACCGCGTCTCGACGGGAACGAACTTGGCCAAAAATCCAACCCAGGTCTCAGGACTTGACTTATCTGGGCTCATCTTCACTCCTTTCTCTCCCTCAATATCAGGAAATTTCCTGAACATATCTTGACAATGCTGGTTGGAGTCTGTGGCGGTATGTTGTACGACGGCTGGGGCTTGCAATTGATACACACCGCTCACACATCTCATTTCACCGACAGGCATCTGCTCCGGCAAGAAGACGGTGGCTCAGTATCTGGTGGAGCATCATGGCTTCAAACGTCTCTACCTACAATCTCCCCCTTCATCGCCTGTGGGTTCAGACTCGGCCGCTACTGAGGCAATAACCAGTGTCCCGACCTCGACTAACCTCACCACCAAGAATGACGCCAAATCGTCGTCTAAGACTTCACTCGCCCTGCAAGCTCAACCTTACACCTTCTCCACACCTGAAGAACTCCTCGATTTCGTGACCCTTCACTGGCGGCGCCGCTTCGTTACCACCGACATCCCCACCGAGGCAGTCCTCGATGTCTTCGTCCGCCGCCCGTTCTTCCTCCTCCTCTCGGTGGATGCTCCCTTGACAGTCCGCTGGCGTCGTTACCAAGAACGTGCGGTGCATTCCGGGGGAGCTGAAATGACCCTCGAGGACTTTGTCGCAAAGAGCGATACTCACTTATACGACGTACAGACGGGCTTATCGCAGCTCATCTCCCGAGCAGCCGTGAGTCTGCTCAACACATCGACATCCCTGGCGCATCTCTACGCTACTCTAGGGAAGCTCGACATTCCCAACCCCGACCGCCTCCGCCCTAGCTGGGATAACTACTTCATGGCTCTGGCATCCCTGGCCGCTCATCGCTCCAATTGTATGAAGCGCAGGGTTGGGTGCGTGCTCGTGGGGAGGGAGCGCAGGGTCATCAGCACGGGATACAATGGTACGCCGCGAGGACTCCAGAACTGTGCCGACGGGGGCTGCCCGAGATGCAACGAGGGCAACAGTTCTGGCGTTGGACTATCGACTTGTCTCTGCATACACGCCGAAGAGAACGCCCTCCTTGAAGCGGGACGGGAGAGGATCCGCGATGGTTCTGTCTTATACTGCGACACGTGTCCCTGTCTTACATGCAGTATCAAGATTTGCCAAGTGGGGATTAAAGAAGTTGTCTACGCTCACGGCTACAGCATGGATAAGGAAACGGCTCAGGTGTTTAGGGAGGCTGGCGTGCGATTGAGACAGTTCATACCGGTAAGTCCCCTCCCTTCCCTCCCGTCCCTCCCGTGTCGTACATTCCTATCGTCTCGGGCACCGAACACACGGGAACTGATCTAGATCTAGCCGCCCAATGGACTCGTCCACCTAGAGAAGATGGAGCTGTATTGATCGCTCATGTGTCACCCAGGTGCGGGGAAACGTGAAGAGGCATCCCGGTTTGCCGAGGACGTGGCTTAGGATAGTTGCCGCCAAGTTGGTTGGGGATGGCATTTTATAAGATCATGACGAACTAGCGGGGCTCAACGTCACAGCCACCAGAGCAGAGTCATACCAAACGAACTGCAAGGCAGTCTGAGGCCTTTCTCGTCTTCGTTTTTAGTTGGACAAATTTGTCGAGCATTCGTGGAGGAGATTGGCTCGGGCTGCGACTGTAAACTCAAGTCTCATTCTGAGTTCCCTGTCGTCAAATCTACCCAATAAAGCCAATTGATGTGAATTGTCAAGGGTTTATCCCGCGTGCAAGCACCTATGCGGACAGCGAATGCAATGCGACCCGCTCGTGTGCGTCTGGTGTGCCAGCGTGGTCAACTGACGGTGGCCGGCAGATACTCACGATAATTCGAGGACTCTAGGGTAACAAAGCCCTCGCATGCCCACTTGGTCGCAGTTGTGGTCAGACAAGCGTCAACCCATCCTGCGTCATGTTTCTTTCTTCGGAGGCCAGCGCGCTTGCATGCACCCAGTCCATACAGTTCGGCGTTATTGGCGCATGATGGCGCCTAGTAACATCTGGCGGAGGCCTACGAAGGAAGTACAAGAGCAGTGTTTCTAAGACATGTAGACGGGGTTTTTGGGCGATGCGAGCGCAACACAAGACAAAATCTGGACTCCCCCCCAAATCGCCTCATGAAAGGGGTCAGGAGAAACATTTTTTTACAGAACATCGTCTTGACCGCTCATGTTCACAGCCCCTTCTAATATTAAGGTCGTAGGGGTTTATTCGACAGAGCCGCAAAACTTGTGCGGTGTGCTTCAACGGCCGAGTTAGCTGCAGCCGAGTCCCATAAAATATGCAACCAGTCAGGCGGTCAACGAGTTCGCGCTTTGCTTTGTGCAAGGACTGCTTGCTGCGGCCCGGTCGCGCCCGTCCAGTACCTACGTTAGTGTAAGTGATGGCGGGCACTGGATTGTGCTGTGCTGCTCGATGAGAGCGGGGAAGTTTGCATCGGAACATTGGAGGAAGTCGTTTGTTTTGGTGATGGTGGTTTGGTCCGTGTAAACGTGAGTCGTCATTCGCGGGCATCATCGAGGGCACGGGGCAAGACACCATGATACGGCGTAACAGCGGCAGAACCCAGATGCCGGAGACGGCAGCTATTGGTGGCCCGTTGTTGTGGTCTCACGTCAAAGGGGGCGTGAGGTCTCGAAAGTGAAGATGTGTGTGTGTAAAAAGCTAGCTAGGGCCTACATGCATTAGGGTGTGTGGCAAGTAGGGCTCGAGGCTGTAGGTGTAGATGCCTGAGGCATCTACAACAGCCCGTCGCCGGAAATCCGTGCTGGGGAATTCTATCTTGGGAATGATAACTTTGATTTGGGCAAAAGACGGGCTCCGCGGCGAGTATGGTTCGGATCTGGCGGGCCACCCCCGGACTCTTCCAGACGAGATAACATGGGCTGGCGAGCATAAAGAGACATAATCAAATGCAAAATTACCACCACCAGCTAGTCCGAATAACAGTGGAGTGAATAGGGGATGCTTGATTGTTTGTTGTGATCCCGAGAGATTTCCTGCGCGTCATGAAGCCTGTTGCATTGTGATGGAGATGGGAGATGGATGGGGTCGCTGGGGTCGCTAGGGTTGCTCCGATTGCTGACGGGTGCCCGATGATGAGTTGGCCCGTGGCGGAGGTGAGGGGTGAGCAATTGAGGGACGAAGCACAGCAAGGAATGGGGATCGAGGCTATGGTCAAGCTCGTGTCTGACAGAAGCCGATGATGCCCAGGATGAGGGATGAGGCAATGGCGATCATGACCCTGATAGAGTACGAATAACACGAAGAGCCCAGCGAACCGGTGGGAATCAGAGAGATAGGAATGCCTAGACAGGGCGCATCGCACAGTCGTCAGCGATCTGACCAGCGGCTCCAGCGTTTATTCATCTGTAACCACGCGACAGGCCAGCAGATACTTCGTGCATTCAGGGCTCAGCATGTCAAGAAAGAGAACGGACGTATCGTGTCATCCCATCCCATCTCGTCCCAATGCCATGCCATGCCATGACATGGCTGATCGCTAGGGCCGGCGCCAGACGACGTGGAACCCTCGTCGGCAGCCAGACTCCTGGGAAGCCCCTGGAAAGGCCCCTTGAAGGAGTGGTTAGGACCCTGGAGGCTGGCAAGTTGGCAGGCTGGGACCCTTCGGGGTTGGGGTTCACGACGGGAGGACCCCTGGGTACTGGCGCTGAGATGCGCCCTGTGGAGTGCGAGCTGGGATGTTGGAGTGCTGGGGACGTGTCAGTGCCTTTGGATGCCCTGATTCAGTGAGCGCGAGTCCGGCCGGAGGAGGGGAGGACGGAGGCGGAGGACGTCCATCTCGCGCCGATGTGTTTTGCTTGGTCTTAGTTTCCGCTGGGTTTCGGCCTCAGGCTGTAACTCTGCTCCTCTCTGAGCGTTCCTGAGGAACAGTCTTGCGCAGATACCTAAGTTATCCCGAGACTTCAAGAGCGCAAAGTGCGGTAACGGCCGATTACACAGCGTGTAAAATATTGGGGCTTGTTTTGTTGTTGTTTGTCCAGGTCACAACTAAATGACGAAGATAGGTTCAGGCGAGGACTCACACAGTGGGGGAATGCAATATCTTGACGGCGTGCGTGCCAGGCCGCTCAGCGTCGAAGGCACGGATGGGCGGGCGCCACTGAACAGTGAACAGTGGTCAGTGAGGCGGCGCGGGCGGACCACAGCGGGCCACAGGGGGGGCCAGCCGCGGCGCCCAAGAAGTGCTGAAGAGGGGCTAGGAGGCAGGAGGAGGGGACCTAACATCCTGGACCCCCTGTCTAAACAGACGCGCTCTCGACGTGTCGCACTAGACCGTATGTGGAAAGAGTGTAAACAAATGCGTCACCTTCTTGGGCGCGCACGAAGGCAGGCGCGCACCCAATTTGCACCAGAAGCCCCTCTCAAGCCCCTCCCAAGCCCTCTCCGTGGCTCTTCATGGGCTTGTTTCCCGCGTCCCGTGTCCCTAGCCCGGCCCTCTCCACCGCTGCTTCCCTGTCTGGCCTGGTCGGTCCACCCCAACCTGCACCAATCTGCACCAATCTGCACTTGCACCTGCTCTTGCTCCCGCACCTGCTCCTGCACCTGGCTTGCGCCTGGCCTCTTGCCCGCCCGCCTCCACCTGCACCACCTCGCTCCTGCCTTTCCCCCAAAACACTCCGCTGCCAAACCTGGAACTCCCTGTGCGCACCCTCCATTCTCTCTCGCTCCTGGCCCCTGCCACCACAGAAGCGTCCGTCCGCACGCGCCAGGCCCGGCCTCTTTTTGTCCCAGCGCCAGAAGTCGTTGACCAGTCCCCCAATTCCTCCCACACCATTCTGCCAACTTGCCAAACAAATCGCCTGCATACCAGCCCGATTCGCCGCTGCCAGTCGTTTTTCCTTCACCTCGAGATCCTGAGTCACCAGACCCGTCGTGGATCCACGTTACGCCCTGAGGAGTGATACGGTCTCAACTGCCTCCACACGAGGGGTCTCTGCGCTTGCGATAACGAGACAGCGAACAAGACCGGCCTGCGTCAAGAAGCGTTTGCGCCATGGTCTAACTGCCCCCGTTTCTTCATCTCAACGAACGACACGACGACAACGAAGACCACGACTGCTCCTGCCTCCACTACCCACGACTCCGATTAGTTGCCAGTTCCAAACTGCAAACTCCCCAGCGCCCGCCTCTCAATCCCTCCACCTTCATCTTTCTTCATCTCACCTTGAAATCTGCGTCTTTGCCTGCCTGCCTGCCTGCCTACCTGCAGTTCGACTGCAGCCTGCACCTCCCACTCTTCCCACGCTCCTACGCATCCTCTGCCTCTCTCTAGCGTCTGAGCCTGATTGTTTGCCGAGTCATGATATGACCCGCGGCTTCCCAGTGAGACTGGCACTGCCTCGGATTTTCGTTGGGTATCGCCTCACGCCGCTCTCATTGCCTCGCCGACACGCCTGCACACCACCATCATCCATCGACAACCACTTCAAAATCGTGCCTCCGGATCGCCTCCTCAGCCGGATGGTCCGCTCCCCTTCACCTTACATCAACCGGTAAAGGACTCCCACACGTATACCTAGCCTTGCTTACGTGGGCATTCCGTGCCTCCGACTATCCGCGATAGCCCCCGACCCTTCCAGCATTCCACGTCCTCACAATGTCCTTCTCCAATAGCAGTGGCGGCACACTGGCCCTCCCATCACCAACGCACGCACATCAAATCGATGTGACATCAGCTGTACGCACTCTGCGACGGTCTATGTCTAGATCGCCGTCCAAGTTCCTAGCGCGCACCAACCCGCACAACTCGGAGAGCCTCGAAGGCTCACACCCGACGTCACCACAGTCGCCTTGTCGACGTTTCGGCTCAACACCACAACATCAACAACCTCTACCATCGCACACCCGCTCAGCGCCTCCCCACGCCTCTACCGCTCATGCAAACGGTTCCCACCAGTCCATATTTACCCCTTTCCGCCCTAGTGTGCGCCTTTCGCTGCGCTCTGCAAAGAAATCATCCCCATCAAGGCCGCTGACGCGAGCTCGCGCATCGCCCAAGAGCCCTCTGAAGAGAGCGCTCATCACTGCACCGGACAACGGTAATTCACTGCCAACCACGACACCAGTCTCCGCTCCGCATTCCCCAGGACAGGAAAATCTTGCCCTCGCAGCATCCAGTCCCTCTCGCCAGCAGAGTTGTGATAAGCGACACAGCGTTCATCTAGACGTCTCCGGCTCATCGCAGTGTGCGTTTCTCGAAGCCCTGGATACCAACAACGATAGCTACATGGTTTTAAACACTGGTTCGCTGAAGCGCAGTGATGCGACCATGAATCTGGACCAACCCAGCCAAGGAAGCCCCGTGGCTAAGCGGCGGAGTTTGCATGGAATTACGGGCTTGGTCCAGAATGAAGACCAAAACATCTTTGGCTCAAACACCACATCTTCTCAGAGTTTCTCCATTCACGAAGACTCTTTTTCTGAATATGAACTTTCAGGTGGTGGTGTGTCTCTTCGCGACCCACTGCCCTCCCCGACCCCGACCGCCAATGTGCCAAAGCGGTCGTCGTCTCTGCGCAAGTCGACGCTACAGCAGAGATACGGCGAACGAGGATCTCTGGGTAGGCGGACGGGAGAGCGACAGCTGGCCCAAATCAGTGCCGACTTCTCACCAATCCGCAGCAGACCTCGCCTCTCCTTGGACCAGTTTGTCCCTCCCCATATTCGCGACAGCCCCTTCGCGACATCTACTACACCTCTCTCCAACCCTCCCAGCAACCTTATGGACAGCAAAACTCCCCACCAACCCCACCCTCTCTCAAAGACCTTGACGACCTCATCATCCGGAAACAGCCTTACCGAGGAGGCACCATTCTTTGCACCTGCGGCAAGGGTTCCTGATCGTCCAAGACCTCATCCCTTTTCTAAGTCTCTACCACTCAACGCGACGAGGCCGGTGCGCTCAATCGATCCGACGAGGTCAATGGCCACTCCCAACAGGTCACAGCTATGGATTGGTGCCTTCAGCTCAACGGGGCTCATCTCCAAGGTAAACCGCAACCCCGAAGAGGACGACAAGAAAATGGCACCTCCCGATACTCCTTGTAAAAAGCATTCAAACCCATTTGCTACTTTCCCGCCACCCGCCGGAAGCGCCTTGAAGAAAAGGGGTAACAACCGAAACTCTTTTGGCGGGCTTCCTTCTACCCCGTTTAACCCCATGTCTGGCCAAGGCCCAAATACTTTTGGTAACCCCGGAAAGGGACTGTCCATCTTCCAGCGTGGCAACGCCTCGAGAAACTCGCGCCGTGGCAGTGTGCTGAGCCTCGATGGCGAAGAGCACAAGCTCTTTGGGGACACCATCGACCTCTCAAACCCCCTTGAGGGTGATGCCCCCCCTACCCCTACCAAGAACACCTTGACCCCTAGCCTGAGCAATCTCAGCAACGTCAGCGAGCACTCCCTCGAGAGCCCCAGTGCCAATCGAACCTTGCCTCCGACCTCGGCAGTGCGACCCATTATTTCCCGAGAATCAACTTGTAAGTCGACCCGCGAACGATCAAACAAGCCGAACGATTCGGCAGACCAATTGGCTTCTATCGAGTGTGGAAACAATTATCCTCTCCGCTTTTCCTTCTCTTCGTTTAGTCGTTCAAGAGCCCGACGAGGCCAGTGCCCACCAGCCCCTCTGAGCGCAGGTTCTATATCGATTTCTGTCGAATCCACGAAAGAAGTATATGCTAAGATAAAAATTGTTGATTCAGCGAGTCCTGTTGATGGACGACGAACCCCGCAGACCCCCCAGGAGAGCCTGCTACCTTTGGATACCAGCCGGTTGTCCATTTCACAGAACGCCGATGGATACTCTGATAATATGGCGCCTCCGGTCACACCAACAGCAGGCCGGGATTTCCGATCTTCCACGAGTCTTCTCGTAACCCCTGTGAACATGCGCACCAGCAACATTGATGTGGATGCAAGCCTCGGCTCCAGATTTGACAAGGTCGAACAGATTGGAAAGGGCGAGTTCTCGACAGTTTACCGAGTCACGCAGGTGGACCACCGACAGATGGCCTTCGATACCCTGATTTCTACTACGCCCAGTGAGCGTACTCGTAGCCCCGTGAAGGGCCAGGTCTTTGCTGTGAAGAAGGCCAAGCACCCTTATCATGGCCCGAAGGACCGAGACACGAAGTTGCGAGAGGCGCAGATCCTGAAGGCTCTATCGCATGCTGATCATGTGGTAAAATATTACGACGATTGGGAACACAACCTCCATCTCTACATCCAGACTGAATATTGCGAGGAAGGCACTCTTGATAAGTTCTTGGGCAATGTCGGACGAGGAGGTCGATTGGACGACTTCCGCATCTTCAAGATCCTGCAGGACCTTTGCTCTGTATGTGAATAGTTTCAACGTATCATTAGACGGCTGCTAACCTTCTTCTAGGGACTGAAGGAAATCCACGATGCTGGATTCATGCACCTTGACCTGAAGCCGGCAAACATTCTGATCACTTTTGAGGGAATTCTCAAGATCGGCGACTTTGGCCTTGCTCAGGTATGCACATCTGCTCACGGAGTCGACGTTGAGGGCGACCGCGAGTATATGGCACCCGAGATGCTTAAGGGCAAGGTTGGCCAATCTGCCGACGTGTTCTCTCTGGGACTTATTATTCTGGAAACCGCAGCCAACGTTGTGCTGCCTGACAATGGTCCCACGTGGATTGCCTTGAGATCGGGCGACCTTTCCGAAGTACCTAGCCTCACCTGGACTCCCTCCATTGAGGTCCAGCGGGACGCCACTGGCAATCCCACTGAATCTATTCACAGCGACGAGTTCTCAAGTGGAAAGACGCACGATCCCAGCAACCTGTTTGGCTCATTTAAGCGATCGGAAATACAGACCCCTCCCGATTTCATGGTTAACGCATTCGACCCTAGCTCTCTCGACTCCGTGGTTCGATGGATGACAGTACAAGAGCCTGCGGAGCGACCCTTGGTGCACCAGGTGCTCGAACTTGAGGGATTGCGGTGGGTAGCCGATCACCGCGCCGCTCCCGCGACGGTATATGAGGGAAGTTGGGGCCCTGCCGAACTCTTTCCTGTGTCTATTCAGGGGGATAGCGACACGGAAATGACGGACGTTTGAAGAAATTTGAGCCCACACCAGAGCGATATGGAATGATGAATTCTGTGCTTACCCACGACTCTGGATATCATCAACATTTGATGGGCCTGTATAGGCGTTGGAATTGTTGGTTCTTGTGCTGGAATACCTTTGAGTGGATATGTCCAGGCCATTGGGGGGAACTAGCGACTGAAGCGATTGTGAGAAGATATCACACCTTGCTGAACATGGCTACGCTAGCTACCATGACACGATACGACGATACTACGACATCCGGGCGACAGTAGCAACTGGCTGTTTGGCGTTCTTTTCCATCGGTTGCTTAATGCCCGTAACAGGAATCATCTGGATCCTGGCGGCAAAGCTTTGACACGACGATTAAAGCGAAGTTTTCCATGATTTTTCTTTCCCGGTCAGCATACTTGCATGACCGGCACGAGGCACACGCACACCTTGACGATGCGTGGCCCGAAGCCGGCTACATTGCTATTTGCGTCTCTACACTGAGATTGCGTGTACGAACTACATTTGAAGGATTAGACATGTTGGAATTACATGGTTACCGAGGGTAATAATCCAGACATAGTGACGTCTGGGAGTCTGCAATGAGAAAGCAGAGAGGAGGGAAAACGATACAAAGCGAAGGCAGACCAGATGATGGATGGAGAAAAAAAAAGAAAGGGAGCAAGGACCGACAGAGTCCATTGCGTCAAGGACGAGCACGAGATACTTTTAGGCATCGTGCCGAAACCATGTAGATTATATAATTAATGGCGGGAGCGGAGGGCAGGGAAAGGGTACTGGAAGGCCAGTTTCAACAGCGTCCAGGATCTCGAAGAGCACCTGGAGGCGAGACTGATTTGATTGTTGATGACGATTCTGATGACGAAATGGCATGAATATGATATGACCAGTTCTCCTCAACTGCAAGCCCACATTTAAAAATGGATGTCTGCGTGAATATGTTGAGATGCATTATGTGAGTGACATGACTGGGGGAGAGACTTAACTGCCTGGGCAGTTCCAGTTGAGGATGACAAAGCTGGGGCAGAAGATAAGTAGGGATGCCACGTCTAACCGACGGCGCGGGGCTTTCATGAGCTTTCGACAATCGGTTTTGCCAGTTGGATAAGCGGCTTAGGAAGTCAAGCCGAGCAAGTCCCCGTGATTTTACTAAGGAACCAGCTGCCATTCCCACTTCACCTTGCCGCCTCCTAGCCAGACCCCAGCATGGCCATCGTTAGATTGTTGGAGCAACAGGCGGACTTGCCCAGCGCGGAGAGCACCAAGTCGTACTGGCACAGGGAGCCCTCTAAGGCGCTTCTGGGACATCGGACGACTCCGGAGCTCCCTGACGCGGCGGATGTGGTTGTCGTGGGCAGCGGCATCACGGGGGCGTTTGCGGCGCGGGAGCTCGTCGGTGGAGGCAGGTCGGTGTTGATGCTCGATGCGCGGGAGGCGTGTTGGGGGGCTACGGGACGGGTGAGTCTGAGAATTCCCAAGGTTTCGGCTTGAGATATCGGTTTCTGAACTGAGTTCACGACGTCGAGACTGGGAAGCTGAGGGCCTGGAAGCAATAACCGTCGCTGACCTGCGCATGATAGAACGGCGGCCACTGCCAACCTCTGATCTACGCTGCTAGACCGCGCATCTCTCGTTTCGAACTGGATACATACGTCTTCCTACGAGATCTCGTCGCAAAGCACAACATCGCCTGCGACTGGGAATCCGTCGGCGGCGTCCACACCATCCCAGACCGCGAGACGTTGGATCTGGTCGTGAAGCATCTGGACCGCCTCAAGAGGGACTTCCCCGACCTCGCGGAGGAGGCATTCCTCGTCACTGACAAAGACGAGCTGAAGAAACTCCGGGTTCCTGAGGCTCTCGCTGCGGTGTACCAGCCCAGCGCTGCGAAGTTGTGGCCCTACAAGCTTGTCGCCTGGGTCCTGGAGCGCCTCCTCGCTGAGAATACTCATGAGCGCTTCAATCTGCAGACAAGCACCCCGGTGAACCATCTCCAGCGCGTTGAAGACACTTGGGTCCTTCACACAGACCGCGGCCAAGTTACCGCCAAGACCGTGGTTCTCGCCACAAACGCTTATACCTCCCATCTGCTCCCAAAGCTCACAGGCCTGCTCGTCCCCGTCCGCGGCCAGGTCTGCGCCCTGAAGCCGCCCGCCGATAGCACACCCCTCGAGCACAGTCACGTCTGGGTTGCTCCCGGCGGCGACGACTACCTCGTCCAGCGTCCCACGGGTGAGCTGATCCTCGGCGGCGAGCGGCTGAGCGTCGACGACGGCCAGGTAGGCGTCTCGCGCGACGACGCCGTCGATTCCACCGTGGGCCGCCAGCTTCGCGCCGCCATGCAGCACGCCGTGAAGCTCAAGCCCGCGGGCGAAGCCGAGGACGCCACCCTCGCGGCGGCGTACGAGTGGACGGGCATCATGGGCTACTCGCGCGACGGACACCCATGGGTCGGCCGCGTGCCGGCCGGGCTGGGCGGCGCCGAGGGCCTCTGGATCAGCGCGGGATACACGGGCCACGGGATGCCGGTGACGGCGCGGTGCGCCATCGCCGTGGCCGAGGAGATCCTGGGCCGTTCGGGCGGCGTGGACCTGCCCCCTGAGTACCGCATCGATGCCGGGAGGGCGGAGAGGGCGCAAGGGACCGTGTTGCCGGCCACGCTTCTGGAGGAGATACGGGCGTTGGTGGTCGAATGGGAATGAGTGTTATGAACCACGGGTTGTTTTATGTAGATGAGATACAATTCACAGCATTAGGGAGAACTAGAATGACAATAATCAATGAAAGCAGATGATGCCTCATACTCCTGAAGACCTATTGTTATCCGTACTTGTCGTCACACAACGCTGTTATATAACCAAGCCCACGAAAGCACTATCCCAAGATAACGTCACCTAGTAGAATCGCTCACGCCATCACCACTGCTGAACCTTCAGTCTGATTCTACTGCACGTGCTACAACGGAAGCGCAGACGTGCTAAGAGTCACGCCCTGCGGGAAGAAATCACACGGATTAGTAGGCTCGTACAAGGCGCCGCCAACTCACAGCTTGGGGCGCACCTCTCCGCCATTACAGACCTCCCGCTTCGCTCGTTCGCGCAGCGTCTTGCGCAGGATTTTGCCCGACTGCGGGTTGAAGGTCAGTTGAGAAGTCTACAGATGAGAGACGGGAAAGCCTGGGGAAATATGAGGAGAGGGAGAAGGGGGAGACATACGGGGATTTTGGGGATGACGTCGATGAAGACTACGCCACCTACCAGCCGCTTGTGCCGTGAGACGCGGGAAGCAAGCCATGAGGCAATATCATCTTCGGTGGTGTCCTCGGAATTAGATGTCTTGACGATGTACGCCCGGGGGACCTCCTCGCCGTCGATGGTGACGCCGATTACAGCTGCATCGGCGACGTCGCTCCGTTCCAGGAGAAGGGCCTCCAGCTCGGCCGGGGCGACCTGGAAGCCTTTGACCTTGATGAGCTCCTTGACTCGGTCGACGACGTGGAAGAGCGCCCCGGGCGCGAACTCATCCACGTAGGCAACGTCTCCAGTGCGGAGCCATTGCGTGCCGTTCTCATCGGTGACGGACACTTCTGCTGTCGCGGCCGGGTTGCGCCAATATCCGCGCATGATGGTTGGGCCGGTGAGCCACAGCTCGCCGGGCTGGTTGGCTTCGGTGATCTCGACGCCTGTTTCCAGATGTACGAGCTTGGCCTGACAGTTCGCTACCAGCTCACCGACCGACGCATTTGATGGCCTCGTCGGATCCCAAGAGAAGGCCATGCACGTGGCTTCCGTCATGCCCCAGCCCTGCTTAGCTCCCGATGCGCCCTGACGCAGCATGCTGTTGATCTCGCGCTGCGTGTCCTTGGACAGGGGTGCAGCGCCACATGCAATCATGTCGATGCTGCTGAGGTCGGCATGGCGGGCAAGTGGATGTTTGCTTATGAGTATGAGGATAGGCGGGACAGCGAAGAGCTTGGTGATCCGGAATGTTTTGATATGAGCCAGCATCTTGAGGAAATCGAATGACGGCATAACGTAGACAGGGACGCCTTCGTAAGGGAGGTAGTTGATGAAATACCCCATACTGAAGGCGTGGCACATGGGGAGGAAACAGAGAGCTGCAGCGCGGTTCGTCTTGGCCTCATATTCGGGGTCGAGTTTGTTGAAATGTATTGCGCCAATGCCGTTGGCGACATGGTTGTAATGTGATATTTCAACTCCTTTGGGAACACCAGTCTAGTCTTCACATTAGCAACTTTGTAAGAAAACTCGGGAGCGAAAAGACGTTCCATACCGTTCCTGAGCTGTAGTTGAGGCCGCAGGTCACATTCTTGGAGTCCTCTGGTTCAGTCCAGACAAACTCATCCCCTTTGGCTTGAGATGCGAAGAGCTCAGTCCAATGCCTGCTACCTTCCCGAGGCTTCTTCTCGACCTTTGGGGAGTCCGGAAGTGTAGAATCGAGCATAAATACCCGATCGTGCTTCAAACCTACTTGGTTGGCTGCTTCCAGCGCAACATCGAAGACACTCTCTGCTGCCATCATCATACAAGCCCCGCTATCATTTAGCTGAAAGGCCAATTCGCGAGCTACGTACCCATGGTTCGCTCCCGTGAAGACGCCCCCGGCCATCCAGACCCCCATGGCAATGACGGGGAAGAAGATGCTGTTTCCGGAGTAGATCAGCACACGATCGCCCGGATTGAGGCCATTGTGTATTAGCCCGACCGCGATGCGTTTGGCGAGGAGCCGGCCTTGGGAGTAGGTGAGGAAGTGAGTATCGGGACGGTCGACATCAATCCAAGCCTTCTTGTTGGAAAGAGGCCCAGAAGCAGACCCGAAGACCCATTGCTGGATAGAGCAGTTAGGGACCGGCACGGAGAACCGGGATTTGATAGGCATTGTATCCTACGATCCCTAAAGCTTGACGAAACGGCCGTAAGAGAGAGCGAGGACAAGAGAGGATGGCTTTTAGATCATGCGCTGCATAAAGGGAGAACGCCGTGTTCGTCGAGGAGTAGATCGGTGATAAGTAGTGTACTGGTCGTACGGCGACTGATGAGAGTCCTGCTTCCTCACGGCGTACACTGCTCTTCTCTGGGCTCTTCTAAGCGTGAGTTGGTCTTCTGGCCTGGTATCATACTTCGAGGTAAGGGCTTACTGTATCGCAAGGCGTAATCCCAGACACGGCGGCTCGACAGAAGATCTAACTGGTGCAAGTCGCTCTTCGGTGCTTGATTTCGATTCCGATGAGCATTGGGTCTAGCCTTGAAGTACTGGATTCGGTTATCTCGACGGAACGAGTTGCTCGCCTCGCACCGTCGGCCGTCTCAATACCAATTCAATAGCTCGACTCCAATATCGTGTTCATAACATGCAGGTGAAAGTGACTGAGATGGCATATTATAAGGAGAGATTCAGCCATGTGTCTCTCGATCCCTCATGACTAAAATTAGCCTGGGCGTTGCAATAATAGCACTAACTCATAATTACCAGGACCCCGCATGGGGCCTGGATCTAGATGGGCCAGCTGAGGGCCCATGTCGTTTTAAGAAACGACAAGACGAGGGTAACATATTTGCTGGTGCGGCTAGTCAATGGTCCGGTTGGCGTTGGTTTGGCGCGAGAAGTGCGTGAGCGAGCTTGCTTGCAAGGAGTATCGTGCTCCGTTCCAGGCGTCGATAGATCATATCTTATCCCGTGTGTAAGCCACGCCGTACACAACAGGTGCGGCTGTGGCACGCATGTACCCAATTCATCGTATTACGCGAGCTGGCGTACAGAACAACTTCCCGTAGCCGAAGGGCTGCGTCGCCACGAACTGGCGGCGTTTTCTCAGAAAGTATGTGTGAGAGTGAGGTTCCTTGTCTTGGGTGGACCGGATGAGGTGAAGATCCCGATACCGCGTTTAAGCTTATATCGAACTCTGTGTGCGCCGCCCCGGCGTGGCGCCCGATAAGGAGGGTTGAATGGGGAAAGAAGGCATGTTTGATCGCCGTAATTGACTGAAGAGAAGAGAAGAGAAGAGAATAGGCAAAGATCGGGTTCGCTGAGGCTAAAACATCTCAAGGAGGATTTGTGGCTCAATACACGTCAACCCGTGGCTTGTCACGGGGGATTCATTTCCGACCCTGTTGCACCATTGCGTCTAGGCTGCATGTTTAGGTGGCCGTAGCTGCATGGCCCATCGTGGATTCTGTGACGATTCTGCGCGACGAGTACAATTGATATGAAGCCAAGCGAACGGCTTACTAGACAGACATGGTGAACCCGAGCGGCGAGGTCGCAATCCATGTACGAATACGCACTTCTGCCCAGGTGTAGCGGTAAAAGAGTGCGGTTAGGGTCACGGATAGTTCATGCATGGGTAAAGCAAGACGCCGTATCACGGAGACAGAAAAGATCACTCCTGTCGTCTTGATTCTTGTTGGCCAGGAGGCGGAAGTGGTGGTTCTGGGCGTGGAAACCGGGTGACCAAGGAGGACTGCAGATTAGAGCCTGGGTTCTCTGTTACTCACCGGAAATCCAGTCTGCTGCCTTTGTTTGAGCATGAGTAGACATGCTCTTGGCCTCAGTAAGCGAGGGTGTAGCATACGATGCAGATCTTTTAGATCATGACCGATACTTGGCCAAGCAAGATGTACTGAACCTGAAACAGATGCTGCCATATCAGTTGAGCTCGGTGGATTGGATCTTTTTTTTGATTGAGATTTATTGGTGTAGTGGGAATGGCACGATCAAGCTGAGAAAAACTTATTGGAAGACGAAGAAGATGATCGCTCTGTCCTTCCTTCCTTCTCTTCGTTTTCTCCTGCCGGTGAGCGAGGCCAAGGTACGTACTTTCGGTCCCTCTAACGTAGAGTGCCACGGATCAACGTCAACCACCGGTTGAACCGACATTGAACCGAACACACCAATCACGAGTGCGCATTTTGCAAGCAGCTCCCACTGGGAAGCCCAAGAAGTAAACGACGACATTTTGAGAGGCGACATTCAACTCGCACCACGTCCACGCCCACGCCCTCTCCCATCGACGCCCTCTCCAATCCACCACCATGGCGAGCAAACTCACCCCCTTCGTCCTCCGGTCCGCCCTCCGGTCCGCCGCCCGCATCGCCCGTCCCCAGTCCCGCGCCTTTTCCCTCACAGCCCGCCGGCCGAGCGATGTCCTCATGGTGGTAAGCGGCCACACAATCTCCCCCCTCCGACGAGCTTCAAACCCACCGGGCCGGGCCATTGGCACCTCAATTGCCGCTCCCGCGCCCCGGAAGAGCCCGTGACGGCTTGAGAGTTGTCTTTTTTGAAGCAGTCAATGGCTGACCTTGCGTCCGAAAGCACCGGAACACGGCCAACAACAACCCCGAGATCCCCTTCAAGTTCAACGAGCAAAATCAGGCCGTCATTGCCGAGATCCTCAAGCGATACCCCCCCCAGTACAAGAAGGCTGCCGTTATGCCCTTGCTCGACCTCGGTCAGCGCCAGCACGGCTTCACCAGCATTAGCGTCATGAACGAGGTCGCCCGCCTGCTCGAGATGCCCCCGATGCGCGTCTACGAGGTTGCGTCCTTTTACACCATGTACAACCGAACCCCCGTGGGCAAGTTCTTTGTCCAGATCTGCACAACGGTATGTGTATCTCTACACGAGGCTTCATTTTCCCCAGCGAGAATACGGTGTTATCAGGTGGCAATCGCTGGTTGCGAGGGGAGGGAATGCCATTCCTCAAATGCGGTCGGAAGATGGCAGAGGAACATTGCACAATGTTATGCCTTGGATAACTACAGATCGGCTGACAACAAACAAACAGACTCCATGCCAACTCGGCGGCTGCGGCTCCGACTCTATCGTCAAAGCCATCAAGGACCACCTCGGCATCAAGCAGGGCGAGACCACCGCCGACGGCATCTTCACCATCCTCGAGGTCGAGTGCCTGGGCGCCTGCGTCAACGCCCCCATGATCCAGATCAACGACGACTACTACGAAGACCTGACCCCCGAGACCGTCGTCGACCTGCTCAAGGCCCTCAAGGAGAGCGCCACCGCCGCCGACCCTTCCACCGTCAAGGTGCCCGCACCCGGACCCCTCAGCGGCAGAGATACGTGCGAGAACGCCGCCGGAAAGACAAACTTGCTGGATGAGCCCTGGGGTGCGGAGAAGACGCGGGCGGACTTGTAGAACAATTTTTTTTTTCAAAGGCACCCATCACTCTTGTTTTGTCTGCGTCGTGACGGAAGTGATGGAAAAGGCTGCGGAGAGGGTCGAGAACTGTACATAACACTGCGCGGAATGCTAGCAAATGGTATAGAAACGTGGAAACTTCCAAAACCACGTGAGACACTCGGACTGTTGTTTGGATTTGTTCTGTCATCATACATGTGAAATATTTCAAACCTCCAAACGCGGATCAAACGCGGATCAAACGCAGTTAAAGAACACAGTACTTTCTGCAAGCCAAACCCAACTTTTTCATCGCTCAATCAGATATGTCAAACTTAGGATCCCAGTCTCAAGATCCATCCATCACCTAGCCGCTGGTTATCCTCGCCTAGGCCACCCCAAATCAGCAGGGCGTTCTCCTCTAGGTCACCCATGACCGCGCTGGAGAGCCAGCCTCGGGGTGCGGGCATCTCGATGTCGTTGTCGTCGTCGTAGGGAGCCAGGTCGACCTTGGTCCACTTGCCCTCGCCGGTCTTGCGGCCGACGGCCTGCCAGACGGCGGAGGTGACGCTGGCGGCGGTCATACCTAGCGGAGGGACCTGGAACATCCAGACATCGTCGAAGAATTTTCCCGCGCCAGCGTGGCCTTCGGAGCTGGGGTTGTACTCGCCCATGGTCAGAACGAGGTACTCGCGACCGCCACCGATGGTGAGGGCCTCGAGGGAGGCGACGCTGCGAGGTGCGGGCCAGGTCTGATGGGCCTCGGCGGTGATCTCGGTGGGGGAAGACTCGGTGTCATCCTCGAAGATGGTTTGCCAGCCGCCGCGGGCGCGGATGGCGACCTCGCCCTTGGTACCCTTGTCGTCAAAGGTCTCGACCTCGAGGTGGATGAAGTCCAGCTGGCCGCCTAGTTCCGTCTTTCCGTCAAAACCGCCGAAGCGGAACAGCCTGCTCTTGCTGATGCAAATGGAAGTACCGCCTCTGCCAGGTCCCGGGGCGGAGGGAAGCTCGCTCCAGGTCCGTTCGCGGACGTTGAAAGCCCAGATGTCGCTGGCGCGCTCTCCGCTGGCGACGCATCCAGCATGGATGAAGAAGGTGCCGTAGCCATCCGACTCCTCGTCGACGGCATCCTCGGCCACATTGCCGACAATGGGATCTTGGGGGATACCCGTCTTGGAGGTGTCGCCGAGAGCCCACTGCTGCCAGGTCTCGGGCTCCCTAGAGCGGGGGATGGCGAAGTCTCGGGGGCGGTCAGTGGCCGTGGCACAGTGATAGCTTCGGGGCGCAGGGTGAGGGATGATGGCGCCGCCCTTGATGGCCGGAGCAGGGTCGAGGTAGGACCAGTTGTGAGAGCGGGTGTCGAAGACCCAGACACGGCCGGCCTCTTCGAGAGGCTTCATTTCAGGGCCGCCGCGGCCTCCGAAGAGGAAGATGCGGGTGCCGATGACGGCGGTGGCATGGCCTACTCGAGGTGAAGGGACATTGCCAAGCACGGGAGGCTCTGGTTCAGCGGGCTCTTTGCCCTTGCCCTGGCTTTGTGTCGCTGCAGCTGCCGGGGGAGAAGCAAGCGGGATGTCGTCGAGGGTCTTTTCGGCCGCGTTCGACTCTTCATCGGAGTCTTCGTCGGAATCCTCGTCCGAGTCCTCTTCCTCAGATTCCTCCTCAGACTCTTCTTCCTCAGAGTCCTCGTCAGACTCCTCTGCCTCGTTGGGCTCCTCTTTCTTGGGCTCTTCCTTCTTATCCTCTGGCGCTGGTACTGGCACCTCGGCCGCCTTGGGTGCCTCGGGCTCTACAGGCGGAGGGGCCAGGCTCTCGTCCGGCTTGGCAGCTCTGGCCTTGATGGTGTAGTAGTCGGAGCCGGCACTGCTCCAGGGAAGGGTGATGACGTGGATGTCATTGTCGACGGGCTCGCGGGGGTTGATCTCGCCACCGAAGACGTAGGCGGAGCCGGAGATGATGTCGAGAGAGTGGGAGGAGCGCGGCAGAGGCGGGATGTTGATGCGCTCCCAGGTACCGTTGATGGCGTTGGGGTCCCGGCGCGGCGCGGAGCTCACGGAGGGCATGGAGGGGAGGTTTTGGTGTACATTCTGGAAGAGGTCGGTGGTGCGACGTTTGAGCATTGAGAAGGACTCCATGATGTGGGCGGGAAGGTGGCCTCGTGAGGCCTGGACACACGATGGAAGGCTTGGGGATGGATTGAAGAATTGATGGGGAGCGGGATTTGGTCGCAGCGCAGGTCAGGTGTGGCGGAGGAGAAGGAAGCCGGAAGAACAGAAAAGGAGGGAATGATAAGCACGAAGGAGTAAGAATGACCTGCAGGAGGAGGAGGAGGACCTGAAGGCTGAAGCTGTCAGCGGGGAACAAACGGTGTCGGATGGATCGACTAGGGTGCGAGGAAGTAAGGTGAGTTGTGGAGGTGAGGTGAGGTGAAGGCGCATGAGGGATGACGTCGGTTACGGAATTGGGAGGCAGGCCAGGGACCTAACTGAAGTAATTATCAAGTACCTAGGTAGAGTTCGAGTTGACGCTGCACGAACGCCTTGCACGCAGACTCGAGATGGAAAAGAGTCCACAAACGAGCGAACACTGAGAATGTGCGACTCGGCGGCGTCGTCAGCAGAGGGCACTGGATAAGCAAGCAAGGATGAATGGAGGGATGGATCAAGACTGGAAGGGGGCCATTTTTGAATTGGGGAAAGGCTAGACGACTGGAATACGAAAGCTGACACCGTACTGATAACTTGGATGTTATCTACGTCCTGAACTGCCCTCTGATATTGGGGCTTTTCCTGGGCCTCGAACCCATTGAACGCCGACGGACAACACCTCCAAATGCGGGCACCATGGCGGAGCTGAGAGCGGCGAGAGCAACAAGTGGAGGGGGAAAAGGCGTCCCCGTCACCTTTTAGTTAGCGGGGTTGGTTACTCGGGCTTCGTTAGTGGCGTAGCAAGGTTCCGGCCAGGCAGATCCAGCTGAGAAAGGCTTGTCTGACTGCTTTGGTCTAGGTAGGTAATGAGGAGGAGACGACGGGGGAGTTCCGGTTGGCGGTGGTGGCCTGTGTGAGGAAGTCAAGCCATGTAATCGTGAGCCCGTGATAAAGTCATGTTTCAAGCTGGGCCCTGCTACCTAGCCGACTGTACTGTACGAAGCCCCTACCTAGCACGAGAAACGGCCCTCAGTGGCAACAACCAACCCCGGCAGCCCTCGCATCGCTCACTCCCTGTCAACCCTGTGCTGCCCTCGCTTCCGCTCTCGCACCGCCACGACTCTCGGCTCAGTTGACAGGTTGTGCAGGGTCTCTCGCCAGGAATAAACAGAAAAAGGCCTCCACTATGTGACCAACTGCCGAGAGGGTTAAACATAACGCAGAACACACTGGAGGCACTGCAGACTGCGAATATATGTTACATACTGTATGCATGAAGCACGAATACGGTGGCAGGATCCATCATCTGTAGGTAAATCGCATCCGCCCGCTGCAGCTGCTAGCAGGCTGGCTGCTGAGATGCCCGCAACCCAATCACCTGGTGCTGCGCCAAACGCCGAGCCATGGCCAATCAAGGCTGGTCTCAGCTCTCCCGCATTTGGTGGACTGTCGACCGAAGCATCGTTCCGGCGACACTGCTGAAGAACATCAAAGACGGAACGAGGCCATACGACCACCACGCTCTGATTTGAGACCGGACACGGATTGTCGCAGCCCACTGCAGACTCTGTACGAATAAACAAGACAAGACAAGACAAGACAAGTCAAGACATGGACCCTGTGGAGAGGGACGTCCGTGGCACTGGCGACGAGGCGGCCGGAGTGGATCTCAGCCTTGAGCCGCTGCGTTTGGCCGACGTTGACCAGGACGTCAGACATGAAGACACTGATGAAAATGAGGACGAGGTCGGTTTCTCCTCGCATGTCACGCTCCCGGTTTAAGTCGCTGAGTCCCCATAACAGGAGCTTCCGAGGCATGATCCATTCTCAGTAGCATGGCAATGGCCTCACTCACCAGACCCACAAGTCGAGACACCACCACCGCCAATGCCCCGAGAGCAAGAGCAAGAACATGAACAACACACAGACGACGAGTCTGTTGATATACAACCGCGCAACAAGGGCAAACAGCCCGAGCGGCTCAGTTACCCTCCGGCCTTCCCCGAGTCAGACGCCGGCTCCTCACACACAGCCCCGCCCATCGCCCCCGGCGTCATCCCGCCCGTCTCAACGGCCGGCCTCGCCCACGGCCAGCCGATACCATGGGAGCTGGATCCCGAGCGGCCGGCGCAGAAGCTGCCCATCCGCTTCAGAGATATCCTGGGACGCTCGATTCTCATCCCATGGCGGAGAGCGAAGACGTGGGAGGTAAGTGGAAGGGCTCTATGCCATGCTTCGTGCCGCGCTAAAGAGTGTGTCGACAATAGGGGATGAAGATGACGATAGACTCTCATTTCTTGGGCCCGGAGGGCGAGCATATGGATAGCATGCTGACCTATTCCGTAGCCAACGTGCGCTACAACCTCTTGGTCTCATTGCCCTCATCGGTAGAACCGCCGAAACTCGGAAGCACCAACAAAAGCAATGGCATCAGCAACAACAACGACAATGACAACGGCGGTGGCAGCAGCAGCAGCAGCAGCAACACCAACACTCCGCAGCCCCCCGAGCCATCTTCGCCCCCCATGCGCGCCATGGTCATACTACCGGAGTTCTGGGACGACCTCATCCAACCTGGCTCCAACGTCATCATGAACTTGTGGCCCCGCGCACCCCGAGCCATGTACGATTTGCAACCTCCCAACAATGTCCCCGGGCTACAACCCCTCGTGCCCGGCATGGGCATGAACCCGGGCCATATGCCGCCCATGGCACCGCCGCCACCCCAGCCGCACTTCATCAGGATAGTCGGTGTCCAGAAGACGAGGCCAAAGACCAAGGCGAGCACGGGGAGGCCGAGGAGAAGAATGTAACCGAGATTATTTCTGGGATTTGAGACTCTGTTTTGCAAGAGTTGGGTCAAGGTGTTTTTGGTTGAGAATAGGTCGGAAATAGCCTGGAAAGGCTGGAACCTTTTGCTTGCGGGTGTACACTGGTAGAAGCGCTTGAAATCTCATGTTCGCTCATTGATCCTTTATCAACTACCTCTATTTTATCTTCCAATCTTGCTGTGAAAGAAACGATGCTACGAACACAGAAAGCACTTATGGTTGCATTATATGACTACTTGCAAATTTTCATGGCAGGAAATGTATCGAGACAGTCCGTTTCTCTTCACACAAATTGAAGCTTTCTAGACTACTTTGTAAACCATTTGCCTTGGTGCACAAGTCGGCAATCTTGGGACTCCTTTCGGACTGGGTAACTTAGCCCTCCGCCACCAGGCACCCGCGATTTCTTTCTCCAGCCTGAGTAGGTAACCGACGACAGAGTAGGAAGCATATATGGTGAGAGAATAATTAGGCAGGCAACTTGATGTGAAGAGACTATTTAATCCTTATATCTGTTTCGGTCATTATGAACATGTCTTCGTAACTGGTATCTAAACAACATTATCTTGAGTACGAGGTTTGTGTTTCCTTGCCACTGCTACAGTGCCTCCGTTCTCAATACAGGCACCAACGACCAAATCGTCTGGGTCATTGCCCTCCACCGTCCCGAAGCGGACTCTGATGTCCCGTATCAGCTTTCCCCTCGTCTCATCCGTAAGTCCACCACCACCAGGCGGTAGATTGAAGTTTGGATTCCCTCTCGTCATGGAAGTGAAATTCATGAGCATCTTGGGGATGCCAAGCTGCAGATCCACCGCCATCGTCACCATGCTTGCAGTCCACATGAGCAGCGTCGATATAATAAGCGGTACAAGCCAGCCAAAGTCGGTGTGTATTTTTACCACGGCGGTCGAAATGGTTGCGTTGGACGTTGAAAAATGCATCGTGTCCAAGGCCCCTGATTTAATTGACGGCATCAAGCTTTTGTAGCTCGAGGGATGACCCAGAAACAGAGCGTTTGATCCGGCCGTTGCCATCCAGTAAGTGTTTATGACTTGTGTTAGGCGAAGTGAAAAGAGTGATTTGTCGAGAGTGTAAAGCCCAGGTTGGCTATATAATGCTGTAGCATTAAACACTTGGCTCGGATTGTAGAGGTAGGATTGGACAATAGATGGGCTGTTTGAACTGGTGGTTTGCATCTTGGTAGCCTGGCTAAGAAGTTGCATAAAAGGGCTGAAGACGTCACCGAGGCTCTCGCACTGGCGATCAAAATATGTGTTGTTCGGGTTTGGGTTTGTTTCTAGCAAAGAAGGGCGTATGGCAGTTGAAACGCAATCCCAACCAACGCATTCGACTTGAAGCTCAACATAGCTTGTCTGTATAAGACAAGTGGCGTATGTGCCATTGTAGGTACTGCTCCAGTCGAGGTAGAGGAACTGACGAGCGTTTGGATTGGGGTCGTCGCAGCGGGATGTTGAGTCGTTGGTCCACCCTTCTGGGAAGGGTATGGTCGCAGTATACCCCCAAGACATCCGCATGGCACACATCGCGTTTCTTTTTGGAGTGCATTCTGAATTTTCGGATATTTCTTTGCTTGCCTTCAAGTAGTCATCAACCATTGTCAAAGAGTCGCAGTCGAAAGTCAGGTATGATGTCTCGATGGTAAATGTCGTGTTATCGTTTTCGGGAATACCAGCCATCGGCAGGCCAATGAGGCTCGAGTATGTGGGTGCGTTTGTCCCATTTTCGTGTTGGTTAATGGAAACCCAATCTTTCGAAGTTGGCCCTTTGTAGTCAGGGAGGACCTCGAGATAAGGGACTTTGATATTCCCCCATGTGTCCAAGCTAGATAGTTTCGTACTATCCGGTGCACCAAGAGAAGACAAGAACAAGGCGATGACGGGAGCACAATAAGTTCCATAACTTGCGCCGACGAATGTATCAGGGAACGGAGTGCTCATGTTGAAATAAGACAGCTTTTGGAAGGAAAGCGTAGCACCGGAGCGAAATGATAACACTCGGAGGGCCGACTGAGCTCCCAGCGGGGAGAGCGTCCAAACCACGATAAGAAGTGGCGCAAAGAGACCGAATTCTCCGTAATCGAAGATCGTTGTTATTGTGCTGATGACGGTAGTCGATCCGTAGAGGAGATCCAGGACGCCGATGCGTTCTCCGTGGTGTAATCTCCAATGGGCAACAGTCCTGATGGCGCGACCAACAATGAATGCGAACAATATGGGCATCGCTGTTGGGCTCTGAATAATGTGAGATTGGAGACTTAATCATGACCGTAAAATAAACAATGAAGGTACTCACAAGAGTGGAAAACTGTCGAAGAAATGACGCCACGCCTTCAATGCCGTTGGTGTCATGACCGTTGTACACGCATAAGAAGATGATATAGACGACAATAAGAAGGACAAGTAGAATTGAGCAGGTGTTCAAGATGATGTCGTATGGGTTCGATATCCGTCCGGTCCGAGGTGGTCGTTGCGGCCATTGTAAAAGATCCTGTCGAAATCCATTCGTTTCGGATACCGTCGCCGTCGTGGTCGTCTTGAGGAAAGACATGGTGACTTGGAGCGATTGCTGTAGAAGTGCCACATGCGCGCTGAGACGCACGGAGCGGACGCATACAGTTATAGCGATGGGAGCGGGAGTCCCGTAGCCAGCCAGCCGCCTGATATTCTATGCATGTCGGTTGATCGTGCAACTTACATGATACAACGGCTCGAATTAGCACCTAAATCTGCACTGCCAAGTCATAGATGGGCGGTCACAGAGCAGTTTTTAGTGCACGGCTCCGCTTAAATCGTCCCCGGGGCTCCGTTGAAGTGCACGGTCACGATCCACCCCGGAATCCTTCCATCACACTGTTGCGACGAAAGGCGAATCAAGGGGTTCACTGTCAATACTATAGACGGCGATAAAGAAGTGAAAACAGAGGGGGAGGGAAGGCAGGCATTTGTAAGTTTTTATCTGGGGATTTGCCGTAGCTTTTTGAAATGGCGGCGACACTCGCGAAACGACAGTCCTAAAAGACTGCTCTGTACAGGGGTTAGAGTGGACACCACTATGGCCGTTCTTTCCATTCAACGTGTGTGGTGGGCTGGCTCGGCGGCTCGGCGGCTCCGGACGTTCCAGCCAGGAACAAACAACCAACCAAGCTTTTCTCCAGCTTTTGTCAGTGGCAATGCGGGTGGTCCCATCCGATTGCCGCCGTTACCTGAGCTCTGTTTGTTCGTTCATCTCAAGAAACATTTCATTCATCCATCCTTCTTCATCTTGGGCTTCAAATTCTTTTGCAGGGGGGAGCAGGCCATCGCGGGCCGCAGCATCGGGGCACTGCCTGCAAGCCGGGCTGCACAGGACTCCACAGTTGAACATCTGAAACACCTATTCTCTCAGCTTCTCAGCTTCTTGGTCTCTCGATCACAAGGCCCCGTGGTTGTGTCACTCGCGTTGGACCGGACAGAGGCACCCCTTTGTCGCCTCGGGCGAAGACTCTGGAACTCACTCCGGTACCCGTGACCTTCGGTCACTTAGTGCGTAAAAGAAATGCGAACCATTGACTGGCTGGCGTTTATGCCGCCCCCCCAGACCAGCCCCTCGTTGCTTCTTGCAAGGGCCCGCCCATGCGCCTCGTTGCCAACTTCGTGATTACGAAGTACGGCTGAGAACAATCAATTGCCTTTTTGTCTCTCGAAGCCAGGCTTCGCCACTCAAACACAGCCTGCTCTTGTCTCCCAACTATCCGGACCTACCTTGATCATACAATTGCCCTCAACCCAGAGTCCGGAGGTCGGAGCCACTACTTTCTGTTCTTCGGCGGCCGGCTGCCTCGAAGCTCTCAGCTCGTCGACGAAATCAACCTGGCCTGTTGATCCCGCAAGCCTCGATTTGCGATCGCGCCAGCCCAGCCGCGATGGACGAAATATACCAGCAGATTGCTGACTTCAACTCGCGGAAGTTCTCCCACTCCCCCGATGTGCTCTTCTTCGAAGTCACCGAACTATGGCGCAACGACGCTACCGGCGCTGTCAAGGCCTTCGATAGCACTAATCAGGTCCCGGATGTAGCTACTTGGCTTGCTGAGGAGTCGAGAATCACCAAATCCGGCACCGAGTCATTGGTATTGCGCCTTGTTTGGACCGACCTCGACTTCGACAAGAAGACCGTCGGACTTCCTAAACCCGCTATGACATCTATCCTAGACAAGTTCGGCCTAGAGCTTGCTTACAACTATTCCCTAAGCTGCATCACTGGCATCACTTCGTTTCCTTCCAAGGTTGTAGAATCAAACAGTGAGCAAGAGGCGCACGCTTTCTGCTACGCGCCTAAGCTCGCCTCTGTTTGGTCACATACTCGATTCGAGGACCCCACCTCGCTACGGCAGTCTGCAACATATGGCATCGTTCTGGCTAAGGAGAAGCAGAAGGTTGTCTTGAAAAGATTACTTCACAGTAAATGGCAGCCGAATTTCTCAACTCACGAGATGTTCCCGGCCTTTCTGTACTCCTTCATGCTGAGCGCCGAAATCGAGATGACCTTAGAAGGTATGAAGCGTCGTATCCAGGAGGTTGAGACGCGAACGGGATATGCAAGCTTTGAGACGAAGCGAAAAAGGGCTGCGTCAGGCGAGCTAGGCGTACTTTCGGCGGAGATGAGCGGTTACGCCTCCAGGCTCGCCAGCGCGGAGAGGAAGAGCGTGGCGCTCGAAAAGCTGATGGCGTTCATTCTGGAAAAGTCAGGTGGCCAGGAAGCAACGGCAGCAACAACAGTAGCACCAACGGGAGCAACGGGAGCAAAGGTAGCGACTCCAGTAATCATGGGAACCCCTGGGACGGCCTCGGATGGAAATAGCCTCATGCGGAACCATACCACGGTGCTCCAGCAACGCCTCGGTATGCAGGTCTTGGATAAGACTTACACGCTCAAGCGGGTGCAAATTCAAATCGAGGCTGTAAGTCCCCTAGCTCTTTGGCCCGCGGTTTTTTAACTTGACTGACATTTTGTCTAGCTCGTCAATCTTATCGGCCAGCATGACAGCATAAACAACACTGATATCGCGCTATCAAGTCACCGCGATGCGTCGTCGATGAAGACGCTCGCAGTCGTCACCATGTTCTTCCTCCCGGGCAGCTTCATAGCAGCGCTCTTTTCAACACCTTGTTTTGACTGGGATAGTGTCAACATGAGCGACGAGTCCTCCATTGGCGTCGCCTCAACTCCACAGTTCAACTTGTACTGGGCAATTACAATTCCCATGACTGTCGTCACTTTCCTGCTGTACTTCGCCTGGCTGCAGTTCCAGACATATCAACGGAAGAAACCGCATGGGGACCCCGGGGACGAACAGCTTGACACCGAATCCAAGGACGAGCAGGAGTTTGTCGAGGCAAACCTGGTTGCTAAAAGACGGTTTACGAAGTTCAGTTTGCATTAGCATTGATATGCGAGGACGACATGAGAAATCCATCAAGATGAGACTTTATACCACGATAGAAGATGGTTGGATTACTACCGCGAGAAACGTGGAATGGATGGTGTTTGGCGTTTGTAAGATTCTGGATTGACATGTGGCTTTGACTCTTATTATCGATGGTATATTGATTGTAGAAGAAAAAACCGATGCAAAATGCCAAAACCCCTTTGTAATTTAGGGTAGTATCTCCGAGCTATGATAGGATGTTTCAAGGCTTTTGGTTGAATACCTCATGTACTGGCGTCACCACCCATGCTGCATCAATACCCGGCAACACTTCCACCAGTATCGCCCAAGACAGTGGATCTACTACACTGGAAACCGCAAGTGGCTCGCCCTTTGAAACAATCACCGATTTCGGGTCTCGATCTCGATCTACTGTAATCTCGGTGTCCGCCTTGGCACTTAGTGTGAAGCAAAGCTGGGATCTCCGGGAAATCAACCCAGTTTGGCTCCTCCCCCCACATGACGCAATAACTCATTGGGCGAGCCGCCTTGTGCACAGCACCGTCGGCGACGGACCTCTTTCTCCGACAACCAGCCTACCAACCAACCCGTCTTGGTTGATGTTGTTCGTTATTCCTCGCGTCATTTCGACGACCTGGTTGAGACTTCACTCCTTCCATCACCTGTGTCGCTACTGCCGTTCCACGTTTTCCGTGTCGCGTGGCGCGGCTGATCTTAGGCTCTAAGGCACGGGGACGCTGGTCGCCACCTCAATTCGTATCGATCAGAACCCTTCCCACCTTCATTGCAAACAACGATACCCTCTAGCGAGGGAACAAGAAGTCGCTACTGTCACTTTCGCTCGATTGGCGACAATGGCTACCCCATCTGCGGCTTCGTCTGGTGCCACGGTCCCTGCCCAGCTCGGCTTCCTCGCCATTTTCAACCCTTCCCTTGGCAACACAGACGAGACCATCGATGATCAGATTGTCTACTACGCCTCCATCGCCACCCAATCTTCCTCCCAGAAGCGCCGACGCAGCCGCGGCCTTCCGACCAAGCACATCTCGACGGAAGAGCGCAATGAGCGCCTACGCCAGATCGGCCTTGCCCAAGGCATGGCCAGCTTCAGCCGCGGCTTCGCGGGCGGCGCTAGCCTGGACGCCATCGATACTGAGAAGTCGAGAGTGGTGCTCCACGAGCTGGAGCCCGGATGGTGGATTCTAGCTGTGAGCGTGTTGGGCTGACTTTGGACCGCCGAACTTATTCACTAACGATAGTATTCAGAGCATCGACCTTACGAAGGTACCCCTCCCTCCAAGGCTTCCCAGCAAAAACGGCGAGCTCGCCGACCCCCGATACGAATATTCAAGTCGTGAGATGAAGCCGTCCAATCTCCTCATGAGGGATCTTTTACGAGCACATAGCATCTTCCTTATGCACCACGGTTCCTCTTTGAGTGCCTTGTTTGTCCGAACCAAGCGTACCAAATTTGTCGCTGTCTTGAGCCGCTACTGGGACCTGTTCCTCTCCACGTGGAATGTCATGCTACATGGAAACCCGGCCAGGGCTGTTTTTGGAGGAATCAATGTTGCCGCATCAGGCGAACTCGGCGTTGGTGTTGGTGAGGAAGACCGTGGAAGCGGCGAGCGTGAGGTCTTGGAGGGATTGGTTGGGAGAATAGAGGGTCTCGTTGACTTGGTCGTATCGAAGTTTGGCGACTATGACCCCGATGCGCCGGAGTCCGCAACAGACGGCGAACCGCAGCCGTGGTTGGGGACCGGCCAAGAGCCTGGGTCGGAAGATGGAGCCATCTTTCTAGGAACGGGTGCCCTTTCTAAGAAGTCCTTAAGGGACGTTACGCACTGGATGGAGGATCTTTACACATGGGGCGAACACGCTTACGGCGTCATTGAAAGCCCGACATCGGTTCGTCGTGCAAAGAAGAGGCGGGCGAGCAAAGTGACGAGCCAGAGACCCGTCCTGGATCAAGTGCCGTCAAATGAGGTTGTTGAACCATCAAAACCCACAACAGAAGACGAGCAGCGGGCTCCAGATGCCTCAACTACGGATACACCACAGCCCCAGGAGGCGGAAGATGGCAAGCTGGACAAGATGGTTAGCTACCTAAAGCTAGGTTACGGAATATATTGGTCTTTACCAACTGGCTCAGGCGGGTCTGGCGACTCGTCCAAGGAGTCACCGGGCACACAGACGCCCCAGCCTGTCAAAAACGACGTTGATGGCTCTCTCAAACACACCCGGCCATCTCCTGCTAGCCGCTCGCTGTCTTACGACACTGCGGCGGGTCACTACCTTATCGGCCTTAAAGGAGACATTGAGGAGGACGGGGCTGGCGGGAGCGACGGGGATGCGAGCCCTAGCTCGGACGGCTCAGATATAGAGCACAACTCCCGCACTGTTCTTCGAACTGTCCATGTCGAGCTTGACAGCGAGGCCACCGATCGTCCAGAAGCTACCATCATCCGCGATTTTGAGCATCCTGCCAGCATCCTCACCCAGTCACAGGTTATCGGAAACATGCTCCCTGGCTATGACTCGCACGACCTCAACAAGGCCATGAAGCTCCGCGTCGTCGTGTACGTGAACCGCCCCTTTGTCTTCGTCTTCCTGTTCCAACTGTGGACCGACTCTCTCGCGTGGGACTCCCTTTACCGTTCTCTCCACCACCAACTCGCACCCCTTCGAAAGTCCCTTCAAGCCTCCGTGCAGTACCGGCCCGAACGGCCCGGTGCGGACGTCGGGGGCTCCGGGAACAACAGCATCTACGACCTTATCTGGGACCCGGACGCTCTGACCGTTCACTCTTCTATCCCGAACATCCCAGAAAACTACATCAGTCCAGCGCCTTGGTCCCGTCCGGATGCCATCAACACTCATACTCACCTGCTGAATATCCACGCCGCCTCCCGCTCCCGCAACAGCGCCCTCGAGCGCACCCAGAAGACAAACCGTGGCTGGTGGATTGTATGGACGCGCCTCCTCGACCGCCAAGATGAAGCCGCTAGCACGTCCAACATCAACACCAACAATCTTTCTACCATCCATGAAGCTGGCTCTGATGCCGGCTCCTCCGAAACACCCGACCAGGATGACACTCCGTCTCCAGAGTTCCGGTTTAACGACGCCGCTCTCGCCATAGCTAAGGAGATCTTCCTCATTCGTCGCGCTAGTGACCACGCAGGCTTCCGCGCCGCCTATGCTGACTCGTCCACGGGCGGCGGTGACGGCGCAGGCCGTTTGGCTCAAGGCATTGGGGTCGACACGCGCCGCTACGTGGAGGAGCTTCTGAACTTGCTGTAGTCGTAGCTGTAGTTGCTTTCATGTGTAGCTACATATTTGCTCTGGAGGTGGTCAGGTCAGGTCAAGTCTTCGGATGTAGGAAGTATAGGCTAGAAGTTTGTTCGAATTCGCATAGACGAATTTATTATTAGCATGTAAAGTTGAATGGATGGTGCCAGGAGGCCATGGGAAAACGATACTAACGGCGTTTGGTATACACTATACTATGTGTAGATACTCAGCTGCTACCTAGCATATTACCTTACTATGTACAACATCATGGCTTAAGTTGGGAAATTCGATGTCACATATTGGGACATTTCTTGAGTTGCGGGGCTAATTCGGCTGTGCCAACCTAACCCACAGCTAACTTCCAGATGGGCAAGCTTCACGTTTGAGGTAGGGAGTCCATTAGCGTGGCCGGGGGCCGAGATGTGCGAATTCGCTTTCCATTTGGTAGGTTTCAAGATCTCTATCAAACGGTTCTTAAGTGTATGTACAAGTGAATTGAAGTGAAGTAAAGCGAACCCAATCCAAAAAGCCTATCAGCTCTAGGGAATCCGAACACCCAAATCCCCAAAAAAAAACCGAAAGTGGGGGGTGTGCTTCCATTGGTCCCGAGGCCGTTGTTTTCTGCTTACTTCCCTGTCCCTCCAAGGGGGTATAGCATCCCGAATCATGTTAAAAATAAAAATAAGACCAAGAGTCATAACCAACAGAAGTCGTTTTGTATCGAGCCGTTTGGGGCTCCTGACAACTATGTTACCCAGATGTTCATCTGTTGCCGTCTTCCCTTCAAATCATCGTATGACAATAAGCTCAGGGACATCATTCGAGCGAGCGGTTTAGTTGTTGAACCACCACTCAACCTCACCGCGGCCCTTGTCGAGGCTGCCAAAGAGGGCCTTGAAGACCTTCTCGCTAACGTCAATGGCATCATAAGCACAGCCCATACACTTGTCCCTAACGGTGGCAGTGGCAGTTTTGCTGCCGACCTTGATAGTAATGGTTTGGCCGCACATGGGATTGTCGTTGGACCTGGTGCCCATGAGAAGGTGGGAGAGGGCAACAATGTTGTCGGTGTTGTCCTTGCCGCTGTCATCTGGTCCACAGGCGCCGGGACCGACAGTGTAGTAGGTCAGTTCACCAGAGTGAGAATCGCTGCTTCCACTGGAGCTGCCATCGGAAGCACTCTCTTCAGAAGCGGCAGAAGTGGCAACGACAGGGGCGACATATGTGCTTGTGGGAGCAGCGTAAACAGAGGTAGGAGCAACGTAGACAGAGGTGGTGGTGGGCTCAGGCTCGACATATTCCTCAGTAGTGGGCTCGAGCTTCTTCGCAACGGGGGTGGAAGTCTCCTCAGGGGCAACGTAGACAGAAGTCGAGGTAGCGAAGGTGGTGGGAGCAACGTAGACAGAAGAGCTGGTGGTGGTGGTGGGCTCAGGCGCAACGTACTCAGACGTGGTAGTGGTCGAAGTAGTGGAGGTGGAGGTTGTGGTGGGCTTCGCCTTCTTCTTGGGCACAGGAGAGGCAGAAGTCTCAATGAAGTTGGCCTTCTCGGTCGTCGAGGTAGGCTCAGGCTGCTCCTGGCCGGGAGTGACCCAAACGGTGGTGGTGCTGTCGACGAGCTTGGTGACGTACTGGGTCTCAGTCACCCACTCGACCTCAGTGACGAGGGCCCGCTTCTCGTGGAGCTGCTCGTGGCGGCGGTGGTGGTTGCCATGGGGCTGGGCGACGGCGACAGCGGCGATGAAGGCCGAGGCGATGGTGAAGGATTTCATGTTGAAGGATTTTTGTTGTTGTTTCTAGATGCTTGTGGTATATGTTACGTCTTAGTGGACGAGAGGGTATCTCAGTTTGGTGCAAGAGGCACAATGTCAAGAACAGTGAGTAGGCAAGGATCTGTTCAACAGAATGGTCTTGCTACGTAAAGATGTGTGAGAAAAGGAGTGGACAATGCCGTCTCGAAGCTTGAGGGAATGTGAGTGCTTGGAGGAGAGAGACGGAGGTGAAGAGAGAGGGAAAGAGTCCTGCCAGAGGGAATGAGTGATGTTTGAACTTGAACGAGTTCGTGGGTTGGGAAACAAAACAAGCGGCAGGCTACCCAAGGGAGGAGGAGACGGTTCTTAATAGATTATACGCCTCGCCGGATCCTTACATAGTACGTACTGGCCTCATGCTAGCTCTTCAACGCTGTGCGTCCGGCGAGGGAGCCAGCGGAGCTAAACCAGGGCCAGGACGGGTCGCAAACGAACAATACGCCCTGGCTCTCCGCTCTCGACTGCTCCAGCTCCAGTCAGGGCATGGGCTCAAGCGGGAAAGGCTTGTGTGTCTGTCGCTGACGATCCGTTGACATCGGGCATGCAGGCCGTACAATGTACATACCATAGCTCAGGTACGGATACCCGATGTGTAAGTATCCCGGTACCTAGCCAACTTCCTGGAAGGGCAGATTGGCTCCCAACCCCGGCAACGCTCATCCCGGCCCCTGATGGTACGTATCCGGTCATGACGGGGACACGCGTGGTTTTTTTTCAGCCAGCTTGGCTAGCTAGGGCAGCCAGCCCCGTTTTTTCTTTTTCGAGGTGGTATGGAGGACCGAGAACACGGCAGGGCTTGGCAAGGGCGTGGCAATATCGCCCTGCCATTCGTCCAATGGCCCAGGTTCCATGCAGCATTAGGATCTACCGGAGCAAGCACTGGAGCCAAGCAGGAGGAAGGGGGCCTAGCGGAAGGGGGGAAACCGCCGGGGTGCTTTTGGATGATGAAGGGCGAGCAACAGGGGCCGTGGCACCATCCATCGGGGAGAAACGTGCTGCTGGAGGGCTGGCTGGGTGGTACCCGTGGACCTCACAAAATAGTACATCGTAGGTCGTGCTGGCTGGCCTGGCTTGGCTGGGCCTTGGCGTGAAGGTGAAGCAGCAGCTGTGTGTTGTTGTGTTGCCAGAGACGCTGCCGCCAGAGCATCCAGAGAGTCCATCTGCGAGTCATCCAACGAACCAGACGTGCGTCCTCAGGTTTCAAAGTGCGCAGGAAGAGTAAGCGACAGGCACGAGGCCGTCCATGTGGTGGTCCGATGAAAAGTCGAAAACCATATTCTCTCATCTCATCCCGCCATGATTGGATATTCCTGCTGCATGGAACGGACTCGTTGTCGGCCTCTGAGTTTAGCATGTAAGGTACTGGACCGTTGTCCGTCCGAGGGGCGGCCAATAGGCTGCCTCAGGTTCCTGGACCAGAGCGGGATTTCTGAATTCTCACAAATCCTAGCAGTCGTCGAGACCAATCCGGAGCAAGATTGGTCGTCGTCCTGCAGAAGGGGCTGGCTGGTGGCGGTGGTCCGTGAGTGGTGAGCTGGTGAAGTCCACCGGTGGAGCTGGGGTGTGGAGAAGCCATGAAACGGAACCCCGGGTGCTGGCTGCTCCATTCACCGACCACTCACCACTGCTACGGTGCCACCTCACGGCCTAGTTAGCGGGGAGGAGAGAGAGCCGGTGCCAGGGGAGGGGATTGAAGTGAAAAGTCTTCTCTTCTCGCCGCCTTGCTTCAAGCTTTTCGCCCTCCGAGACGCGGTGTGCCGGCGGCCACTCCGTAAACATGTGGGACGTACTGTATCCGTAGAACGTAACTGTTCCACAGCATATCGGTAAATGCTGTGCTGCAGGTCGGTGACTCAGACATCCGTTAACATCAAGCCGGCGCCGCCCATCGGCATGTAGTTGCGCGATTGGAGGGTGTGGGTTGGTGGGCTCTCAAGCTCTGCCATCCTTCCCGCCTCCCATCCGCTCCCCCTCCATTCCAGGGGAGAACCGTCTCCAGGTCACGTCCCTTCCAGCCAGCTTCCAAGGCAATAACCGAGATGGTACGTACCCATCAATACGTGGGATTGAGGGATACGGGCACTGCCCTGTCCCTAGGTCCCTTATCACTCTGCACAGCCCCTCTTCCAAGCGTCTCCCCTGTTGTAAGCCAAGTGTGCAAAGACACCAGTAGCTGTCATCGTCCAATGTCAGAAATAGTACATGTTGATCGACGGACAGGAGACTCTAGCGAGCGCTGCAGTCAGCATGTCCGAAGTAGGCTCGGCCTAGGCCGCACGACTCTGGGGTGCCAAGCCATTGGTCCTGGTGATTATCCCGATTGACAGCTGGTTGGTCAGGTTCCTGCGGCCAGATGGATCGATCGATGGAAGGGTCAATGTGATGGATGGGAGAACAACCACGTTGCGTCCTCTTGTTGGTTCATGTCTGGCCTCCGCCTAGCGATATGTGTTGGTTGTGAATTTGTACCGATCACTTGGTTTCGGCATCCTTCGTCGGTTGATTAGCTTCCACCTAAACCGCCCAAAAGAGTTGTGTTGGTTGTGTATGAAGCTTTCGTCCCGACATCTTGGGTTTGGTATTCTCCATTTGGCTCGTGCCGAACCGCCATGAGCCATCGCAAGCTCGCTCAAAGGAGTGCTGTTGGTTGTGCACAAAATATTTGTCCCGGTAACTTGGTTTGGTGTCCCCAATTTAGCTGATGCCTGACCACCATCGATCAGCACAAGGTCGTCTCGAAACAGTTGTGTTGAATATTTGTTTCGATAGCTGAATTTGGGATCGTCCGCTTAGCTCATATTTAACCGCCGCCATCACAAGCTCAATCAAAGGGTTCTGATGGCGGTGTGTGAAGTGTCCGTCCCGGCTACTTGGTTTTGTTCATCCGCCAAACATGTGCTTAACCGCCCCCGTTATAATCTCGTCGAAGGAGTGGTGATTGTGCACCAAGTACGAATACTCGTCCCGGTAGCTCGGCCATTTGGCCCATGCCTAAACGCCGCCAGACGTGTTCTCGGGTGAAGATGCAGCTGCGCACAGCATCCCAAAATGTCAGATGGTGGAGGAACATGGCGTCAAGCCGAAACACTTTGTATTTTACTGCCGCCATTCATCGCCAATCGGGTGATGTTGTTTCCCTTGCTGGTCTCCTGCTGACCAGTGCGGCTGGTAAAGGAGAAGAGGAAGAGGCCCTGGCGCTGGAACACTGGCCGGTCCTCGTCCAATATCTCTTCCACCTGGAACGCCTTCTTAGCCATTTTGACAAAGTGCATGTCGGCCCGTCTCCTCTTCTTGAAGCAGAAGTACACAATGGCAGTCGGATTCAGCTCCAGCAGTGCCTTGAGCGTTGTCATCAAGAGTGGGAATGCTGGCTCAAAGTACACGCATTCGCCTGCCAGGATTACATCGGGCTTCTGTTCCAACACAGATGCTGGAAGAGGTTCACCCCTAGAGCATGGACAAGCAGCATTAGTCAAGCGCCTCATCCACCAACCTAAGGTTACGTAGTATGCAACGGGGAGCCGGAACAACATGGGTGTGGGAACGTACCAGTTCAGCACCATGGCTTGGACCTTGGTTCCGAGCTGATTCAGCTTAATGTTGTGCTGCATCAATTCAAGCATTTCATTTTGATCCGTCACCAACAGCGGGTTCTGGAGTTCGCATTCGATGGCTACGGCAAGCCCGACAAGGCCGCCCCCGGCGCCAAGTTCCAGTCTGAGACTTAAGGTCAGCATTGACGCCTCCTCCGGCATAGTGTGCCGGCAAACGGCGCACTCAACAGCGAAGACAATACGTGACATGATGAGTGAAAAGGAGTTGCCAGTTTGAGGAAACAGAAGCAAAACTAACATTCGCGCACTCTTGAGACGATCTCGATGGTACCGCAACATGTGCTTGCCAAGAAGCATGCCAGCTGGCCAGGTCTGTCCACCGCATCCCGACCTCACATCCTCCCGGAGCAGGAGCGGCTGTGATAGAACACCGTCGAAATCGACGTGCGCTACACCGATGGACTTGAGGGTCGGTAGCGGGGTGAGGTCCTCGCTGACGAAGACTGGGTCCAACAAAGGCGATAGAGGTGGACTGCTCATCGTGGGCGAGTGCACACGAGAGTGATGGTTTTGGTGGGGTTGGGCTTCGACGGACGGTCTGCCGATGACGGAGACGATTCCAGAGACAGAGACAAAGGCTATCTACCTAAGGTCTGGGTCTGATGATTGTGGCCAGGATGGGCGTCGAGGGTGAAGGTCGAGTTCGAACGCCGAGGGAGCAGCGGGAGGGGCAAGGGTGAAATATGCAGAAGGGTAAAGACAAGTTTGCGGATGAAGTTTTTATTGCGGAAATGGAAGCGAACGACCGCTTCACCTTCCTGGGATGACTTCGCTCCTTCCCGCTATCGCGGGCCGCGGGCTACCTATTGTCTCTCAACTTTAAGGGCAGGGCCAACCAGGAAAGGTTAAGGTATCTGTGAATCGGCAGCCCGTAGCTCTATTACTGCCACTTCCTTTCGTTACTACGACTTCCATTTTCGCTTCCACACCTTGGTAGGCTCAATCACTTCTACCGCCACCGCCTATTCACATCCATCTGCTGCTGCTGCCTGCGGTGCGCTGTCAACTCCTCTTCCCTCGGTTGCTGATGCAATCCAGACTCCAATGGACCCTGTTTTGGGGGTCTTCGCCAATCGCCCTTGTGTCTCCTTAGCTTCGAAAGAGGAGCCAATTCTCAATTGGTCAGCTCCCTTGAAGAGACTAACGGCCAGCACGTAAAGCCCTCGAGGTCATACGTGTTCCATACAATGATAAGGGTTCCTACCGCCCTAGGGCTTATCAAGCTAGGTTGCTAGACGAATGGCCATGGCAGACAGTGTGGAGGGGAGGCTTCAATGGCAATAAGTGGCAACGGCCCAAGGGCTTGCAGAACGACTCCTTCCAATATTCGGCCCTTGGCCCAGGTGGGCATAGTCCCACATTGAACCGCAGCTCCGTCAAACCATTGACTTCTGCCCTTGATAATGTCAATCTTCACTGGCGATGCAGTCAATACTGCACAATCTATCCCCTTCATATTTCCTATCAATCAAGCTGCAGCCACGGGGCGTTTCTCCATATTACCCTTGTCCCATTTTACAACGGGGCTGACCTACCCTCACGACTTACAATGAGCATATAGTCCGGCCGAGTAGTATCTTGATTCAGATGTCTCACCAGGTTCTCTACTAAAACCCCAAGAGGGCAGACCTCGTTCAGGAATGACACTGTTACGATGCCAGCCTCAGATGAACGCTCTTGCGCCCTCCCCCGCCACATCTCTACTGCCGGGACCCTTGGCGCCGCCTCGAACTGAGACAGATTGCCTCTGGTCGCTATGGGCTTGAGAGGCTGCGCACCAATCGCCCGGCCTCGTTCGTTCTGAGTCTCTATCTCACCATATAACAATGGCCCAGTGGAGCGATCTACAGGAATGAAGGGAGTAGTATTTCTCGGTAGCAAGGTTCTATCTCGCCAGCCATCGAGATGCTGTGACGATATGCCTTGATGCGCCTACGCACAATATGGTATTCTTCTGCGTCTTGACTTGTTCTCTTCTTGCTTTCTTACACTTACTCTGCGTCTGTCGTCCCTCCTAGTTGTATGGCACCTTGAATCCATTTCAACGTCACCGTTCAAGCCGTCAACGGCACGATATCGTCCTATCATGGCCCCTCTTGCGATACTCTTCGCTCTACACCTGGTCCACCTCGCCATTAGTGAGCCCACAGTCAACTTCCCGCTCAACTCCCAACTACCGCCTGTGGCTCGATTGGATGAGCCTTTCTCATACACCTTCTCGCCATACACTTTCAAATCCGACTCTAAAATATCCTACTCTCTTGGTGACGGCCCTGAATGGCTATCGATTGATAGCAAGGATGGCCGCCTATACGGCACTCCGACCGACAAAAATACTCCTTCAGGCGATGTAATTGGCCAGGAAGTCGAGATCGTTGCTGAAGATGCCACCGGTCCAACCTCTCTCAACGCGACCCTCGTCATCTCAAGAAACAAAGCCCCTTCGATCAACGTACCTCTTGAAGACCAGATCGAAAACCTGGGCGATTATTCGGCTCCATCGTCACTTCTGCTCTATCCATCCAAGGAATTCTCGTTCTCGTTCGACTCCGACACGTTCAGCTATGAACCCAACATGATCAACTACTACGCTAGTTCTGACGACAGCAGTCCTCTTCCCTCGTGGGTAAAGTTTAGCTCCGAGAGCTTGAGCTTTACCGGTAAGACACCACCTTTCGAGTCTCTCATCCAACCCCCACAGACTTTTGGTTTCAAGATAATTGCATCCGACATCGTGGGCTTCTCGGCAGTGTCGATTCCCTTCTCTATCATTGTGGGAAGCCACAAGCTCAGTTCGGACAACCCGATCATCATGCTAAACACTACCCGGGGGAAGAAGGTCACGTACGACAAACTACTGGGTGACATCAAGCTCGACAAAGAGGACGCTCGACCAAGTGAAGTTGAGATTTCGACTGAAGGCATGCCAGATTGGCTGTCCCTGGACAATCAGACTTGGAGGATTGAAGGGACCCCAAAGCGAACGGATGATCACTCTACAAATTTCACGATCAATTTTCGGGACTCGTACCTCGACACGCTTAGCGTTATAGCGATTGTGAACGTTGCTACTCGTTTATTTCGCTCGACCTTCGACGACATTAGCATTCGGGCCGGAGAAGATGTTAGTATTGACCTTGAGCCATACTTTTGGGACCCGAGTGAGGTCGATATCAAGATGACTGTGGACCCTCGAAAAGACTGGCTCAAGCTCGATGGCTTCAATATCACTGGAAAAGTCCCCAGTTCAGCGACGGGCAAGCTTGCCATCTCCATTACAGCCTCCTCTAAAACGTCCGACGTGGAGGAGACTGAGACTCTCAACGTGAGGCTTCTAGCTTCCACGTCCACATCCTCTTCAGCATCAAAAACGTCTGCTTCCACGACCTCTACATCCACCAGGACAACCCAATCCAGTGAGGCTACGTCGTCCGATGAAGGTGTTCCGTCAGATCCCCACAATGGTGTATCCACGACCACAATCCTTCTTGCGACCATCTTGCCAATTCTTTTTGTCGCTATTCTTGTCATGCTGCTCGTTTGCTGCTTCAGGCGTCGTCGAGGATCAAAGCGAAACTACCTATCGAGTGACTTCCGCACCAAGATTTCAGGTCCTGTGCTCGAAAGTCTACGTGTCAACGGAAGTCATCATTCCATAAGAGACAGTGAAACGAGTGAGAATGGTGAGCCAGCGGAAACCCTTCTCTACCGCCCAGCAACAGAACCCGATTCAGAGACGGAATCATTGAACGCGCCAAGGTCGTCCCCAAGCATGGGCGTGTTGACAACCCCCGAAGTTCCGGCACGGTTCAGGGCAGAGAACCCAGCCCGCCCAGTGACACGGGCTGGAAGTGTGCCAGCGACCGGGACTGAGACGGAGGGACGACAGTCGTGGTATACGGTGGCAACTGCGACGGCAACAGCAACAGCTCGTCAAAGCCAATCTTCCACGAAAAGCCAGGCATCAGACACTACATTTTCCGAGTCAACCCATCAACTCCTGCCCCCACCAGCCTTCTTATCAGAATCGGGAAGTTCGTTCCGGACTGGCCTGGACCTAACTATCCCATCCATCGACGACCTACCCCATATGAGGCATAGCGAGGTTGGCGCGATGCGAGCAGAGCTTAACCGGCCACGAGACCCTTCTGAATTTTACTCGTCTGCCCCAGAGAGCTCATTGGCCTTCTCATCCTCGCATCAATCAAGCCCACGCCTGATGACGGGACTCTTCAGCAAAAGACCTTCGGATGTCAGCATGGGTAAGCGACCAGCAACTTCGGATGGGACCACCTTCCTAGAGGAGGCCACAGAGAGCGTCCCAGAGATGAGGCGACCAGACGTAGCAAGGCTGGCAAGCCAGCAATGGCTTAACCGACAACACAGTAGCCGAGGGGCGTGGTATGACACGGAGGGATCGAGCATGTCCCGTAGAAGCCTCCGGTCAGATCCGTCTTTTGGATCGATGGAGAACTGGCGAGTGGTGGGCAGGCGACGCGAGAATACCGAACTTTCCTATCGAGAACTTGTAGAGGAGGCACCGTTCCATCCGGCGCGGCCTGGCACATCAATGAGTAGGCGGGACGGGGCACGGCCGGGAGAGAGGACGAGTATGGAGGAGCTCATATCCCCGAGCGATTGGGGAGATGCGCGGGCGAGCATGCGAGGTTCGATCACATCTCAGCAGGTGGATATGCCCAAGCCGCTTAGCAGACACTCACGAAGGAGCGACGTTCTGCTAGGCAAGGCAGGCTCCAGCCGGGGGTCGAGGCTTGTAGAAACGGCATCACCAAGATGGAAACGAGAGGACTCAAGAAAGGTTTCAGAATCAGGCAGCGTCAAGGCCTTCTTGTGAAGCGCTAAGAGGGAGGGAGGAGTTAATTACGGGTGAAGCCTTGGTTTGTTGAGCGGTGGCGTTTACTGACATATTTCCGTTGTACACTTTGGCCGACACGCAACGATACCAGTGCATTTTGACTATTTCTTTTTTGGCCGACTTTACTATCTTACTTATTTACATGGAGGGATTAGACTGAGAAACATAGCAGTAGGAAGGAACGACTTGGAAAATTGATTTGATGATGGATAGTTCATCAACCTTGAGAGCAAGCGAGGCAGAATCGAATCAGTGAGAATGTTTGAAGTTGAAACCTGAAAATGTGTGTTGCTAGGCAATAACGGGAATTCTGTCCAATTAGGTATGATGCTAGATGGTGGTATCGTTCCATTGGCCCAACTGTTGGTGACAAATGTGCATTTAGGGAAATGAAGCACGTAGACTAACTTACTACGCGATCGACAACATCCATACAACACGGACGGCATCCGCTTTCCATTGTATCGAGAGTGAATTCGAGTTTGGTACGATAGCAAACGTAAAAGGGAGAAGGACAAGGACAAGGACAAAAAGAAAGAAAGGCAAGAATGATATTGATCTGACGAGGACGGAGTTGGTGGTCCGCTGAACAAGAGAAGCGGAGTATCATCCAGCCGGGTACCTACCTACCTACCTACCTACCTACCTACCGTGCGACTGCTACTTCGTATGTGTGCGCGGTTGCGGGGGAATGGCTACGTCAGTACTCTCCCAACCTACATGGGATGAACCGCCAGGGCGAACCGCAGCTCGGCTCGCTCGCTCTCCGGGGGTAGTGCCTCGTGTTCTGAGGGCTTGCCTGCCGTCGACGGCCTCGGAGGATGATTCACAGTGCAACGTTTCGAGTAGGAATCAGGCCGTGATCGTGATTGAAGACCGCGTGCCGTACCCAAAATCGAGGGTAGTCCCGGGCCGGTCGCCGAGATGAACGGGCACGCGACCAGGACGGTCTGGATCCGACCCCGCGTGTGAATTAGAGCGAGCCAGCACAACAAATCTGCTTCACACTGCGCTTTGTGTTCCCGGGAGGCGGATTCTTTTTCAGATTTTCAGTGATCATCGGAGAAGCTAGGCAGCGCGTGGGACACGAGGGCACCAGTGATGGGGTGGATGGTGGCGAGGACGGTGATGTTAGTAGGAGGGAGATTTTCACAGGGAAAAGCGGTGCCAGGTGCAACCATTAGGCGCCAGCTGAAGCAGACGGCAATTTTCCTCTCGGCCCCCCTCTCTAGGTCTGCATGCTGCTAGATCTGCACACGACGTCGGTGCCGAGTTGAGGTTAGGAAGGATGGCCAGCCTGGACTGGCCCAGTTCTGCCGGGGTTTACTATCGCACCAGAAGTGTTCGTCAGGAATTGAGAGCTATGGTGGTGCGATCCGGTGGCCTCAGCGCGGAGGCATGAAGCGCACGCCCGCCAACCGTGCGGCCACTCCAGTGATTGACCTGGCCGCTATTCCTCACGCACAGGGCTGGACAGACTTGGTGCACCTCAGCGATCAGAGACAATACCTTAGGTACTACCTTAGTCCCGGGCATACCCCGCTCGTCCTGGCTGGCTTCGATGCTGTGCTGTGCTGTGCGGGCATTGTTTCTCGCCGGTTCCAGTCCCTCGAAACCAACAAATGGGCCTAGACAGTTCCAATTGCAAGCACCTCACATTCACACCCGCGTACGCACACCACAAGCACAGGGCATAATTCCGCAGAGCCTTACCTTAATCCTCCCTCCACCACCACCACCCACCCACCACGCCTTCTCGTTCGCCGGCACATCTTCGTCACTGTCCTGGTTTTTTTTCTCCCTCCTCTACTCCGTCCTCCTCTTCGTCTATTTTTTCCTCCCCCCCTCGCAGCCTCGCTATCTCGTCGTCCGCCCCTCCCCCTCCGATCCGCAATCCGCAACCCGCCAGCCCCTCCGCCGGCGCAACCCTCTCTCCCTTCTCTCCCTCCAACAACCCTTCTCTTCCTCTCCTCCTCCTCCTCCTCCGCCTGCTCCTCCTCCTCCACCACAACGCGGTAGCTGAGCTGCCCACCAACCGACCGACTACCGACCTCCAGCCATGGGTCAGACACTCTCGGAGCCCGTTGTCGAAAAGGTGCGTTTCTGAAACTCCTGGTGTCCTGGCTTTTTGCCCGTGTCCGTATCTATTCCTTGCGCCTTGTGCTTGTCGACCTCTATCGTCGACGCCTCCATGTACTGCTTTCCTGGCCTCTCCTCACGCCCACCAAACGTCACCACCACACCTCGATGATCGCCGGCCGCGCAACCTGTCTCTAGATTCCAAGATACCGCGGACACGCCCGTTGCGATTCTCGCTGCTCATCGCCCTCCTCTTTCGCGCTCCGCTGGGCCATCTTCGCACTTCTGCTTGCCTTCCCCGCTTCATCCTCTCGCTCGCTTGACCCCCTCCCCCTCCCCCTCACGGTCCGATGCTTCCGCCGAACCTCAACCGACTCGGGGTTTTCGCGCTGACTTTTATCCCTTCCCTCTAGGCTTCGGAAAAGGGCGAGGATGAGCGACTCATTTACGGAGTCTCTGCCATGCAGGGATGGCGCATTAGTATGGAAGACTCCCACACGAACGTCCTCGATCTCGACCCCGCCAAGACTCACCCCACGAAGCTGAGCTTCTTCGGCGTCTTCGACGGCCATGGTGGCGACAAAGTGGCATTGTTCACAGGCGAGAATATCCAGAATATCATTTTCAAGCAGGACACTTTCAAGGCCCGCGACTACGCCCAGGGCTTGAAGGACGGTTTCCTAGCGACCGACCGCGCCATTCTCAACGGTATGCGCCAACTTCTCACCTCACCTGACCCTCCCCACTCCCCGGTCATCGTCTCGCTACGTTTCGCTCTGCGCTGCCACCCCCCTGCGAAATTATAGGCGCTGACGTTGAAATTTTTCCACTGCCTAGATCCCAAGTATGAGGAAGAGGTCTCGGGTTGCACTGCCTGCGTCAGCTTGATCGCTGGTAACAAGATCTATGTCGTTAGTAGCCCACCTTGTCCCTCCCCCACGCTCGCCCCACCATGCGGTCAAGGGACGAGGGGTACAGTATCCCGCACGCACCATGCTAACCACGGTGTCTAGGCCAACGCTGGCGATTCAAGAGGTGTGCTTGGCATCAAGGGACGCGCCAAGCCTCTGTCTCAGGATCACAAGCCCCAACTCGAAAGTCTGTTGAATCCGGCATGCCTTGTGCGAAATTTTCCCCGTGCTGACCGGGTCGTGTCCCGCCCTGTTTAGACGAGAAGAACCGAATCACAGCTGCCGGTGGTTTTGTCGACTTCGGCCGAGTTAACGGAAACCTAGCCCTTTCGCGCGCCATTGGCGATTTCGAGTTTAAGAAGAGCGCCGAGCTCTCCCCCGAGAACCAAATCGTCACCGCCTACCCCGATGTCGAGCAACACGACCTCACCGACGAGGATGAGTTCCTGGTTCTTGCCTGCGACGGTAAGTGGAGGAAGAGAATCTGGGTTTAGTAATGTTCAGTACTCATTGGAGCAGGTATCTGGGATTGTCAGTCTTCGCAGGCCGTCGTCGAGTTTGTCCGCCGTGGAATTGCCGCCAAGCAGGAGCTTGAGAAGATCTGCGAGAACATGATGGACAACTGCCTGGCCTCCAACTCGGAGACCGGCGGCGTTGGCTGCGACAACATGACCATGACCATTATCGGCTTCCTCAACGGCAAGACCAAGGAAGAGTGGTACGAAGAGATTGCCCGCCGGGTCGCTAACGGAGACGGCCCCTGTGCTCCCCCCGAATACGGTACGGTCCCTTCCAAGGCTCTTGCCCATAGACGAACGGCCTCATCGCCCCCCGCAACCCGTCGTCTATGCTGAGATGCTCTCCTCTTCACAAACACTTGCATCGACGCAAGGCTAACTCCACCTGCGCCGTTTAGCCGAGTTCCGTGGCCCCGGAGTCCACCACAACTTTGAAGACAGCGATAGCGGCTACGAGATGGATGCGGAGAACAAGGGTCGTGCCTTTGGCGTTGGTGGGTACCGAGGCCGGGTCATTTTCCTCGGCGATGGCACTGAGGTTCTTACGGATTCAGATGATACAGAAATGTTCGACAACGACGACGAAGACAAGGACCTCGCGAGCCAAGTCTCCAAGACGACGACGATCGCCGCCCCCGCCCCCGCCGCCGAGTCGAAACCCGATCCCGCGAAGGAGACGAAGTCCGAGGAGAAGCCCAAGGCTGAGGAAGTGAAGAGACAAGCGGCCCCCCAGGAGACTAAGAAGGATTAGGTGGTCCTTTCTGCATGCGGTGGCCCGGATTGATCGTCATTTACTGCTGGCCGTGTTCCCCAGACCTCCCATGAGGTCATGGGGCGCTAGGGGTTTCAAGAATTTGGGAGGGTGGATGTCAGATATTCTCATACTAGGTCTTGCGTCTCAAAGCTGTTGGTGGATTGGTGTCAACTCGGGATCCCGTGTGCGCATACGCGCGCGCGCACGCCGAAGACGATATCGAGGTTGAAAGGAGGCGGAAGAGAGAGAAACCTCTTTTGATATTTCACACTGGATCCCCTACCTGCGCACCCCCCTCCACGAGACCATTCTCCTCTCCTCGTTCACTCACGCGAATGTCGAGCATACCCATCCTTTGCATCACTCACACATTCACAGCCTAACATGCGCCTACTTTCTTCTTATCGACCTTGTTGGAACAGGCGAAGTCTACCGAATACAGGATCACGGTCAGGCCATTGATGATTTTGATGCCAAACATCAGTGGCTAAAGAAGAACAAGAACTTATACACGGAGTGCTACAACATCTTTGGTCGTTTGTTCTTTTATCGCCGAGTTTAGAAGACGGACGAAGGGACGGAGAGAGGGGGATACATCTTGGTTTCCCGCATTCTGGTTCTTTGTTCTTTACCCTTTTCGTCTACTATACCACCTCTTACTACTACAAAGGACCGTCGTCTCGGCGGTGTAACCGGCACGTGACCTTTGCAACTGCTGCGCGGTTGCACAAGGCAAGCCATCATGAGATGAGAATTGGCGGTTGCATGGCACCATATATACCTCCATGGAAAGCAGGAATTACATGACTTTTATCCTTGATTTCCCTCCAGCATTTAACCTTGTCTCAATCAATCAAGGACATGTTTGGATATTTTCGTCTATTGTTCTTGGATTTTGACTTCCTTTCAAAATGCCCCATAATTCAGAGTCTGCTAGTACATAAGTGTTTGTGCGAGCATGATGCAACTTTTGAGGTAAATTCCGACGAGACGTGGCATCATTAATATAGGTCTTAGAGGTAAGGATATGAGGATATGATGTACATAGATGTGTGACATAGGATGTGATACATGCTGGAAGGCGTATGTCTGCTGGACAATAATTGATGATACAATGTTGGCCATGTCTTGATCCAGGCGGGCGGGTGTATGAGGAGGCCTCCGTCTTCTCATGTAACGGTCTCAAGTCTTATTGAGGGAGGAAAGGGCATGTCTCGTCAGACGCAGATGCTTCGACTTGACCGGGTCATGGGCCCCTCGGTGATGACTGATGGGATACTGTTGTCCTTCCGGCCGTCAGGGTTTACTTCGCTGTTGAGTTTTACGAAGCAGCCGACGTCGGCTCATTCGTCTGGGTCCAGGTCTCCTCCCTGGCTTGGGTGAGTTCCTAGGTCCGAAGTCTTCGGGTTCTCCTTCCAAAAGGACGTGTGTCAGATTGACATCTCGTTGTATTCTATGACGCTGAGTGGTCGCGGCTTCTCGTAGAGGTCGTCCATCGCTCCAGTGGGGGCGCTACGCAAAGAATTTAGGTCGCACATCATGATATGCTGCCTTCCTCGGCCATCAGCTGCTCTTCCGCCAGTGGCACGTCCCTACTATCCCAGTCCTTAATCATGGATTTCGGGTTGAAGGTACCCTTGAGCCGCACATTGATGTTACCGGGCTCGCCGTCCACGCGACGAAGCTTGATGACTAGGTCTTGTACCCGCATGGGTTGGCGGACACCGTCCTCGTTATACCTAGGATTTCTCTCTTGTCGATGTAACAAATGGTCGTTGGTACGATAGGCGAGCTCGAGTGAGCGAGAAAGCGGCTTGATCGGGATGTACCCTTCCCACTTGTCCAAGATGACACGCTCGATGGTAGACATAACATTCCTGGGCGTGGCGATCTTGTTGCTTTCGAGTGTAGCGATAACGTCCTTGGGGAAGATGGTGGGTTGGCACTCCCATCGATGCCAGAAATTGTCCCGATGAAGGCGGAGAAGAACCTGGGCGAGCATCTGGCGAGACGCCTTCTTGAGCTTGCGGTGAAGCACGCCATAGAAGTAGATTGTGCCCAAGGCATGCGGCGATCTTGAATTGACAGCCAGGTTCATGAGGAAGATATACGTGTGCTGGTTGGGCTCACAGCTAGCCGACTGGAAATGTGATATCGCCCACAGCGCTGTGTTCCAATCTTTCGTCAAGGACGCGTGCTTTAGGAAGATATTGATCGTGTGAGTCTCGATTGGGTGTCCATTTTCGATCTGAATTTCGATCAAGCGTTTGCAGTCGTCGATCCGCGGGTCTTCGGGTCGATGAAAGCGGAGGAGTTCAACGATGATACCTTGAACGGCACCGGCTGTGAGCCAGTTCCTACCATATCGGTCTTGTTGGAACGTGAGGAAGTCTTCCAGAGACTTGCCCGCCTTGAATGCGTCGTAAGCATCGAGTGGTGCCATGACATCAGCGATGCCGCGACGTGTAGCAGCGTGGTTGAGCATTCCCAGCTCATACATGGTCACGATGATCTGTCGCCTCTCGCCGTCCCCCCTGATGAGCTGAAGGAAGAGCAGCCACGTGCGGATATTGGGGTGGAAGTACCGTAGCTCCATCTTACGAAGGAATCCGTGGAAGAAGCCCAGGTCTCGCTTGTGAACGTACCCTTCCAGCATAAGGTTGTACGTATCTGTATCCATCGGGATGCCCAGCTCTTCGCCCAACTCGATGAGCCTGTTGGCCTCGGCGCGATGGCCGCCCTTGAAAGCCATCATGGAAACGGCCATCTTCAGGATCGGCGCGGTGACAAATGCACGGGCGGATGGCTCTTCAAACGCCTCGACAATGAGGCGAATGCGAATGCCGTCCGTGTCAATATGCCTTCCATTCACGCGACGCTCTCCATAGAATTTGATAGCGAGGTGGGCAGGTATTCGGCCATAACAGAGGGTCGCAATATAGGGCTCAAAATTATCCTGTGTCCACGCTTCAGGCCTGGGGATACTCTCGTACGGCTCCGTGATCTCGTAGGGCTGGTACTCTTTGTGCACCCACATACTGCCGCCATGATCCTCTGGCAACGAGGCACCGCCGTTGGGCGCATCCTCGATCGTAGGCCACAGTTGCTTGGTCCTGTAGTCAGAGGTGGCAACCGTTCCAAGCTCGTAGACTTCGGCCTCCTTGCAAAACCGCACGATATCATCAACCGCCTTGGCAAGAACGGTGCTCTTGCCTCGTAGAACAATAGCTGACGGATTCTTGTCGACAGAAGCACGCAGTTTCTGTAGAACACCAGTGGCAGAATCGACATACTCAAGGTTTAGGTTGTTGACGTCGATTGTCCACGATTTAGGCAAGACTATCCTCACAGCAGACATCTCAGCCCGTTCACTCCACTTGGGCGTCATGCGCCGCATGAGATCGAAACATGTCTTCCAATCCGGCGCCTTCCTGTTGAAGTGGTCCCAAACAATCCTATGTCCAACCTGGCGTCTCATATCTCGCCGTTGCTCGTCCAGACTCTCCTTGGTAGCCAATGCATTCGGGTACGTTCGCGGTTGGCCGGTTACGGGTTGGTGTATCTTCTTGTCTGCTTCGTCCACGAGATCGGCTTTGATCTTGAAGGCGTTCCTAAACAGGCGGTTTTTATTCTCGGGAGGGGTCTCGGCCACGGGTCTCGGCAGCACGTTCAGAGGCTCGTTCAAGACATTTCTGGGCTGGAGGCTCAGCTCCTGGCTGCTCGGCAGCTTTAAAAGCGCGTGCGGGGGAGAAGAGAAGTCCAATGGGATCGGTGTCAGCATCGGCGTCGGTCTCGGCATTGACGTCGACTCAAGGCGCAGGGTCGTTTGGTATAAACTCGGGAGACTGGAGGGCTTCGGGACCCTGGAAATCATCAGAGGCCCAGCGACGGGGGAGCATCGTGCCCGAGCCCTCCATATTGACTTGATTCCCAGGGACATCGGTCATAAGCCAGGCATCGTTGGGCGGTGGAATTTGCTGCGGCCCGCGTCGTCGTTAGTTCTCGGGTCGCGAAGTGGAAAAAGATGACTTGGGCGTTATCGCGATAACGGGTCCAGCCAAGTCGGCGGACCGTGTGTCACGTGGCCACCGCAACGCTCATCTTCGACGACATCTTCCCATCGGAATGCATCCTACCTAGGCATTGAAGAACTTTAAGGAAATCGGGAAATTGAAGATTACTTTATGTTCATAGTTATACGCTGTCCATGAGTGAAAAAGCAACCCATGACGAGGTAAGGGAAGAGACGCCCTGACAAATCCCGCAACAAACATGTTCGCCAGACGTTTCAACTCCCACTGTCCAACAGACGCAATTCCAGTGGTGTGCCACTGTCTTCCAATAGCCCCCAAAGTCCCGAGTACAGATACAACCAAAAACAAAACGCTAGAATTTTGACAGCCATGTCATGTTTTCTTGGGCTTTCCTTCCTTCGGGTGAGCCCCTCCACTCTGGTCCAGGCCTCGCCACTCATCGCTCCATCCCTTGTCTCCGTCCACTGCGTTCCTGGTCTCCCCGTTCTCGGCCATTTGCTTGACATCGCTCCAGTAGGCCAGCTTGCGAACCTCTTCGTCGGCATGCTTAACTGCGTCCTCAATCGCCTCGTTGCGAGCCTTCAACTCTGGAGTCTCCCCCTTTTTCAACTGATCTGTAGTTTCGTCGAATATCTGCATCAAACGGCTGAGCAAGAGCCGCCGTGACGCCTGGAAAACAAAGATAGCCATGATCTCATGCATCTCTTCCTGCAATTGCGAGAGATCCACCGCGTGTTCCAAGTAGTTTTCCGTGGCCTCGAGCTTCTCTCGGTCTATCCTTGATTGGCGGAGGATGCGCATCAGTTCTTCGATGTTCTCGATATCGGGCAATTCTTCTTCGTCTTCGGCACCGGACAATTGGCTGACGCTCAATCTGCTAGCGTTCCTGCTGCTGGCGACACTTTCGCGAGAGCGGTGCCTCCGCTGCGAAGCAGAGCGAACTGTGAAATAGTCGGCATTCAACATGTGCGGGTCAGTTGAAATGCCCTCGGTCTGCCTCTTGACTCTCTTGCGAGTCCAGGCGCGTCTTCGGACGAACGAGTTCCACCACCTACCGCGATGCCATGAGAACTTCTTTGAGAAAGCAAACGCATATTCCCACCCGTCCTCGTCCACGCCTTCCTGGTGATTGATACGCCATTCAGGCCAGGCCCATTCCCAGGAAGGGTCGGGAACCTGCGCAGTGTGAATGGTTGTCGGGGATGCGTTGTGATAGGCGTTGGCTAGTTTAGTGCATCGATCAGCATTCGTCCAGGGGTATGCATTTAAATATATTTAACTTACTCCAAGCAGCTGGATCGAGGCCACCAAGAGCCTGGCCAGAGAAGAGGGCAATCCCGCAGAGAAAGCCTCCTCTTTCGTTTTCGTAGAGGATATCAATAGCCGACTCTCGTTCTTCGCGTCGTTTGTTGGGCTTGACTAGGGGGTGGTTTCCATTCGAGACGTCGGGCGTTGGCTCTATTGAAACGACACGTCAGGAAAATGTGTAGGAAGTGGAAGATAACAAGGCGAGGTTCGTAAAACATACCCTGGACTTCGATCGATGGTCTTCGCGGAGGATCCAGTTCGTCCTCGCCGTTCTCTGCCTGGGACTCGGTCTGGGACTCTATGGGCTGGACACCGTTCCCATTCCCGTTCTCATTCCCATCAGTCTCTGTGCGGTCCGGCTTCGGCGATGATTCTCCATCCTGTTGTTCGTCCACATCCTCAAGCAATCGAGTAGTTGTTGTGCTCCTCACTATCTCGGTAGGCTCTGGGGTTGGTACGCCGGGGGGCGGCGTTCGGACGGCATCATGGTCGACGAGGGAGATCTCGTGGTCGTAGTCGGTAGATTTCAGCCCGACCGCCCTACGAGAGCGCGACACTTTCAGCATGGCTGCTACGCCCTCGGCGTCTGGGTGCGCCTCGGTTGGCCGACAGCTATCAATCCATCCACAAATATAGTGAGGTTCGTGCGAGGTCGAGGCGTTTCACAGGCTCAAAGGGGCATTGTCGAGAGGCAGCCTAGGGAGTTGGTGGTCCAGATACTGCAACAGTAACTAGGGGCAAAGCAGGTTCGTGTGGGTTCGAGAACGGGGCGAGAAATAGCGAATGGAAGCAGGTCGAATTCGGGCAAGTGGTCGAGCTAGATGTCAGATTGGAACGAAAGGAGGATGAGTTGAGAAATTCGACGTCGCCAACGACGCCAGAAACTTGGTCACGGTCCAGACCGCGAGGGAGGCGCCACTATCCTCGCCAGTTTTCGTTTACGGTTACGGCGCGCAGGCTACTTTTAGCCAGCCTAGGCAGATTAGTCCAGGAGGCCAGTGCGCTATACCAAGCGGGTTATAGGCGTCAATGCCCTGTAAGGCACTGCAGCTCATCCACTAACAGTCCAAGAATACAAGCTGTCTGGAGAACAAATCCAGCCCAGAGCACCTCGGGCAACCACAGATAGTAGAATAATAAGAATGGACGGCTGAACGGCCTCCCCCGCATCTGGCACCATGCCTCGTATAAATGACGCCGTTCTTGTTGCGCCGAGCAATGTGGCTTCGAGGTTTAAAGATGGAGCAAATTTGCGGGAGCAAGCAGAGGTCGATGATGTAATGCTTGTCTGTTTTCCGCTCTGCAGTGGAGTGGACATGGCATGGCCCTGGGAAGCTAAGCATGAAGCTTGCACTAGCGGCTGATGGGCAGCGATCATCACTCCACTGTTAGCAAGGACTGTTAGCAAGGGATATTGGAATGTGAGTGCCGTGGAAGTGTTGGGATACTGGACATGAACGAGTCGTACGGGACCAGCTCTATCACGTAACTAAGTAAAGAACAAGAGTCCATGACCTGAGTTCTGGTCCTATCCTCGCTGATTTTCGGATGGTTTAACAGCTGCTAAACTACTAGTATAACCGTGGTGTAAGGACAATGCTAACAGCAAGGTGCTTAACCCGACTTTTGCAGGTTTCAACTTGCATGATTGGAATGCTGAACTTGTCAATAAGAGACAGATGTACACAATTTATACAATGATTTCAGAATGTACGGGAATCAATGATATCCTGCTATAGTATGTGTACTGATTGCCATGATCAGTTGGAAGGGCAAAGCTGAAGCATAGTCGGGTTCTGAAGAGCAAAGAGGGACTTCAGATTAAAATGCATTTAACAGGAAAATTCCGCACCCCTCAGTCAGGCTAATTACCCCAAAGAAAGACCGAGAGTGATGAATGAGCTGAGTGAGTGAGTGAGTGAGTGAGTGTCATCAGTTTTGAAATGGGCAGCAAAGACCCACTCCCCGCCTTTAAGCACGCCGCACTACGTCATGTATTTGCATCACCATCATGACCACTGCGCTTGCGAAACAAACCGCAAGAATGCGACGGTACGGCAGCCAACCACTACCTACGGCGCAATGGTTCACCAGCCAATGCACTGTACCGGCTGGTCTCGGGCACTCCAAGAACTGCCCAGCCGCCGCGGCAGGTACCCCGAGTTAGCCGGCACAACCCATCCGCGCCTGTACGATAAATACCTGCCTGGTACTCGCTCTTCCACTGAGACAGTCCCCCTTCCCATCGTTACATCCGTCTCTCTCCCACCACTTCTTCGTTTCCCCTCCATTGCCGAAACCTCGTCCCATTTCCTCAATCCCCTCACCTGCAACCAACCGATCTTTCAGTCTACAATCCCAAGAACCCTCACTCCCCTACCAAATCATGTCTCGATCCCGCGTCCCTCTCATCGTCGGCCTCACTGCTGCCGGAGGTGTCGGCTACTACCTCTACGGAGCCGGCGGTAGCCCCAGAGCTGCCGAGAACAAATTTGAGAGTCAGTCTTCCCCTCAGTCGCCTCAATCGCCTCAGCCGCCTCAGTTCGTACTTTGAGATTCCAGAGCACTAACATGTCCCCTTCCCATCAGGTGATGCCCACCGAGCCGCCGCCAATGTCAAGAGCCACCTCCCCGGCAACCAATATACCAATGCCGAGAAGGACCTCAAGGGCTACGGCCAGGAGGCCGGTGCCAAGATCGACCATGCTGTACGTCTTTACTTCCAGTTGTCCACTGCCAATGATACAAATGTATAAACCCAGTACTAACACATCCCCCAATAGATCGGAGAGGCCGACAAGCAGGCTGGTGTAGCGAAGAGCACCGCCGAGTCGTATGCCAAAGACGCCAAAGCCGAAGCCCTCAAGGCTGTGGACAAGTTCGACGCCAAGGTCGAGGAGGGCGCCGCCAAGGCAAAGGGCGGCATCTCAAGCTGGTTCGGTGGCGGCAAGTAAGAGTCGACCTCAGGCGTTGTCGGGAATCAGTTGAAGCATTTGCAAGACCCCATTATATCGTGGGCAGGCTGGCCCAAGACCACCAGAATGACTCCCTGCAGTGTTCTTTGGTTTATGTATCTACCTCCAGCGGAGGATGAAGAGTAATTAATGACAAGAGAATTAAGCACAACTAGCTGCCCCTTCATGACATAGGCTGTAACCATGACACCATATTGAGGAACAATCATAGGCTTGAGTCTATATTTTGTAATACTAGTGTTCCCATTTCTCGTTTCCAACCCAGCACTAACGTGACTGCGCGCAGACCCTTAAAACTCCATGGTCTCCCAATTGACTCGAAACCTTTACCATAAACGGTACACAGATGCGCGCGCATCAACTTACAATCCGCCATTACTCCAGCTCGCCCGCCACCAGCTTCAGGATCTCCTCGCATCCCTTCCTCGCGTTCTCCGGCTTCTTGGCCACCGCCTGCCAGAGCTCGCCGTGCCGCGGCTCGTTGAGCACGCACTTGGTGACGACGTCGGCGCGCTTCTCCTCGGTGCCGTGCTGGCCCAGGAACTTGTAGTACCACGCCCAGCTATCGCCGCAGTCGCTGTCCAGCACGAGCGCCTTCTCGAACCAGTTCTGCGCCTTGTCGAGCTTGCGGTCACCCCAGAAGATGCGCGCCACCGCCACGAACAGTACGGGGTCGTTGTCGACCTTCTTGATGGCTTCCAGGCTGCGCGGCTTGCGCTGTGTCCGCGCCTCCAGGTGCCAGATCTGTTCCACCCATAGCAGGCCGCTCTTGGGCGCTTCTTGTTGCGCCTTGGCCATCATCGACTTGGCCTGCGAGATGTTGCCTGCTCGTCGTTCGAGCCGCACCGACTCGCACCAGAGCTGCGCGTTCTTGGGCACTGCCAGACGAGCCCGGTCCAGCACTGATCGAGCCTTGACTGTGAGACCACCCTTCTCCTCCAGACGAGCGTATAGCAGCCACAAGGGCACCGACTTGGGAACCGCCTTAACACCCGTGCCGTACGCCTCTCTCGCCTGGCCAATCTTGCCCATATCCTCGTAAATCTGGCCCTTCAGCATCCACAGCTTCGCCGCAGTGGGGAAGAGTTGCAAGGCTTGGAGGGCGAGGTCAAGGGCCGCCTCGCCGTTGCCCAGGACTCTTTCGAATACCACGCTCTTCATCCAGACGCGATCCGTTGGTGCTTGTTCGCGTGCAATCTCCAGTAGCTTCCGCGCCTGGTCGACGTTTTCGTTCTCAGACTCCAGTTTCACGGCGGCGAGCCAAATATCCTCGTTGTTCGGGTTCTGGTTGAAGGCGCGCTTGAGTACCAGACGGGCGTTGTCTACCTCTCCGGCCTGCCACTTTTCCTTGGCCAGCATCATCCATAGGTCCTCGCTCTTGGGGCACGCATCGACGGCTTTCTCCAGTACTTGCCAGAGCGCTTCTCGGGTGCCGTGGTTTCGCTCCAAGTCTGCTGCTGCCATCCACATTGTCCTGCTGTTGACAAACACTCGCAGAGCGTAGGCATAAATGGCTCTCGCCGTTTCGTATCTACCCCTGTTGATGCTGGCCCTAGCGTCCTCCATCCAGGTATCCTTGCGGTCGTCGTCCTCATCCAAGCTCCATCCGAGGGTCTCCCGAATAATGTTCTCGCCAGTAATAACGGCGCCCTCCTCCTCGCACCGCTCTGCCTCAGCAATCCACTCCTCACGCTTCGGCATCGCAGACTCCTTGGCCAGAACCTGGACGGCGCGCTTGATGACGTTGACCTTGGTTCCTTGTCCAAGCTGCTCCTGCAATCGGGCAGCCGCAATCCAGATTTCGTATGACGTGGGAACGGCTTTTCGCGCCTTGTTTAGGACCTTCTGTGCATTCTCGGGCGTCTCCAATCGTGCTAGGGCCAGCCACAGGTCGACCGACAGAGGAATCAGCTCCGTTGCCTTGGCCAGGAGAAGTTTTGCGTCGTCGGGATTCTCCTCCAAGTTAACAGCCTCCTTCCATAACGCTTCGGACTCGGGGATGTTATCGAGCGCCTGTCGAATAACTCGTTTCTTGTTGCTGGGAAGCGTCTCAAGCCTCATGGCCTCCACCCACAATCTGACTGATCGGCCGTTAGCCTCGATGGCTCGTCGTGCAATAACCTTTGCGTTGTGGGAGTCGTGGTTAAGTCGAATGTTCTCCAGCCAAGCGTCTTCGCTCTTCGGACACCTCGTGCAGCCCTGATCAATAGTCTTCCGCGCTGACACGATCTTGCCCGCCAGCTCCTCGAGTCGAGCCGCGGCAATCCATCCAAGCGCGTTGTTGGGGTTCGTCTTGACGACTGACTGCAATAGCTCGCGCACTCGGTTGATGTCTCCGACCTGGGCTTGTGCCTCGGTCATTTGCATCTTGTTCAGGTTGGTGAGGTAGCCCTGAGCATCGATGCTGGAGGAGGTACCTCCGACGACTGAGTCGGTTCCCTGGGAGGCCTGCTCCAGCCTGGACTTGAGCACCCTGTCTCGCGCCGCACCAATCTTGGCGAAGTTCGTCATGGTTCCGTCTGCCGCATCGCCGCCGCCGCCGTTGGACGCCATCCCATCGTCCGCGACGGTGGTGCCCAGCTCCGCAGAATCCCTCGCCGCGGCCAAGACGCTGTCGGGCACGGCGTAGAATCGCTGGCGCAGAGCCTGCTTACTGCGGCGGTTCTTGCCCGTCAGGTCTCCGACCTCGGGCAGGTTCGCCCACTCGTCGTCGGTGACGGTGGCCAGCGCGCGCTTCAGGTCCGAGAACTGCTGCTGGATCTTGGGGTTGTTGCGCTCGTACTCCTCTCGCTCGGCGTTCTCGCGGGCTTCGCGCTGTCTTTTTCGCCGGTCCATCCGCTCGTCGACCCATTCCCAGATCTTATCCGCCTCCTCGTCATCCTTGTCGTAGACGCCGCCGGCAAAGAGCCCAACCTCGTTGTCCGGGTCCTGGTATCGATCCTCGTTGTTGTCCTCGGCCTCTTCCTTGTCCTTGCCCTTCTTTCCGTCGGGGGTTATGCCGAGCTGTGCGGCGCGCTTCGCAAGCGCCTCCTTGATCTGATCCTCGCTTGGCCCGTCTCTAGCAGGGCCAAGATCGGATCTTGTGGTGAAGCCGGTGGCACCTCGTCCCAGACCAGCGACGTAGTTCTCCGGCGCTGGCTGGTTCAGGAAATCGCGTCGGGTCGTCATCGTTGCAATGGGCCCGTTGGCGCTGCACCGCGAGAGCTGAGTAGGGAGGACGGGTGTTTTGTAGAGTCAGGTCGTGAAGCGAAGCTTGTGTCGCGCAAAGAGTCTCTCCCAGGCAACTTAAGCAGTGGCCAGGCAGGAGGTGATCAAAACAGTAGGGCGGGTTAAATTTTGTAATTTCTGGCACTGTTTCCACGCCATCATTTGCACCCGGCCTTCCATCATTGGCACACACCGTTCCGGTTATCGATAAGATCCCAGTCAAAAAAAGTTTCCCACCACCGCCCCTCCCCACCACGATCTTTGGAGATCCGCCATCGCCAAAGTCCACCATCACCAGCATCCACAATGGCCAAAGCAAACCACGGCAAGCGCAGCAGCGCACCCAATTCACCCTACGAGCGTCCCAGTGGCGGTGCCGCCTCCGGCTCGAACAAGAACAATGTCTTCAAGTTCAACACAAACTTCGGCCAGCATATTCTCAAGAACCCCGGTGTCTCAGACGCCATCGTCGAAAAGGCTTTCCTTAAGCCCACCGACACCGTCCTCGAAGTCGGGCCTGGAACCGGTAACCTGACGGTGCGCATTCTCGAGCGTGCCAAGAAATGCATCTGTGTCGAACTCGATCCCCGAATGGCCGCCGAGGTCACCAAGCGTGTCCAAGGCACGCCCGAGCAGAAGAAACTTGAGGTCTTACTGGGTGATGTGATCAAGACTGAGCTCCCGGCCTTTGATGTCTGCATATCAAACACCCCCTATCAGGTATTTCAATCAGCTTCCACTGCCAGGAAACCGCGGAGATGCTGACGGCGCATTACGTAGATCTCCAGTCCCCTCGTCTTCAAGCTTCTCTCCCTCCCCAACCCTCCGCGCACCTCCATTCTCATGTTCCAGCGCGAGTTCGCCCTCCGTCTGACTGCTCGCCCCGGCGACGCCCTATACTGCCGCCTCTCCGTCAACGCGCAGTTCTGGGCCAAGATCACACACATCATGAAGGTTGGCAAGAACAACTTCCGGCCCCCACCCCAAGTTGAGTCGTCCGTTGTGCGCATCGAGCCCAAGATTGGCAAGGACCGGCCCAACGTCAGCTGGGATGAGTGGGATGGTCTTCTGCGCGTCTGCTTCGTCCGCAAGAACAAGACCCTGCGCGCCAGTTGGCTCGGCACCAAGGAGGTCCTCGCCATGGTTGAGCGCAACTATCGCACCTGGTGTGCCATGAACGGCGTCGCCGTTGACGACTCGCTCGCCGAGGACGCCCCCGAGGATGTAGATGGCATGGACGTCGAGAATGGTGCTGCGGATGGCGACGACGGCATGGACGTCGACGACGATGACGCCCCGGAATTCTTCAAGGAGATGCGTGACACCGCCTCCGCCGTGACGAAGACCAAGAGCAAGCGCAAGAAGACAAAGGTCGCCGAGCTCGTCCGAGAGAAGATCCGCAAGGTACTTGAGGATGTCACTGAACTGGCAGACATGCGTTCTGGCAAGTGTGATGAGAACGACTTCCTTCGCCTCCTGTTTGCCTTTAATGAGGAGGGCATCCATTTCTCATAGATACTTTACACAGAAGTGTATCACGATGTCCATGAGCTATAGGCGGGTGAACGAGTGCAAGGGAAACCAAAAGGGACGGCGTTTAGGGGTTTTGTCAACTGAGATAACAAGAGCGTAGAGTAGATGCCGCGGGGATACCTTTTGTATAGCGTGTCTATATATCTTAACATGGAGTTCACAACACAATTCCAATGTTAGCGAAAATGATGCAGCAGCAGGTATTCCCATCCTAATTCGTATGTACACCAAGCCGCCTCTACTATCATCCCGTCTCCATGACTCTCTCTTTCTCTCTCCCTGTGACTTTGCATTTTCTCTTCCGTTTGGGGTCATCATAAGCCGTTACAATTACAACGTGTAGTCGCCACTTTTCCATCTATGGGGTTTTGAGAAACGAGTAAAAAAAAAGCATCAAAACTCCGCCTCTGAGTCCCCTCTTGTTGCCAGTCCAGGCAAAATATGAACACGTCGGTTTTCAGTCTGCAAGTTGATCCCATCAATATCGAACGTAAAGCGACCACCCATCCACCAACTTGGGGGAGGGTTCTCGCCTGGGTTGATGGTTCGCGGTGGAGGCAAGAAAACAAGGCGCACAAAACGTAAAACACCCAAGAAACACCTGACAGGAAGCAAGAGCGTTAACCTGTCTATAGCCAAAGAAACATAACCTTGGCATCTCCATGCCCCTTCAATGTTCAGCCATGATTGTGGTTGGAAATTTGCATCCAACGCCGCTGCTCCCTGAGATGCCATGCCATGCGCGCTCAAGATACACAAGACAAAAGTGTGTTGACAAAGGAAAAACTAGACAAGCCTCTACCCTAAGGCAGACGCCCATCTACTAAGATGAATCCGGGGTTGTGCTGTTCGGTTTGAGGGAAGGGTCGTTGGCCGAATTCGGCTTCACGGTCTTTCTCCCCGACACGGTGGCACTGCGGACACGAGCGCTCATCGGAAGAGTGTACTTAACGACACCCTTGACGATGAGGTCGAATTCGTTCTGGAAGATTCGCTCCCACCGCTTTGAGCCACCGGACGTTGAGTTACCGGGATATTCAAGTTGCATTTCGCCGGTTGAGGATGAGGTTCCCTGGTGAAATAGGGATCCCTCAAACGTCAGAGGGCTATCGAATACCGTAATTCGTCCCAACAGAACGTTTGGTTTGAGGTCGTCGTCATCGTCACCGCCATCTAGGGGTGGGTCATTTACCGGGTCGTCTAAGGGGCCTAACTCCTCGGGGCCTTGCGGGTGCTCCCACCAGTCTGAGTCTGTTCCCGCATGTTCCGATTTCGCAAAAATTTCCAGGTTGGCGTGGTCGATCGTTACGACAACGATGTTAGGGTTGTGCGCCTTGACGGTCAGATCAAACATCAAGACTTGTTCGCTGGTCACGACATTATGAATGGCTGTGATCTCAATTCCAGTCATGGGCTGCGATGTAGCAAACATAAAGCCAATCGCGCCAGTAATGACCAGCATGAACATCATAGTGAGTACGAGGCACGCCGCGAATCGATTCAGGTAGGACGACCGCCTCGTAAACGTCTGGGACTCGGCCTGCCGCAGATTGTGCGGGCCGCGCCGGTTCCGGCCTGAACGGACAGATCGAACCGATCCAATCAAGGGCGTATGCTCGTCATCGGCGCCTGTCGTGTCATCCATATCATAGCTGGAGGACATTTGCATGGCAGAGCGCTTGTTGAATGCCCCACGGGCAGATGGGTTGTTCCGAGGGCTAGGAGGGCCAGAAGAATTGCGAGAAGGGGCCCCTGTAAGCTTAGATCTGGCAGCATTCGGAAATGGCGACTCGTTATCGAAGAGCGACGGGTGGCTGTTGTTGGGCTGTCTGCCCCAGCGACCAATATGATGGTGGTGCCTGGTAGTACCTCTCGCAGATCCACCGGCACTGCGGCCGCTTCCCTTGCCGTCTTCTTCTCCGGGTGTCAGGCTTTCATTTCCATTGGGGTTGAATGTGTTGACAAATTTCATCGTTTTCTTGGGGCCATGTGCTGGGCCAGCGCCTTCCATGACACCGTAGATTGATCGCAGGTTTTGACGGTCTGCCTGGCTAACCATGGACGTTGCGCTCGGGGTTCTTGAATGGAACCTTCGCCCGGCACGGTCATTGTTATCTGGAGGATTAGAATCGTAGACGAAGGTTTCCTCAGAGTCAGATGTGTTGGCTTCATCGACAGCACTGGCGATTGTTGCCTCAAAAACATCGGCTTTCGAAGATGCTAAACATATACCGGTTAGTGACATGAGCCGAGCGTGAGACGTGGTGTCCTTACCATTTCCAGAATTCACAACGGGCTGTTTGCGCGTCGTCTTCTTCTTTTCCTTCTTGGGCCTGATCGTTTCCGAGCTTGGCTTCGGCTTAAGGGTCCCATTAGGTCCTTCGACCTTGGCACCTGTCGCAAGCGCAACCTGAGGAACGCTCGGGACGGTCTCGGTCTCAACGGTCATACTCTGGGTCGAGCCGTCCTGCTTGGACTTAACTTGCTTCGTCGACAGAGCGCTGGATTGCCTTGAAACAAGAGGAGGTGGGACAGATGTTGTCCTCCGCTGCTCAGCCCTGTTGCTGCTATCACTGCCGCTTTCGTGGGCACCCAAGTTGGGTCTCGCGCGCAGAGTACGAACATCGCCAAGCGCGCTGTCAGAGTGGTTCTCTGAGCTCGACAACTTCTCTTTGATCTTTTCCAGTAGGGCTGTGTCGTTTGCTGGGTTTGGAGAGTTTGGGAGGCTGACTTCCTGGACGGTTTCCAGAGCTCCACGGACAGGAGTTCGCATTCCGGATTGTTGATCCTCCGCCTCACTATCAGAGGCGGTAAGCGGAGTGTCCGTAGGCGTAGGCTGAGGTGACGGGCTGGGCCGCTGGACGTTGATGAAAGGCAGGTCCTGGTCGCTTCGGCGCGGGGGAATACCAGGGCGACTAAACTGGGGAGGAGGCGATCGTAGGCGGGGCGAGACGGGCCATCGAGGGTTGTCTGAGGAGAGGGGCTTCTGCGGAGTGGGCGCTTGAATTTGTTGTTGAGATGGGAGAAGTGTCGGGGTGGTTGCCGAGGGCAATGAACGAGAGGAGTGGTTTGAGTTGATGGCGCTCGGCTTCGTCTGGCGAGAGGGACTGGGTTCTGGATGGCTGTTCTTACGAGGTCTAGCACCAGAAATGCGAGTCGCGGAACCGGATCTCCTAGGTTGGCGGGTGGGAGAAGAGTCTCGAGATGCCAATGGCGATGGGGGGATGGAGTTGTTAGCCGACGACGGTTTTGAGGTCTGGGTGCTGCTGGTGGTCGTCGACGGGGTAGCAGACGGGTCCGGAGTGTTGGAGCGACGTCTACTGGCCGCCGTGGAGGCAGCAGAACGGCCTACGGGACCGTCTCCGACGGTAGAGGATTTGTCCATGGTGGTGGAAGCTGGTTCGAACGGTGGAGCGAGAGTCTCGCAATCATGCCAGCGAGCAGGCCTTAGCAGAATCGATGAATGGCAATGCGGGCGACAGGCTGGTTCATCGTGGTTGGCTCGTCATCGAGGAAGGGCGCGGGGGTGACCAGCGAGCACAGCCGTGAGCGCGGAAGAGGCGTGATACCCAACCTATTCCGGACGGCTGCTGCGTCTTGCCTTGGCTGTCGAGTGCGATGGCAGACAGCTGACAGGACACAAGCGGACGGGCGGGACGGTTGGGTCGACTGCTGGAGGCGGACGCAGAGGGGAAATGTAGCAGGCGGAAAGGGCGATCGTGGACGAATGCTGGGCTGTTGTGTGCAGGTTTGGTTTGGTTTCCGGGGGTGATGGAGGATGGAGGAGGTGAATGTACGAGGAAGTGGTGGTGGTGGGCAGAGGAGAACGGTGACGCTGAGACCTACCCGGCCGTACCTATATCCGCCCACGCGCAACGCCTGGGACCCGACACTTGGACACCCACACACACTGGACAACTGGAGGGCACACACTGGGCAGTGGGTGGAAGGTAGAGGTACCGAGTACCGCAGCGTCTGCCACTGTCGGGTGCCACACCACACACAAATAGGCCCCAGGACCTGGGAAAAGGAACCTGGCCTGCGAGGGGAGCCTAGCAGGGAAACCTGGAAGGGGAAGATTTGGACCTGGGGAAGTCGGCGCGGATTGGCCCGTGGCTGTTAGTGTGTCAGCATGACACAATCTGTCGGGTCGGCTTGGGCTGTGGGATGTGGATGTGTCGCTGGCCCGGCGTGGGACTTGGGCCTTGAGGCGTGCTAGCGTCGTTTCTTTTTTTCCACCGTAGAAGGAAGAAAAACAAAGAAGGGATCCGGTGGACGGTCGAGAAATCACGCCCAGGGCCGGAGTTTGATCAAGTGCCGTCGGGACGCCGAAGCCCTGATGGCCCTCCCTGGGAGGTACCTATTGGAGCGGAGGGCTTCCTGGTGGTTGGCAAGTAAAAAGAAAAGTGAGCCAGTGATGATGGATGTCGTAATCCCCGCCGTTAGGACGCACACAACAACGCATCTGCACGCTCACATTCGCTCAACTGTTCAATATGCACCAGTAAGTACCCTTACGCCTGGGGGTGCGTGGACGTGCGCCAGCAACCGAGACAAACTTTTCTCGTCGCTTTTTATCCGTCAATACCCAAAGGCAGCCCATTCATTGCTCGCTCTCATGTCTAAAAGCTGGTGGTGCACAGAAACACACAGATCGATGAACGGGACCTGCTCAGACATCGCCCACCAGCATTGCACCGGGAAGGGAGGGAGTCAGTCAGTCAGTCAGTGACGCGAGTGAGCAGCGCTTCGCTGTCAAACTCACTGGATGCCCCGGGGGTCATTGACGAGCCCAGGCGTACCGGTATGCACCGTCATTCATCCACTTCTCCGAGACCAGATGACAAAGTGAGCGAAATTGGCCCTGGACGGACAAGATGAGGGAATGGATGGAAAGGATGGATGGAAAAAAGGGAAGGATGCTCCGGCGCCCTCCCACGCTGTACCACTCGCTACACCCGCTGTAAGCACACAGCCCGCACATGGGCGGGCGAACAGCCAGGCACACAGACACAGGCACCCGACCCGGCCAGCGAGCCAGCAGCGCACTTCGCCGGTGGCCAGCCCCCTGTAAGCCTCTGGGCTTCCAAGGCCGGTACCTGGCCCGGGTGGCAACTTAGTGGGCCTCGGGGGAGTCGGAAGAGCTCTTCCAGTGTCGGCCCCTGGCGCCGGTACCTGAACGGGCTCTTCCATTCTCTTCCTTCGGTGCGTTTTGGTGTTGGATGCCTCGGTGCCTCAGTCCAAGTGTGCGGGTGCCTTCAGTGCCCTGGCTCTGTGCGCCTTTGTGCTCGGCCACCCAAGCTCCCAGGCCTACTTGGACGTGTACGAATACGGCGGGGATTACCGTTGTTACGATCTCCGTCGGGTCGCCCTTCGCTCGCTCTGGCGGCTCTTGGGCATGTTCGTCAAACCTCAAACCATCGCGATTTTTACCATGTCATGTATCTATGTACTCCACAGCGAATGAACGGAATCCCTTGGAAGCAGCAAGACACACAGGCCTATAGTAACAAGCAGGGTCTCGGATTCCGACTGTACTTAGTAGCTATCCAGGATTTCGCCGCAGTTAGTTCTCAAGGGCGCAGCGCGAAGCATCCACCTCCTCCATCCAACTCCGTATTCATTCATTCATTCATTCATCCATCCATCCGTCCTTACAAGGGAAGTTTGGCCTTCCGGGGCTTGTAGCCGATGCCGATGCCGTCCCTCGGATCCTGATGACTAAAACAAGACATCTTGTGCGTGAGGAGTATTCGTAGCCCTCCGGTTAAACCCGTACATTCCGTTGCCAGAACTGACAGGTCTGTTTTGACGTTTATGGTCTGCTTTGTGGTTTTGGTCTTGGTTTTGGCTTTTGTGAGGGCTGTGATTGGAATCGTTGATTGTGTGGCTTCCATGGTTACTAGGTACGAGAGAAGCGGAGTACTGCTCCTAGGCGAATATCTTGTCGAGTCCTCGCAAACGCCAACGCCTAGACAGCCACTCGCCTGCCTGCCTGCGTCGTACAGTGAGGTGCATATCGAACGCCTCTAGGTGAAAATCTTTAGATTCATCTGCCCCCAAATCGAACAATTCTAGATTCTGCTGGAGCATCTCAGCCACAAGACTCGTCAGGTGCCAAGGCATGGGACCTATAACCCAGGTCCATTCTCAAGGTGGTCTTCTGTGGCTGTTACCATAGTGCTAATAATTGCTGCCTGCACAACCTCAACTCTCATCCGCGCTCAACATACTTCATCCACAACACCAAAGCAAAAAGGAATCCCCACTTCTCAACATCCCGTGTTATTTTTCTCGCACTCGAGCTTTCAAGGAGGGGCTGCCTCCGCTACATCGACGGACAATGGTACTTAGTAAGAGCCGGTTCTTCCGGGGAACCGCTCCCTTGACGCCGTCCAGCGCACTACAAAGTTGGCCCCCAGCAAGTAGATTCAGGATGCCCGTCCCAATCAACCAGCCAGCGAACAATCAAAGGAAATCGACCTCCGAGCGATTGCGCCAAATCACGGCCGTGGTACCCCAGAGTGACGACGTCAATAGCGCTCATGACCGGCACCTTACCATGTACCCGCGCAGTATCCCTGCTTCAATCCTGCGACTCCCTTCTGACCGCAATCTTGTTTGGCAGACGGCAGTAGAGGCTTGGCCCAGACTCCACTGACACATGTGAGACGATAGTGGCCGTTGTTAGGTAGGGTCCGCTGGTCGACAGATGGACTGAATGAACGACTAGCTGCCCGTCTAAGAATCGCCCGGCCAGCGCGTTCACGCTCCCCAGAAGGCGCCTCATGCAAGATGTAGTGCTGCCGTACCGTCGTCCATGATGGCGCCGCCGAGCATCCGCCTGGAGGCGGTCAACGAAGGGGGCGAGAAACGGGTATCATGTTAAGGCTGCTTTGCGATGTACTTGCTCTCCTTTACTTATTTGCTGGAATTAATCACATCCAAACGCCCTCTGAAATTGGTTGAATCTCGAGCCAGTGATTAATTATAAGGCTGGCTCGCTCACATGGTCAGCCGGGAACGGTTTGTTGGGGGCCGGGAGTAGCCTTGTCCCTCTGGCGGTGATGCTTTCATTCATCATTCGTGCCCTTCATCCGCATCAGAATGGAACGCCCAAACCACCCAAGTACTGTATACTGAGCTGGCCAGCCTCGGTATCATCGTCGCATCATCTCTGGTCATCCTCCTCCTCGCTCCTCTCTGGTCACGCATCACACCCCTCCCTGCCACGCATCAATCATGATCCCATGTCTATTTCCCATGTCCAGCGTCCAGATCCATGTCCGCTTCTTTTCCTTCCCGCCCGTCCTTCTCGAAATAAAAAGGGGGGGGGGGGCCAGCCGATCCCTGTTCGCCCTGTCCCACGGTGCCACCTGAAATGCGACCAGACTGCGTGACCTTCCGAACGACCTACGACTTGCTCTTCGGTGTTCCGCGAGCGTGTGAGTGTGTGAGAGAATGTGCTTTTTGTGTGACGAAATGCTTCCCCCCCCTTGCTCCGCGGTGCCTAAATACCGCCGCCCCCAAGTCAATAGCCCTTTCGTGTCGCCGCCTCTCACAACTCGACACGATATCCCCCGATGCCCACACCCCTTCCACTGTCGCCAGCCGCGTGTGTGGCACATGTCGAGCCAGACCAAGAGGGGGCACGGTCATCATCAGGCAACCCTTGAAAGGCTTTTGAGCCTTACGGGGCTCGGGAGGCCGTTGTATTTTTTTTCTCGCCAGGAGGGTGTAGGGTATGTCAGCGCGGACGGAACGGAACGTGATGACGGACAGTCGCAGCGTCAGCCCGCCCTCCATCTTCTCAGGAGTCAGAACCAAGACATGGACCCTTGGTTTCATGTGCATCTGAGATGTGAGATGCTGTCTCTGCTTCCGAAGGAGAGAGGGGTTCTGTCGAAACCTACGCAGTGTCTCGTCATATTTCGGCTTTCCCAAGTGATGTGACCAAACCCGATACCCTGGGTCTCTCACGTTCAAGTTGGCTAACCTGGTGACATCCTCGGTTTACACACTTACCGCTTGTGTATCCATTCGCACTCCCGTAAGCCCCCCCCCCCAAATTTGCTTGACTAAGATGTCAAATCCCCAGACATCTATCTATCTCATCGTCCTCGGCGCACTCATCATGTACCAACCCCACGCGCCATTTCTACCACGCCGTTCGGCGTCGTCCCGAGCTCACCCTTACCAAGCACGCTGCCGCCTGCCCAACGGCCCGGCCTATCGACGCCTCGGGTTCCTGCGCAGATGATCATCCCGTCCGCTCGCGCCCGCTGAGCTGTCACGCCTGCTGCTGCGCCTACTGCCATGCCGTGTGCCATGTCCTGCCTGACTTGGCCACTTGTTCAACCACAGAACAACTCGCAACTCGGCTGCGAATGGGCATCCAACACATCACCGAGCTGAGACGTATATCGCGCGTTCGGCCGGCGTGGCCCTGGGTATCTCCTTGTCTTGCGGACAGGCAGACGTGGGCTTGGGTGGCTAAACATCGTAGCACTACCACAGCGACTATTGAATTAGAGACGCGGGTTTCATCTGATTGGCAGACTTGAATATGGCTTGTCTGGACTCTGGAGAGTAGTAATCCTGTCTTGCGCGGGTCTTCATCTCCGGCATCGCTTGGCTCGAATGATGCCATGACCATATCATTTTGCGGGGTGTTCTTCATTGGACGCCCTTCCTATAGTAAAGAGGACCAACCCGCTTGAGCCCATCTTCCATCTCGGTTGCTTGTTGCTAAGGCTTCGAGTCCTTATTCTTGACACTGTAGGTGCAAGTTCATACTGGGATGGTGGCCTATACTCGCTTTCTTGTTCCCAAGCCAAGCATATTGGACCTCGTCGCTTATTGTCCATTAAGGTGATTACAGCTCGGAATATCTGAATCAATCCGGACGCTAAAATATGCAACGGTATGACTGATTGCCCATACAAATGCTCCCAGCTCTAGATTGTATTTCATATCTTGTAGACTACCTAGTAGCAACCCCACAGCCTGTCTCTCACGGACAACTATACATGGCGGGTATGATGGCATCTTCTTGATAGTATCTCGGGAAAAAATGTACGGACGCATGTTGATGGAGCCACGAATAACCCAGAAGCCAAACTCCACATATCTAATGACGTGAATCGTACATGACCGGCCATCATTCCCCATATGCCCCCATGAATAAAAGTTATATCCAACCGTCACGCCCCAAACAAGACCACACTGCGTGACTCCTCGACTCCCCCTCGTCACATATGTAGCCCCAAAGATGAAGCGATCAAATATCTACTCCGGGATTGCGCCGCTGGGCTGGGGTTGCGACTCGTCCTTCTTGCCGCCCCAGGCCCAGCCCGAGTACCAGGTCGCTCGCTTGTTGTCCTTGACGGCATCTGGGTTCTCTTGTACCAGTCGGAGTGGCCGAGGCTTGCCACCCGTGAACGAGGTCGGCTGCTTGTCCGTGTGAGACCGAGGTGGTGATTGCGAGGGCGGCGTCGACATGGACAACTCGCCGGATTCGCCGCTGAGGCTTGATGTCTCGCTCCTCATGCCCGGGAAGTTCCCAGAGGTAGGGACCTGGCTGCTGCTAGGAATGCGGGCTGCCGCGTTGGGGTTGCCCGACATGTTTGCCGGTGAGAAGAAGGTTTGCGAGTGACGCGGAGTGCCCAAAGGAGGCGACACTGGACCGTCTGGTCCCCTATACATCTGGCTCACGAGGCTAGCACCCGTGAACTGGTCGCTTTGTGGTCGCGTTCGGCGAGTGCTCTGTGATCTGGTCAAGTTGCCAAAGGGGATGCTCGGCGCCTTGTCCGGATCGGTGTGGTTGGAGTTCGTCGAGGGCTGCATCACCGAGATCGGTCTCGGCCGTTGTTTTGTAGGACCGACGACCATGGATTTGGTTCGTTGCAGGAAGCCTGGGCCGATCGCCTTATCAGATGGCGCAGGAGGTAGGTCCTTGTTGGTATCTGGCAACGGCTTCATGTCGGTAGACGTATCCAGAATGGACTCAAAGTCCTGGTGTTGAAGAAGGCGCTCAATGATCTTGTTAATGTATAGCGTGAGAGCCTTGTTCTGCTCCTTCATTGACTTGAGTTCGGCCTCGACGCGGCGTTCACCCTCTGCTTCACCCTCAGCTGCCTCCGAGAGCTCATCGGCGAGACTGGAGCCTCCCGTGTTGCCCTCGAGGGCATTGAGAGCATCTTGGTTGGAGTTGGAACCCATGTAACTGAAGTCGTTCTGGCCGAAGTCGCCCTTGAGAGTTCGCTCCTGTAGGAGTAGTTGGTAACTCTCGTTATCCTCCATAAGTCGGGCATTGGCCATGCGAGCTTCCATGAGGAGTCGTTCGACTTCATGCAACCTGCCACCGCCCTGGTTCTCAGACTCGACCAGTTTGATCTGAGCCTCAGCAAGTTCTAGTCGTAGGGACTCGATGAGCTTGTCTTTCTGAAGAATGAGCTTGGAGCTGTTGCGAGAATCGCTGCGCTGCAGGGAAGATGGGGGTGCAAAGCTGCCACCCTCGACGGACGGTGATGAAGCTGCCGAGACTGACGAGTTAGTACGTCCCAGAACCAGAGGGGGCGAATGGTGGTGCATACTCTGTCTTGAGGGACGTATCTCGTCGTCGTTATTGTTTCGTTGGGCTAGGCTGTCCTTGAGTCGCTGTATCACGGCCTGCATTTCCTCCTCTCTGTTGGACATCTCCTCCTTCTCCTTGAGGATAGAACTCCGTTCCGCCTCGTAGATGGATTCCATCTCCCGCATCTGACGGGTAACTTCTCGCTTCTCATTGTTCAAAGTCTCGATCTGCTCTTCGTGTTCGTGGGCCTTCTCCTCGAGCTTTCCCGACTCTTTGACGGCCTCGTCGAGCTTCGACTGAAGAACTTCGACCTGACGCTTGTGCTGCTGTGACAACTTTTCTTCCTTTTCCAAACGCTGCTGGAGGTCCTCAAGTGCCGAGGAAGCCTCGGCGCGGGCATCAGACTCGGAGGAGCTGAGGCCGGTATCGCGGCGTTGGGCGGCAGCGCGGGCAGACACAGGGGTGCCAGCGCGCATCGATCGTGTGCGCGCATGGCCGCCCGAAGCAGGAGTCGAGGATCGGGAGTTTGAGCGCGACGGAGAGGAGCTGGGTGAGGAGGTCGAGTCGGCGTTGGATACTCGACCGACGCCGCCAGCCGGGGGCTTTTTGGAAACGGCAGACATGGCGGTAACGAGCGGAGTGGACAGAGGCCTGATGGCCGGGGGGGGAACAGCGAGTCGAGTGTCGATTTCGGGTCAGCGAGGGTCAGTGATTTAGCGACAGACAGAAGCGAGCGCCTGTCAGCGGGCGATCGAGCGGATGTGGGTTGGTAAATATGCTGAGATTGTGTCGGTCGTTGAATGCAGGTCGCCGAGTGACGGTGACGGTGACCTGGAACACAAATACCCTTCCTGGTTGGTATCCGCACTTGGTACTCGAGGGCGGAATAGGAGTGGAGGGTGCCGCGGCCTGCGCCTCAGGGCCGAAACGGGCCAAGAGGGGGATCGGGTAAGTTAGGTACGTAGCGTGTGGCGTCGAGGCCAGAATCTCTCAACTGCCGGCAGAAGAAGGCTCGCTCCGCCAACAGCGGGAAAGTAATTGAACCCCCTAAAAAAAGAAATATGGAATCGTTCCACGGGAGGGATTTGCGGGTGAAGCAGTTACCGAAGCCGAAGCCAATGCCGATTCGACGCGGGAGCAGCGTGCAGAACGGGTGCTGGTTCTAGTGAGTGAGGCTGATGAGGCTGGTGAGGCTGGTGAGGCGGCTGATGACAGTACTTGGTAAGGCGCAGAAGGAGCCCAGAAGGTCTCGGATCACGCACAGCCCGAGCAACGTCGTAACAGTCACTCGCTGCAAGAAATCAGGTGTGATGCGATGCGGAACGTCGCCGTCAGAACGAGGCGGTGCAGAGGAGTGGGCGTTGCGTCCATGAAGAAGGGAGATGAAGAGACTTGTTTATCGGCAGTAAATCCGCGTCAACGTACTCCGTACTTCGTACAGTACGAGAGCTAAACCTGGTGCCTACGGAAGTATGTAGCACTGCTATAACTAAAGGTTTCAATGGATGATTTCCCCGTTGCAATGCTCGTAGTCGAGCTGCTAAGTTGAGCAGGGTAGGTCTGAAGCCGTAGCGTCCACAGCCATGATTTTGAAACGGCCCTTTACTTGAGGATCCCGGCTCTACTTTTTGTCCCAGATGAGACCCCAGACACTCGCTCCAGCTTCCCCTTTGATCACCCATTGCCAAACTCTGGGGTTGATTGGCTCATGGTGACCGCTCCCCTCGAAACGTCACGGCCATACCCTGATCCACGCGGCGAATGCATGACCTTTGTTTTGTCCCCCTCTCTATCCGCTGATGCGTCTCGAAATTGCGATGTAGGATTGTCGTGCCTGGACGCCTGGACGCCTGGGTACGGGATCTAATTTCGACTCTATTGTTGCTGGGCTGGGTGGCTTGCTGCCTATCTAAAGACACTTGCGATCGCTGTGGAATGTGGCACTTAACTTCCGAAGGATCAAGGATCAAGGATCATCGCAATGGCGCCAACGGCCGGATAGCTTCATCCCTCAAAAGTCGTCGGCTGCAAGGGCCCACCTCGAATCTCATCTCTGAGACCCATCCTTCCCCATGGTCATGGTCTCTTCTTATAAGACAATTGGCGCAAGCTGACTCGTACCACCTCGGATTATGACGGTCGCCATGGAGAAAGGTGCTATTATCACATCCACCAGAAACGTCGCCATGTTCGCTTAATTGAACTTTCTTCCAAGATGATTGGCATGTCTCTTGCCGACCGCGTGGCCTGATCGAGCACCGCTCCCTTGATAAGCGACTGACTTAGACTGGAAGTACGGTTGGACGCAGAGTTGGACAGGATGCGGTAAACCAGACCCAGTGCTATCGAGAGATGCCTAGGGTGTAGAGTGTAACAGGGGACATAATCAAGCTTCAATCCCGGTCTCGTCGTAGATTTATCTCAAAGGTGTCCAATGAATATGCAAATTGTGTTATTTGGAAACTGCGAGGTTGGTGAATCGGTTTGATTTCCTGATGTTGGCTGGGACGTATGAATTGACGGTTCTTGTCTTGGCCATCGAGCCATCGTTGTCTTGAATGAGTTACATGATTGTATCGAAGTGCGTTACATTGACCTTTAGCATTGGTGCATAACGCATATCCACGCGACAGACATCTCCTCTGGGGTTGGATCGTAAAGAACGCGCTTGACCGAGAACATGCGCTCAATGAGGACTGAGCTGGTTATTGAATGCCCAGTTATGCGCATATTCTTTCGAGCTCTCAGACGGTCCAGGTGAGACGTTCATCTCTGGCCACACGAACAATACGTCGCATTTTGTCGGAATAGATATATTTTATGTATCCCCATTTCGTTACTCATCTTCACTGAGACATAATCATAAAAGTATTAACGACAAACATCGAATACTTACTCTTCTTAGGCCGCGCGATCCGTTCGTCAGGATAGCGCAAACAGCCAACCAAGATTCAAGTTTGAGGAGTAGGGTAGGTAGACTGGATGTAGTAAGCCTTCTCTAGACACGTAAGTCAAATGTGATCTGCTGCGACATTGAAATGTTAATGTGGGATTGAAGTGAACCCCAAAACCTGCTTCTATTTCTAGCCGTAGTCAGAATAAAAAGTTGTTTCTGAAGTATTTGTGTTGTTGTAATCAACCTTGAGACGTCATGACGAGTGTTGGCTACTTCGGTTCACAGGGTTGGAGGCTTGGATCGGCATACTTCAACACACAACAGCAGACACGGTTATTCCGGAAGACGGGAAGTGTGGTGTTGCTGATTAGGCTTAGAGCCAAGCCCGTCGTGCTGATACTGTCCAGTGTGCCCACATTGCTGGGCCTAGCATACAGGCGTTTGCCCACATGGGAGTGACATAGGAGTTGGCACAAATATAGATCGCACCATCATGGCAGCATTTAAAAAAAACCAAGCATAGCGGGGAACAATGGTCATGAGCTTTTATTGTTTCATTGACTTGACTGATATCCTACGACTGAGATACCAAATCGTAGCTGAAGCCCACGACACATAGGTCGAGGGGAACAATTGTCCACGGCTTGCGTAGACATGTCCTCAAAGTCGTCACTTTTCGCATCACATTGGTTGGTATATCCTCGATTGCCCTAGACCCATTCACCCCGAACGCCAAGAAATGCACTCCTTACTGGCCCGCTTAAGCCGACTGATCGCTGAGGATGTCGGAGTCACCGGCGTCGAGGATGGCCATGGTGGAGCATCGGAAGAGCTTACCGCAAGCGGTACCGAGCTCAATCTGCAAAGGGAGAACGTGTGTAAGCCAATGAACCCTCCAAAGTCTAGGAAGACTTTTTCTCTGGGCAAGCCACAAGGATTGAATCCTGGGCTAGAGTGCTTCCAAGTAGAACGCACTCCTGAGAAGTATGAAACATCTTGCACACAGGCCGCAAGATGGGAGACAGTGTAGGAGACATGTGCGCTCAACTTACATTGTTACCGGAGAAGTGGTGGATGGGGGCCTTGGACAACATGCTGTAGTACTCGAGCTCACTCTTTCGGAGAGGAGGAGTGTTGCCGGCGATGATGATCAGCTTGGCCTTGCCGGATCGGAGGCTCTTGAGGGTGGACTTGTAGCCAAGAGTGACTGAGAAAAATTCCGTTAGAAGCTGATTGCGCTGGGGTGAAAACTGTATCGCATACCCTTTCCAGACTTCATCACCAGCGCCAACTTGGAGTTGATGCTGTTGGCATCCTTCTTGCTCTTCTTAACGGGGGCCATTTCGACGGATTGACGGTGGATGGATGGGCGACTTGTCGTTGGGTGATCGTGCTGAGGTTGAAGCTCAGAAAGTTCGTTCGTGGACTTCGGGAGTTTTGGATATGCGAAGTGGGTTGAGTGGCGGGGCAGGGCTGTACCCCGCTAGCCAATGACAACGCCCACGCGCTTCGGTGAAAGCCCTAAAGACCCGAGGTTTAGGCGGAAGCACCACGCCGAAGTCCGAAGTCGTCCTGCTTTGAAATCAAAGTGGTGGGTTAATCAGAAAGTGGCAGGACGGGATCTCTCGAGCCAAACTCATCTTCCCCCAAACACACCACCCACCTACGGAAAGATCATCAACAATCCGACAAGATGGCTCGTCGTCCCGCCCGCTGCTACCGGTACTGCAAGAACAAGGTGAGTTGATGCATCATATTCCGGCGAGATTTCTGCGACTCCTGTCGCATGCTGCATCTCTACACCGCAGGAAAGATGGCCTTGCCAACTCCAGCTGTCGATGACGATGATTCGGAACTTGAGGACAAATTTGCTGACCTTCCTCCTCCTCTAGCCGTACCCCAAGTCTCGGTTTAACCGTGGTGTCCCCGACCCCAAGATCCGCATCTTCGATCTGGGCCGAAAGAAGGCGAACGTCGATGACTTCCCTCTTTGCATCCACCTCGTCTCCAACGAGTATGAGCAGCTGAGCTCCGAGGCTCTCGAGGCCGCCCGTATTTGTGCCAACAAGTACTTCGTCAAGAACGGTGGTAAGGAGGGATTCCACCTCCGCGTCCGCGCCCACCCCTTCCACGTCGTCCGTATCAACAAGATGTTGTCTTGCGCCGGTGCCGATAGACTTCAGACTGGTATGCGTGGTGCCTGGGGCAAGCCCAACGGCACTGTCGCTCGTGTCAACATTGGCCAGATTCTCATGAGCGTCCGCACTCGTGATGCCAGTACGTCTACTTCATCTCCTTTTTGCCACTTGAAGGGCGCATTACTAATTCACTCTAGACCGCGCTGTCGCTCTCGAGGCTCTCCGACGATCCCAGTACAAGTTCCCCGGTCGTCAAAAGATCATTGTCTCCAAGAACTGGGGCTTTACCCCCCTTCGCCGCGAGGAGTACCTCGTCAAGAAGGCTGCCGGCCGCGTCAAGGTCGACGGTGCCTACGTCCAGTTCCTGTCCAACCACGGCAACCTGGCTCAGAACATCCGCCGCTTCCCCGACGCCTTCAAGACTGAGGCTTAGATATTGGTTGCGGTAGCATCTGGGTTTTAGGCTGGCGTCAAAATGGCATGTCAAATAAGGGCCTCTCGAGTTAAAGGGTTTCGATTCGGCAAATTCAAATGTTGTGTTCAGAATCGTCGTGTTCTCCTATTCCCGTATACCTAGTCTTTTTTGATACCTAACTGTGCCCCAGCTGTGATGGCTTGTTCGTGACAAATGCTCGGACCACATGATTCATAATCATGGTTGTTGTAACGAGAAAGATGACAAAGCCGAGACTGATGGCTGGCTTGGTCAGCGCTTCGCCCCTTGGCATAACGAAGACATCCGTCGAAAGTTGGAAGACTGGGATGGCATTCGCGGTGGCGTTAGTCTTGACTCAGCGAGATTCGGCAAGCGGCCCATCGAGATAAATGAAGGTCTGGCTTCGGCGGGTCTGTCGGATATGAGGCCGTGAAATGTAGGTTTCTCTGGACCTCATCTGTCATGTCCATCCTCTCGATTTTGCAAAGCCGGTGGTAAATAGTATGTTTATGTTGCAAGGTTGGACCAGACCTGGGCCGCCACATCTGGGTACCCCCCTTTTGAAAGATATACTACTATGTAGTGGTTATCGGAGATGGTGTCGACTGAAGCCAAAAGACCTAAAATATTTTATAGTAAACACGATTTGCTGCCATTGCCATCTTCGTCGCCAGTTATTGCTCCATTGTAGATCAGTCATTATGCGTGCCCTGCGTGCGACTTGAAGACAAAAAGCCCAAGCAGTCGCTTGCTTTCCTGACGGTGCTTGAATATGAGTGAGGCACCTGTATCCGTTAGAGAACCAACCTTATGCTGTTGGTCCATAGAGGGGATATCGCCATTGCCGTTCCCGCATGCATGAGGTAGGCCATGTATGATAACCTTTTCCAAGAATCAATTTGCTAGAAGGTGCATCATGACGCCCCCGCAGTCCTGATGCGCAAGAACCTGTTGGGGTTGACGTTTAAATTCGCTGGCGGCACCCGTTTGACCCAACGGCACATGGAAGGTATACACGGCATCTCCAGTTATGTGATAGCAACGTTTGCCAAATATCGTGGCTGTCTATCGGAGTAGCACATCGGAGCAAACTATCGTCCTGGCCTGCCGTATAAATGCTTGCCAATATGTCCTTTCAGACTTGCTTGGCTCTCAACTTATATCACAATTGCACACATACCGCATGGTCTGAAGACACTGATTTATTATACCTTACGAAGACCACGCGTTGGAGTACATCCACCGTCTCCAGCATCTCCTCGACGCAGCCTCAGGATGGCAGAGACGTTCCACCAATTCTCCGACCTCCCCTGGGAGCTAAGGGATATGATCTGGAACCTTGCGGTTCGAAGGCGCCGCCCTGGAGCCCACTTCTTTCGGATCTACGACAGTGACAAAGGCGAGCGGCTTGCTAAAGAAAAGGACGTCTACATGGCGAGCCGGAACTCGGGACTTCGTCTATCAGCCCCCAAATGTGTGTCGAAATTCGACAACAAAAAGTGGCGTAAACTGTTCGGAGGCAAGCTTTACACCTCATGGACGCGCCACAACACTTCAACATACCTTGTTGATGGGGGTCTGTGGACTGCCTGCCAAGAGTCGAGGCTCGTTATGGAACGCGTATTCAAGAGCCAACATTGGGCCACAGTTCGGAGCGCTCTCAGCCCTAATCCTCGTTACTGGTATCGACGGTACGATTGTCTTGAAACAAGCGACGTATTGCCAGCAACTGGCTATTTCACTACGAATGACTCCACGAACCACTATTTCACCGTCCTCCCACACCAAGATCTATTTTGTCTTCAGCCGCATAACGTCAAGACCATGGACTGGAGCTGGATTGACGACAACATCGCCCTCGGGTCAACAACCTTCGGCTTTCGGGGACTGCGACACCTCGCCTTGGAGTACAACCCAGCATGGGGAATCGCGGTGGAGAATTGTAAAGATGAAAGGGAGATCGAGAACCTGGACATTGTTGAGGCCCTCGTCAATGCTCTGCACGACGCGGAGGAGCTGAAAACCCTTTGGTTCATCGACTACCACATCAAACGGGTGCCGTACGTGCCCACTAAGTCACAAGCGGCGAGACCAGACGCCAAGATCTTCTTTCAGGACGATCGCCAATTTGTCGAGGTAGTAGACCACGGTCATTGGATGGACCCTCAGTGGGACCACCTGCTGGAATATGATGAAGTCATGTTTACCAGTTCCCTGTGGTTTGTCGGAGCGCTGGAAGATGTTATATGGACGCAAAGACAGGTAGAGAGGAACCGTGAAGCCCCACGTGCCGGCTTTGGTATTCTGGGATGCGAGTATTGTTGAGTAAACTTGACGTATAAGTTAATGGTTGTAGTGCGGTAGTTGGAGCAGCGAAGTACTTTGGCTAAGGTACCTACTAAGGTGCTACTAAACAACATCAGTCCTCCATTACACATTTTGACTTCTCGCCTTAATGACAGTCACTTTGAAGAAATCATCCTTATGTCGACAGTTGGGGATGCCGATGGTAACGTCAGTCATTTCTTTCCCGAGTGTCATGGTGAGGCGAAACTTCGTCCCCGACATAGTCCGACGGATTCAACTGATCCTGACCATGAATCGCCAAATCCTACCCTGAATCTTAACTCTGAATCCAACTGGCAGGCTTATAAAACACTCCTAGCTGGAACATGCTAATTTAGTGACTTTTGATGTTAGTCATAACATGTAGTTGAGTTACTTTTGGGTTTACTTTCGGGATTCGGAGCTGATGAGAAATGCACTTTTAATAGACTATTTTGCACTACCATGATGTAATAAAGGGAAGCTAGAGCAGATGGGGATGTTGGTGAGTCGCATCGACGGTGACTAGTCGAGTGGTCTTTATTTGCGGTTCAGTTGGTCAATTCATGGCCACTCTACTAAGCGTGATCTTTTGAATGTGCTGGATGAAATGAGTCCCTGAGGTTTCACCAGATAGAATTGATGATGCGCCCTGTGGAACGCTCCCCGCTCTCCTACCTGTCGCAGGATACACATATCAGGTAGGCGATCGAACCTTGCATGAAGGCTGTGCGTACCTTATTCATGGATTCTGGACTGACGTGGTACGAAGCATCCACAGCATGCTGTTCTGTAGATATGCGCAAGGAAATTGGCCATTATGCTCCAGTGTCTTGCTTGGATCAATAAGGCTCTTTCGTGATATACTTGGGCTAAGGTAAGGTACGTACAGGCTGGGCGGGCGATTTACGGAGGCACGAAGGCGGACTGGCACGCCAACTGGCCACATGACTTCACTTGGGCGTTTCTGACGCCATTCATTGTGGTCACAGGTGACACAATTCTGGTTGACATCAATGACAGCGAAGGTACCTGTGTCATACTCACCCGCTGGACCTTGACGAGGTACATCGACAGTACATGCGAATAGCACGGGAGCGTAAAGCCCTGATGCAATTTCTGGACAGGCAATGCCCATGCTTATTTGCTCGGGGTGATGCAAATGCTGAGTGAGATGGTGACTTTTTGCGTCCGAAAGGGCGCCGAACCGCCGAACACGCTCACGTCAACCCGCCCAACTGCGGATTCCGGAGGGGCAACGGGAATCGGGATGGAGCTGTTTAGTGAGTGGTGGATTGGGAAGCAGCTTAGCGGCGAGGAGCTAGAGCCCGATGTCACAGCAGCCGTCGCTTATCTCCTTGGGAGGGTAAGTATGTATCGAAGGTATCAAAGGTATCCACTGATCTGATAGAGCGCAGGTCAAGTCCGCGAACGGGCAGCGGATGGGAATGGGCTGTCTGCGGTGATTCGGACCGTATGCCTGCTTGGAATCAAGCCACGGTTGCAGCTGAGTGCCGGTGAAGCCCTGCAGGACGGACGATGCTTTGACAGCTGTGATGAGCCCAAGCAGGGTCCAGGTCAGGCCAGCAGCCATGTTTATGCGGCGGATTGTTTGTCAACAGTATTCAGGGGCAGTCCGCCGTCCCTTGGCCGGGTCCAGGTGGACGGTAGACGGTGTGCGCTATGCGTGCTGCGTTGTCTTGGGCTTGACTGGGGTGGTGATGGAAGGGCTGGCTGTTGGCAGACATGGCCGCTGAAGGAGTACTCTGGCAGTACGAACACCTGGTGGAATTTGTTGGTTTTTGTTGGGGCCAGACCGTCGGCGCAACGGTACGTAGCGGGTTTCCCTCCCTGAGTTTGTTAGCTACGGCGGGATGGGTGGCAGATGGATGGATGGTGGTCTTTAGATGGATGGATGGAATGGGTGGATGGACGTCGCAGCTGGCACAACACAGACTTCAACGGTGACAACAGGGACAACAGTGACCTTCAGTGGACTTTGTCACCACCTAGGAGACAAGACACGCGAGCCCCCCCCACTCGCCGATCGCTCCCGACTGCACTGTCTAGATGACGCCGTTGCCCTGGGCCACTTCTGCCGCTGGCCGCCCAGATCGCCCGTTCCGTTCCCTCCTTGCTTCTCGCATCTCCAGTACGTAACATCGGCGCTTCTTCCTCCATCATCACTTTCGACAGCGTTTACTAATTGCCTTCCCTTCTTTCCCTCGCGGCTCACCTTGCTGAGGACATCGTCTCCTCATTTCTCGTTCCTCTCCCGTCGTGCGCTTCGAGGCTGCTCCAGTAACACGGTGCCACCGCGTTCGCATTGCCTCTGCAAGCCCCGACACAGGGGTCCGCCACTACTGGGTACTGGACGTCTGACGGCCTCCACCTCCTCCACCTCCACCTCCACCTCCACCTATATCTACACCTACACCTACAACTACACCGTCTTATCATATCACTCCTTATCCGATCTCCCTCACGACACTCGACCGACACATTCCACGACCACCCATCATGGCTTTCCACCAGCCTACCCGCCAGTCTATCCAGCGCGTCGTACACCAGACTGCTGAGGAGCGGGAAGCTCCCCGCTTAGATACGCCCACTGGCCCAGAACAGCGCCCAGAGGAGTCGCAAACATGGGTTCTCTTTGCGCCCACCGACGTGACTACCACGTCATATTTGACCGAGACGGAACGATCACTGGAAACGCCAGGACAAGAACGGGCACACATCCTGGGCAATCAAAATCCGAATGTAGCTGCGACATCGGAGGTTGGAGCCGACTCGAGACAATCTGCCTCTCTTTCTGTCGTTGACGATGAATCCGCCGAGGACGACGCCGAACTCGATAGCCTCGACAGCCACTTGCCCGAGTTCCGCTCGTTACCAGGAATCTTCTCCCAGTCACATAATGAACCACAGGAGTCTATGCCCGTCTTCCCCGCTCACGATGGGTTGGGTTCTTTCCGTTTAGATCAACCAGCCCTGGGTTCAGAAGCCCAGGACCACATATTCCAATTTGAGCGGTTCAATCCTCGACGGGTACGCCGCCAAAGGGATAGCCTTGATCTAGCCCAGCTGGATATGGAGCACGATCAGGTTCAGGAGGCGGAGAAGCGGCAGAGGATTGAGGCGTGGAGGTTAGAACATAGTCGGGTGCTCTTGAGTGAGATCCAGCGCGAAACACGGCGGAGGCGGCAATCTCAAGCATCACTTCACAGACGCTCCTCGTCAACGCCCATACCGGTTGCCTCGCGACCAGCTCAGGATACTGAGTCGGATAATATGACCTGGCACGACGAGGAGGCGGTACAGCCTGCAACCGAGTCGGAAGGGTTCCTCAGCCGCTTCACTCGTAAAGTCATGCGAGACTTGATGGGTATCGACGAGCGCCTATTATCGATTCTGCTTGGAGAGGCGACCCCCGAAACAGACGAAGAGTTGGCAGCAACACCCCGGGCTTCCCAGCTGGGAGTTCAACCCACACCACAGTCACCGAATCCCGAATCTTGGCAGCTCGATATGCTCGAAAGGATGTCGAGAGAACTGGGCCTTCTCGTGAGCCACCTCTCTCATCACCCAGGAGCCTTTTCCACATACAGCCGAGTGCAGCAGATGTCCCTGCCTTATGCCGGTCTTCCCATTATCCCAGAATCCAACTTGTCTCATTCCGCTGCGGACAATATCTCCCCCACCACGGACCCTGAACACTCATCCTTTCCCCAGTTCCAACCAACAATGAAGACGGCATCCCGACCTATCGACATCCCCGGCCGGTCAGCCGGACCACCCGCCGACCCGGTGCAGGCGCCGCGGCAGGATACCCCTATGAGTAACACGTTTACACAAGAGGAATGGGAGAAGGACCTTGACATGAAGCTCGTCTTCCGATACCTCCGCTCCCGGTTCGTTCCGTCCCGTACCCCAAACCCCCCTAGCTCGACGACGGCACACCTGGCGACGCCGAACAGCACGCAAGATATTGCAGCCAAGCTTGCTCGGGTGCGACAGCACCACCCCCTGGTATCGCGGATGCGTCCCGTGGAGCGGAGGACTTTCAAGTCGACGACCCCGGCCAGCCCCGTAGCGCTGCGTCACCCGAGCAGCTGCGCGAGTCAGAGCACAAGGCGATCGGCTCGGCGGAGCAGCGTTTCATCACGACATTACTGGGACATTGGGGGCTCGCTGGGAACGGGCTCAGTGATCGCTTCCAACGGGCCGACGGGCAGCTGGGGTGAGGTGTGAGGTGCTGTCAGAGTCACACCTGCAGGCGTGCACAAGCTCTCGCCACTGCGGAGGAGGAACATAGACGTCATACATAACGGGCCATCTATTCTCATGTATTACTGGACATGATCGCTGAACTTTTCTTTTCTTGGACATACAGGACCTAGGGCATCTGGAGCATTATTAGATTTTCGGTGTTAAGATATCCATATTCTCTCTTCATGATCTGTTTGTGACGTGGTTGTGATGAAACGATTTGGTTTCGTTTCATTCTAGACTACGGATACAGCCAATCGCAGTTAGCGTAAATCATCTTTGAACTCCAAGTTCGAGAAGACGCAATATCTGAAAGACAGGAAGGGTATAAAACGGGATGTCTGATTAGGAGTAGCCGCAATGGGCGGTATGTGTCTTGAGTTTCGAAGGTGACGCCATCGGATCATTGTTCGTCCATGGAGCCCGAGTTGCTCGAATAGTATGAATAACAACTCCTCTGAAATAGGGCAAGTTGAAGGACATTGGGCACCATGTTGACGTTGGGCTCCCGAAACAGGACCGTGAAGTTTTCAACCTAGAGCACCTGTAATTTAGTCGGACGCATCTTGTTCCAGACAGCTCGGCCAGCCGTTATTCGAGGCGATGCAGACCAGGTGTCGCCTCACTCTGTGAGTCGAGCCCAAGTCGTGCCGGGGGTGAAGATCACGTCAAGTTTCAGTCAGGGCAGTGGTTTACAGCCAATGGCCGATGTCGCCCCATGCAGTAGTCGCACTATTCTGCTCATTCACGCACAGCAGCCGTGCATCTTCAGCGCTTCCCCGGTTCACTTTTCTTCCTGCGCCCGTCTTAGTTGTACGACGACGGTCCATGGCACTTTGTGTGTGTAGTTTTTCTTTTCTGGGAAACCGAACCTCGCCTTTGACTCAGAAGCCAGCGCGTTGCGAGCGCCCCCGAACGCGCTGCAATGGCGGGGGTGATTACCGGGCGGGGGCAGATCCCATTGGCCGGGCTGGCCCCTGGCTTGGTGCGCTGTGCTGGGGCTTGTACCTTTTTGAGAGCGTGCACCGCGTTAAGCACCCAGTTTGGCGGGGTATGCGGGAGAGGCAGCTCGCGGAGTGACTTGGGAGACGAACGCGTTGTGAGACACGCGGGGCGCTGCTTTAAGGGGGATGATGCACCTTGGCTGGATGTGGGCAATTGGGTTGTTGATTTGCCGGGCTGGGTTTCGCGGGCCTAAAAAAGAATGACGGGCAGTAGTTTTCAGGTGCTGGAGCCGTTAGAGGCGTCCATTCCTCAGCGGCATTGGGGACAAAGGGACTTCTGTCTTTGCGGGCCTCGAGGCAGCTGATAACACTACTTTTTAGTATTGCCAGCACCGTATAGTAAAGAACAAGGCAGTCGGGTTACATTATAACCCAAACGATTCAAGCTGAGAGCTTTCAAACAGCTTCAGGCCTCACCACCAACCAATGGCTTCTCAGCACGCACGTAATTAACCCGACCGACACCCACACCACGACAAAAGTCGTCGCCTTCTCCTGGATTCCATTTCCCAACTCGGAGCAAGGAGGCAGGTGCCGTCTCTAAGGCAGCCATGCGACCTACTGCAACGGGCAATGGGGCCTGAATCCTGAGGACTTGAACGAGGCATCCTGATTCTCCATAACTTATCCCCCCAGACATCCTTGCTCCTCTCCGAGTCCTCCTCCACCACACACGCCCCCCCTCGATTCTCTCGCCGCCCTGTCGTTCTGCCGCCCCATCCTAAATCGTCCGCTGCAGGCCTGCAACTGCTCACCCCTGGTCCTAGGCCACAGGCAAGGCACGGCGAACGGGCAACGCTGCAGCGCAACACGCTCCTCGTCCACCACTTTTCTTCTCGTCCACTCCATCTGGTCCGCCTGCGCTTCGCCCTGAGTTTAGCAATCCGACACTCCCTCGTTTTGCGCGCCCTATATAAATCCATCGCTCGCCGTCGCGTCGTCGTCTGTTCCTCTCTTTCGCCTCTCCTCTTATCCGCTCTGGTTAGTTGCATCTTGCCTCGGCTTCCCCAGCTTCCCAGCTTCCTGTGGACTCGGCGCGTCTGCATTCGCATGCCTGCATTAACGACCATAACTGACTCCCCGCAGTGCGATGAACTGAACAAGGCCGCCCTCCTGCCTGCGACCCAGCTGGGCCTGGTTGGGTTTGTGATCCCCTCACGGCCTCGATCCTGCCTCCCGTCCAGCTTGCGAACCTCCTCCCGGTCCCTGTCCCGGCCCGCCGTCATACTACTCCGCCGTCCCTCTCGAGGCGCCTCTTCTCTTTCCCACGCCGAGTCTGCTGGCGCGACATGGGCGCCCGCGGCTTCCAATGGCAGCAACTCCCTACGATACGTTCCACCTTGGCGCCAATCCCTTCGACATCTACAATGATTCGCCCGTCATCAGGAGCCCCAACCCCGTCCTGCCTGGAGGCGCTTGCAACTTTGTCGACCTGACCCCAGGTGCCAATGGAGCCAAGTGTGGATGCCGTCGCTTCTGGAGTCGCTGCCATGTAGGCAACATGGCGCCGGACCAGGCCCCTTGGTGTATGTGCAACCACCATGCTTGCTACCACGAGGAAGGAGACCGAGATGGCCCGTTTCCCGATGTCCCTGTCATCGGCCAGGAGAATGAGAAGCCCAGGACTGGCCGAGAACCTTTGAGCCCCGTCATGGATCTGACCTTGAAGACCCCTCCGACTGTACCAGGAATGGACTTACCAAGCTTCAGTGCCGGACCTGGCTTGTCTTTCATCAACAGGACCCCTGAGACCGCTGGTCAATATCCTAGGATCCCCGCGAGTCCAAATGCTGGTGCTTCTATGCCCGATACGTTGAGCTGGGGTGGCCTTATACAGTCACAACCCCACGCCACCTTGTTACCCCCAATTCCATCGCAGTGTATGCTGCCCTCTCAAACTACCTCTACGACTTCTTCTGCCCATGGAAAGTACCTACGACCCTTTGCCGGGAAGGGTCTCCAAACACTGAGTGGCGTAGCTGGACCAAAACTTCCGCAGACACATATCCAGGAAAAACCACAGGCCATCAAGCCAGCCGCGGCAAATGAGGAATCCGCCGCACAAGCTGACTCGTTTGTATTTGTTACCCAGGACCAGTGCGACCCGGATACTCCCCAGGCGGAAACCCCTACACAGGCCGAACCTCGAGCCATTGGATTCAATGCCATCTCCCGTCGGGCATTCAAAAACCTATCCGAGACCGTTGGCAGCCATGACCAACGTCTTGACCGCCTGGAGACCGTTTCATTCCCAGCCCCGGGCCATGAGGAATGCCATGAGAAACATGACCATGCGGATATCCGCATCACAGACCTTGAAAGCAGGGTTGACGAGGTTGAGAAGCTCGTCGGCGATACTACTAGTATCGCGTCCCGCCGCGGCGATGATGTTAGCTTGGCATCGGTGTCGACAAACAACACGAGTCGGCCAACTCACTCTCAAGAACTTTACAGTCAGGTCCAGTCGTTGCAGGCTCAGGTTATGCACCTTCAGTCACTAATGCCCTCACCCAACCACCCGTGGGAAGTTGAGGTGGTGTTCTTACCTTTCCCTCTCAAGAAGGTTTGGCAAGAAGCTCATGAGTTCAAAACTGAACCTCTCATCACTAGCGACGACTGGACTCAGCTTCCCATGACACATAGTACCACGACGCTGCGGTCTCAGTCGCCGCTCTACGCTGACTGGACAAACGCGGACCAGGATCTCAAGTGGTTGCTACCCAAGGCTTGCAGCGACAAGAGCTTTATTGACCAGCGGCTGCGGAGCCGCGGACTAGTCAAGACGGTGACGGTCAGGGGTTCAGACGCCATGAGTGTTGCAACAGCCATAAACACCTCATTTGGTGGTGTTTTCCGCGAAATGGAGATGTTCTCGCGCCCGCAGGCCCCTGACCCGCGCATAACCACATATCTTGGCCTACAGTCGGCATGGGTTCCCCTTCGCAAGATTCACAAGGACTCTCGACTCCGGTTCCTCAGTCCACCTGAGATGACGACACCCGCCATCTGGGATGTGCCGTTTTTGAACTCTGTTATGATGAGGTCGTCTGAACCTAGACTGTTCGTCACCCATCCGGACGCCTACCTCCAGGACTTTCAGGCCTATGAGACCGGATGGACTTGGCAAAGGCTTAATGAGATGAACCAGGTCTACCCCGAGGCCCAAGCATCGCAGGACGAGGCAGATAAGAATGCTCTCGAAAACTGTTGGTCGTGGAACGAACAGCTAGATGAACCGCCGAGCGCACACACCTCATTCAACACTCGCAACGAGCGGCAGCAAACTTCATCTTCGCCTTCACAACAATACTTCCCGGCTGTCCAAACCTTCAGATCTACGAGCCCGATGATCACCCGTGTTCAGTCACCTATGCTACCGAGCAGAAGGGGCTCTCGTCCGCCTCATATCCGAACCACGTCCATGCCTATGTCTGGACCAGCCACCAACTCGCCGGCCATGAGCAAGCGCCGAGTCGCATCGTACGGACAGAGCCGGCGATCTTCCCCTGCTGTCCATGTTAATTCCCAGTCGGCTGTTATGAAGCGTCGTCGGAACACTCGGTCACCCAGTTATCATCGATTTACTCCGAGATGGACTGCCTCACCAAGCCCGATGCCCTTCGGTCTAACTGACCGTCAGCCTGCGCGGGGCACCACGCCGTTTGCGTATGCCACGCCGTACAGTAACGCTCCTCTCCAGGAAGTCAACGGGGTCCGGGGCAACAGCGTGTCACGCGCCGCTCCCCAGTTCGCCTCTGATCATGACCCGGACTTTGACATAAACATTTACGAGAGCGGCTCAGAAGCTCTATATGAGGATGACGAGAGCGTCGCCAGCATGGAGGATATCGCGCAGGTCGAGTTGGATGCTGACGGCGATTCCCAACGTCGGCAGCTGCCAGAAGACGAACCTTGGCCTGGTATCGAGGACCAAAATCACGTTTCGGACGGGGAGAATATCGATCCTCATGAGGCGGACCAGCGCAGCAATGCCAGCAGCCAGCCGTCCGAATATCCTAGCACCCAGAGCGCATGGCCCGCAGACGACACTGCCGGGTTCCACATTCACGAAGACGACGAGCACCAATCATGACGATGAACCAAGACGATCTCATCGCAACTCAAACAAATTGCGTTGCACGATGAGCCGATGATCTCGATGAAACAGCCTTATTTATTATGCCTTGATGCTTTACTGTCATTGATATCTCCGGGGCGGTTCGTCTGTATATGTATACCCCGGTTTGGTTGCACATTTCGTTAAGCGTTTTTTATTATTTGCAACGGGCGTCTTTCAGCGGGCGTTGTACGGAACAAACGGAGGCTCAGGCGGCGATGATCTATATGGGGCTGGAGACAGGCGTACGATGACTACGGACGGGTACGGCAGAGATATATGGTACGTTTGGGAGCAATGGGAGTACTCTGCACGGCCCGTCACGTCACGGATAGGTCGGGCGGCAAATGTAGATCCAGGACAGGGACGAGTGATGTGATTACGTAGCACCCACGGCAGGGGTGTTGGAAATCTCGGCTTTCTCGAAGCATTTTCTTTTTTACTAGATGCAGATATACATACCACCGCCACCGCTCTATTATTGTTTACTCACACATAACCACACACTGTCTTCCTGCAAGTCCATGTCTTGGCGTCAGACGGTTGCTCCAGGAGCTTGAGCCGTGTATCCGTGCATTATAAATCTTCATCCAAGCGGGCCCTGACTAACAGGACAGCTCCGGAGGCGGCGGGCTGTACAACTAGGGCGCCCAGATTCCATGTTCCCAACCGCACAGATGTTAGACGACACTTCCCCTGCAAGTTCGCCAACCTCCGCTTCGCAAGGATGGCCGGCGTTCCAACAAGGGGAGCTGAAGCCTCGCCAGTCTTTTTGCGTTTGGGGACCTAGTCACTCACTGTCCCATGCATTCTTGGCACACCCATTATATCGCTATGCTGACGGGGAGCCACACACGCCGACTTTTCCCGCGGAAGCACTCGCGGCGCACTAGGGAGGAAAATGAACAGAAACAAAGTCTTGGAAGAGAGAGAAGTCGGCAATATCTTGTAGTTACAGGAATGAAGCCCTCGGTTCTGTTTCGGGATTCGGCTGCTGGTCCCCTCGGGGTTTGTTTGGGCGTTAATGAAGCTGGCTACCTTCGAGGCACCGACTGACCAGTGTTGGTTTTGGCAGTATGACATTGCACATGACTACTTTGTTGATCTCATAGCAAGTCATATTGCTCTTGTGTATTACCTGTCCATCTATTAGTCCTCCTAGGGGTCAATCGCGTTCCCCATCTGCCTCCCAAATTGACAATCAGGAATATAGAAGTATCAACATGTTGAAATCGAACGGACATCTCGGAGAAAGAGCTGCTTTGTCAAACTTGATATTGACGGTAAACGTAAATTCATAAACTTGCTACTCTCGTTGGGTACTCCAAATCGACTCTCTAGCGCGGCAAAGTGGTATTGGGTATCAGGGCCCATCATGGTCGCATCCTCTCCTCTCCAAGTAAAAGACAAGGAAAACATCTAAACCTAGAAAATCCCCAGACGCAATAAATCCTAAGTGACCCAAGAAGGCCAGCCGACGCAAATGTGAAAGAAAAAAAAATTGACAACACCATATCTCCAGGCCTTTCTAATGCCGCCAGCCTATTTTCCTGGTACGTGCGATCCCTTCAAGCCCGCAGTGCTTCCACGCCAGCACCATACGGTTGCTCCGGCACTCCGGGAGGGAAACCATAAAGGCTCACATTTCGTGGCCAAACTGCGCTCCGAGGTATATGTAAGATAAGGAATGTGCAAAATTGCAAAAAGTAAAAAACCAGATCGACAAGCCACATGCCGTACGACTGTCCTAGTACCAGGTGCTCTTCGGGTCGAGCTTGTATGAAATCCTGCACTTCTCAGTCTGGCACATCTTTTCGCGGTCAAGCGTCTTGAACTTGGGCCCGTCTGGGCCGGTGACGTAGTGATATTGTCCGAAGAAGCGCCATTGTCGGGGATCGGCGAGGGAGTAGACCTCATCGCCCCAGCGGCCGCGGAAGTGAAACCACGATGTCGGAGCGTGCGGGTTAGAAGCGGCGGGGATGAGGCTCTGGGGCTCTTGGAGTTCATCGGTATCCTCGCTGTACTCTTTCGTATAGTCGTAGTGGTAAGCGTAGTTGTTCAAGGCAGGGTCCCACAGGGGGCCCTTGTCGGTCTCATCTTTGAGCAAGCTGAAGGGAAGGATGTAGGCGTGGTTATTCGGCATCGCGTACATGGCATGGGAGCCAACGGCCGAATAGATGACTGGGCGCTCGTCACGCTTCTCAACGGCGTCGAAAGCAAACGCCTGTCCACCCTCATGCTCAGAGAAGAAGATGCCCCTCGGGACACCATTCTCAAAGCGAACCATGCAGTGCTCCCAGTCACCCACGTGGTTACCAAAGCGAATGTTGAAGACGGTTTGGCCAAGGTTGTAGGAGTAGAAAAAGAACCAGAAAGCATCAACAATGCCGGAACCCTTGTCGACGACGACAAGAACAGCAGGGGCGCTTGAATAGCCATTTGTGTCTGGCTTGTGCCCTCGGACAGCTAAGCGCTCGCCCTTGCCATTGACCCTGGGCTCCCGGTAAATCGGGCGGTTCCGAGGATCGGTGATTCGGTGAACTGGGCGCTTCTTCTCGACATCGTACCAGGTTGTGGGCTCCCTAACCTCAGGAGCAGTTGGGCGGCGGTCAATGGGATGAGGGGTGATTTCCTCCTCATCCTCATCAGGGTACGGATTGGGAATATTGTGATGGCTGTGTAGCCAGTTAGGACGATCCTCAACGTCGTCGTTACTGCTGAGCATAACTTTGTCGGAGTACTTGTTGAGCTGGTGCAAGTTGTGCAGAGTCCACTTGGTAGTAGAATTGAGAGGCTCGTCGTTGACGTAGACTGTCATGTGCTCAACATGCTCACGAATGTCAGACGGCCAGAACTCCTCGCCCGAGTAAAGATGTACCAAGGGCGCATGCTTGGTAACATAATTGGGGACATCGCGGAGAATTCTCCGTCGTTGATGGATGTTTCGCTTGTGATCCTCGCGGGGTATTTCATCGGCCTCCCAGCGCTGGGCATGACGCTCTGCACGGCGCCTCAACTCGCCCCAATCCTCGTCGTCATTGTCGCCGCGGGAAGCTGGATCAGCTCTCAAGTGATGAAGGCCGCATATCCCAATCCAACGACATGCCTGGCGATCCCAAAAATACGGGCTGCTGTCGACCCAGCGGCGGTCCCGGGCTCGCTTCTCGGGGCCGGCCGTAGTGGGATCGAGTAGACGGGGAGTCAACCAGGCGCCGAAGGAGATGACCAGCAGAAAGGCGAGCAAGATGGTGAACCTGCGTACCCAAAACATGGCGTCGATTTCAACGGGCCGTTGCCCGGGGTTGCGGGCTTACGCAACGAGTTCGACGGAGCGAGAATCGGAGGAGGAGCAGGAGGAGGAGGCTGTGGGGTTGAGTTGAGTTGGGGGAGGAGGAGAGGAAGAGAGCTGACCCTCGTCCGGATATTGAATCTTCGGGACGGCCGGTCGATGAACGCAATGGGAGAGATGGAATAGAATAAGAGGGGACAGGGAGAGAAATAGGCCAGCTATATGAGCATAACGAAAGAACGAGGGGATTTACGACGCCGCTGGCGGCAAGTCGCGCGGCGGGACCAGGCCTAAGAAAAGATGGGGGTGGGAGGTAAGAAAGAAAGTGAGAGAGGGAAGAAACATCGCGGGTGCCAGGGTGAGGAGTGGATCGGGGGGCATTGACGGGAAGGGAAAGGATTGGTGGGCCTTGCTCAAGGCTTCCCTTTTTTCCAAGGGGTGTTTGGCAGGGGGCGGGGCCAGGGGAGGTACAAAGTACAGAAGAGTACATGGTGTACATCGTCGAACAGTGGTGGTTGCAGGATGGACGACGAACGAGGAGGTACCAGGATGTTTACTGTAGTCTATCGGTTGACGATTCTCTCACGGGCACAGCCTGGGTTCTCCCGTACGCTCTAGGCCCTATGCGCGCTGGATCTAGACGGTGGTGGGCGGCACACGGATAGGCAAAGACAAGGACAACAACAGGCCGGAGTACGAATACGTCGCGGTGTGCCGGTGTCCCTGTGTCAGGCTGTCAGCAGAAACACGACCCCGGAACTCCGGTACTTCAGGGTCCTGGGCTAATAGGTACCGCGAGGTACAAGGAATACGGAAGGCGGGAATGCGGCCTGTTTAGCGCTTTTGCTTCTTCCTAGTGTTCCTGGCCTCTTTACTATCTAACTTGGTTATTAGACTTCTGGCTTCGAGGGCTAGAACCGAGCATACGCGGCCTCGTACGCAGAGAAGAAGAACAAGGTTAGAGGCTTCATTCTTACATATAAGTACCGAAGAGAAGCAAGAACCACGACGAACACGAAGGGAAGCCGAGACGAAAAGGACCGTCTAGTTACGCCTGCGCCTCCGCCCGCACGCTGGCTCCAGATCGATTCGATGGACCATGCATGCTAGGGGAATGACCGGGGCCCCCGGTAGAAGAAGGAGTAGACCGTAAAGAGTCCAGTGATTGTTCGTTGAGACTAAGAGTTCGTTCCAATGGCGTGGTCCAGGTGCATTGTTTAGGCACACCGGACACCGGACACCGGACTGGACACATCGGACACTGACTGGCATGGGCCAGATTCATAGATCAGAGATGCATCATTCAGATGCATCGCGGAAAAAGGGTTGGGAAAGCCGGGATGAACCAGAAATAGTGCAGTACATGCTCTGGTTCGTGTCGGTCTCGGATTGCCCGCTGACCTTCCCAACTTCCTCAAGTCGGCTCCTTCCTCTCCGTCCCCGTCCAACCTCACCTTCTTCCCCTCCAGCCCGGCCAAGACAGGTACCCCACCACCAGCACTTAAACCCCACCTTAAATCCGAAGTCCCCCAGGCACTACAGGCACACAAAAAGTACCTAGGTACCGGATACCCGGCTTTCCAGGCCATGCTCCCCCTTCCACTTGTCGGCCTGGCTGGCCAGTCAGTTACCTCCACACATCACCCACTACCGCTCCCAAATCAAGATGAAAGCATGGCACTTCTCGAGAAATCTTGGTTGCGAATGGACACCGCCCAACCTACAAGCTTTTGTGTATACGTCAGCCTTTACGAGCCCATGGCCGCAAAGTGCTGTTCTGCTTTCTGCTATCTGGGCGGTCTATCATAAACCCCCCCCCTCCAACAAACCAACCACAGGCGACCCATGCCACTTGTCCAACAAAGAAGTGGAGAGCCGGCGCCGCAAACCACCTCGCAACCAAATACGAATACAGAGCAGCCCCCAGGGCGCTTCAAACGCCCTGGCGAGGTTTTAGAGATGTCGGTCTGGGACTTTAGCGGCTGGGTAACGAGGCGCCAAACCGCCTTTCCCCCCGTGACTGCCCTGCGGGTAAAACCGAATGGACTCACGGGGTCGGCCCACGCGTTAAAGTCACTGGTCCGGGAATGGTGACATTCATGGACACGGCATTGGAGGAATATTCCCCACGGCAGAAAAATAACGTGCCCTACTAGAAGAATTGCCTAAGAACTGTTGGGAGGGGTGGAGGAACGAGTCGTCTCTCAGACGGGGCCAGGCATGTACACCAAAGTACCTAGATTATCTACGACGAGTAATGCAGCCCAAGCGTTCATCGATAGACTACCACTTGCAGCGGTCCGCGTTCTAGAGCGTTTGCTGTACGACCAAGGGTCCCGTTGGTCACCGAAATACTTATCTTATACAGTAGTACCCTCACCTACAAAGTGCAGCTCGCTATCTTCTGGACCCAGCCAACAGGAACCAGCGCATTATTCGCATGCAGCTTTGGCACCACATGCATAGTTCATAGGAGCTGGGGTATCTGCATCTGCATCCCCGCCGGCGCGAGAGACCCAAAACCAGGGCCTTTGATCGCGCATCCCCCCCGTGGATGCTTCTTTGGGCAAAGATCCGACCAGGAAAGTTGGATGCTGCGTCTTGGATCGGCCTTCTCTCCACCAGCTTTCTCTCTCTGTCTCTCTCTCTCCGCTTCTGTCTCATCAACCATGTTGCCAGGCAGGATCCACGAATATCTGTGTATCCTCAAGCAACGGTCTACGACCAGCCAACGAACCATCATCGTCAGCACTGCCACATGGGCACACACGTCGGCATCCCGTCCCCGCAACGCCGGGGCCCACCACTCGGGGCCTCTCCGCCGGCGTTGTCCCGGCCTTCATTGTTGTCGCTCTCCACTCCCCTTCCAGCTAGTTGCATCTGAGCTTGAGCTTGTTCCTGTTCCTGTTGGTGTCGTTTCGAATGCCCTCCCCCGCGCGGTCCCCGCTGATGCTGCCACACCCCTTACACAGGTGGATGGATGAGTGAGTGGGCGGCCCTATGTCTTAAAGCCTTCTCAGTCGACCCTCATCTGTCACAAACAGCCAACCAATAGCGGCCTCGTTGTTCAACGCGTGGCCGACCACGGAGGCTAGCCTTGCTTTCCTCTTGGCCGCTACCGAGCCCCGACTTCCCACTGTTGCAGCACCGCGGCACGTTGAAGCACATCGTGACCCGCCGTGTTGACCGCTGTTGAGACGCCGTGGACGTCGTGGGCATCGCATGCCTCCTTTGGATGCAATGCTACCTCCTCGGTCATCACCATCACGTCCCTACCAACCCTCTCAAGTCCACTTGCTGTGCACCCTCACTCTCGAATTGAAGTCACCTGCACCGTTAATCGCGATAAATCTCTAAAAGCAATTGTTTCCATTGTCGGCGCCCCTTCGCGCCACGGGTATCATATCTCTTGCGCCAATGGCCCAGTTGGCCATGTCCTCGCCAACTAGCTCGTAACCGTGGTGTTCCTTCACGGCCAGCTTGTCTTGCTCCGGAACAAACCTTCGACTCAATCGCGAGTCGAGATACGTCTCGCTGTGGGTGTGTAGCAGCGTTGTATGTATGTAGTACCGGTGTTGCACTTAGTCGTGTGTAGATAGGTATTTCCCTCGCTCGTATGGCCCTAATCCACCATGGACATATCCTCAACATCGTCGGTGTCGCTCCCGTCCTCCATCTCCTCATCACCTTCTTCGTCATCTTCGTCGTCATCTTCCTCCTCGTCCCTTTCGTAGAGTTCGTCCCATCTCCCTGGAGTCGGTATTGATAAAACATCGGCCCCAGCGGTTGTACCACTGATGTTTGGTGCTGGTGTCATCGTAGCTGCTGCGCCTCCACGTCCACGTCCTCCTGGACCTCTCGGCCGTCCTATCCGTCGTCGTCCAGCCCGTCGTCGCTCTCGTACCGGAATCACCTCCTCCCCATCCTCATTGAACAGCCTACGCCTTCGACGAGGTTTGTAGTCTGGATCTCGGTCGTCCTTGAAGTCCTTGCCCTCTCCATCCTTTGCGTAAACCGTCACTCGATCCGTTTCTCCCTTTTTCTTCTTTAGCGCGATTAAATTCTCCAGAAACCGTGTTTGTTGTGCCCGCTCTCCCGTGCGGTCCTTACCAACGGGAATTCGAATGTTCCACTCCTCTCGTATTGCTGCCAAGGGATCCTTGCTATGGATCTTGGGTTTCAACACCTTCTCCGTCGTTAGGATACGGGACGCACTAGCAGCGAGCAAGTCTATGTTCTTTTCCAGATGGCGTAGCACAGGCAGAGGGTTCTCTTTATCGTAGTTGGCGAAGATAGCTTCTGTCCCAATAACTTCGGCCCATTCACCCTCAAACACACGGCCTTTGTACGAGATGATGGGATTCGCGGAGTGCAGCTCTAGGATTTGTATGTCCTCTGTCGACTCGTCGTCTTCTTGCGCCTTGTCGTTGTTGTGTCCTGCGCCTGGCTCTCCCCGATCTACCCCCTTGCCCTTGTCAATAAGCCCGGGATCGATCTCGAGCTCGTCGTCGTCGGCTTCCGGTTCTGGAAGTGGCTCGTCGTCATTGTCGTTTTCGTTGTCGCCATCGTTTTCCAGTTGACTAGATTCCTTGATTTGGCTTGGGTTCTGGTCCAGCCAGTTCTTGTAGTATCCGCCTCGACTATGGTGGACGACTCTCGATTGGCGATCCTTGAACTCGGGGTACGATAGTTCGAGCGTGAGGTAGTATGTCTGTCAATTGGTGTCAGAAGTCGGCGATGAGGACGTGTAGGCGCGAAGGGAGCATGGCGTAGTGCGCACCTCGGTCTCGGTAGTGGAATACTCGTACTCCCATTCCTCCTGGTCGTCCGTCTCCAGCTGCTCTTTGACGCTCAATACCGCCGGCTTCTCTGCCGCTGACATTTCATTCACCGCAGAGGCCATGCTGTATGTGGTTCGCGAGCTCGGGCGATGCGAAGGGAGTCAGGCATCGGGTATGCTTCTTGCACTGTGATGGGGAAAACCTGGCGCCCCGGCTGGGGTTTTTCGGTGTCGTCGAGGAGAGAGAAAAGACAGAAAGCAGCGACGGCAGTGTGTTCGCGACTTGCAGTCCTAGGTCAAGAGTCCCGGGCTTTCCGGAACAAAAGCATGAGAGCTGCAGCGCAAGTTATTTGCCAATCCGGAGTCCGTCAATAGCCCGTCCGTCGAGTAATGCCGCCTCTGACCGACCTGGAGCATGCAGGTCTACAGCTTGAAAGGTTCAATTTGGAGGGGTCCACGGCTGGGCGGGGCAACGCCAGAAAGCAGAAAACTTGCCCCGCTATCGCTTCTCGAATTTCGCCCGCCGGCAATCGCAAACCTCACTGCACGCAACGTTGAGTCACGTCGCGCGTCGCATTGCCATATAAACTGCCCTCTCCGACTCTATATACCCGTTCCATATATCACCTCCTGATATCGCTCGCTCTAGTCCTCTCCGAATTAACGCTGTCGATCTGCTACTCCTACTCCTCCTCCTCCTACTCCAACTAAACCCCCCACCTTCGCGATACCCTCCATCACAAACTCGGGCCAAGATGCCCACCGTTCACCTGTTGGACTATGTCGCCGGCAACATCAGGAGCCTGGTGAACGGAATTGAGAGCCAGGGCTACGACGTCGAGTGGGTCCGGTCGCCGGAAGACGTCCCCAATGCTGAGGTTCGCCGTCTCGTTTTGTCTCGCTCCACGTAGCTCGGCCGCGATGGACTGACATGGCGTCCTCGATAGAAACTCATCCTCCCCGGCGTCGGCCACTTCGGCCACTGCCTGTCCCAGCTCGCCCAAGCAGGCTATCTCGAGCCCGTTCGGAAACACATCAGCGCCGGCAAGCCCTTCATGTCCATCTGCGTCGGCCTGCAGGCCCTATTCGAAGGCTCCGTCGAGGACCCGGACGTCCCCGGCTTCGGCGTCATCAAGGGCTCGCTCGACCGCTTCGACGACTCGACCAAGGCCGTGCCGCACATCGGCTGGAATAGTGCATATACGGGTGGCGCTGCCATGTACGACCTGCAACCGGACTCCAAGTACTACTACGTCCACTCGTACAAGCTGCCCTATAAGAAGGGCGAGTTGGAGGGGCAAGGTTGGACCGTCGCAACTGGCACCTATGGCACCGAGACCTTCGTAGGTGCTGTCGCCAAGGGTAACGTCTACGCCACTCAATTTCATCCCGAAAAGTCCGGCGTCGCTGGTTTGCGGACCCTTCGCGCGTTCTTGACTGGCGAGGGTGCCAAGGCCCTCACTCTTCCATCCCCTGATTCCAGTGTCAGCGGGTTCAAGGACAGCCTCACTCGCCGTGTCATTGCCTGCCTGGATGTCCGAACCAACGATCAAGGCGACCTCGTCGTCACCAAGGGCGACCAGTACGATGTCCGCGAGAAGGGGGACAACCGCAGCGTGCGCAACCTCGGCAAGCCCGTCGAGATGGCCAAGCGGTATTATGAGGAGGGTGCCGACGAGGTCACCTTCCTCAACATTACGTCGTTCCGCGACTGTCCCGTTGCCGATCTGCCCATGCTTGAGGTCCTCCGCCAGACGTCCCGCACCGTCTTCGTGCCCCTGACCATCGGTGGTGGCATACGTGACACCGTCGACACCGACGGCACCAAGGTGACAGCCCTGGAGATCGCCACCATGTACTTCAAGTCCGGTGCCGACAAGGTCTCCATCGGCTCCGACGCCGTCCTCGCCGCCGAGGAGTACTACTCGCTCGGCCGCAAGCTCTTTGGCAACACGGCCATTGAGCAGATCTCGCGCGCCTACGGCAACCAGGCCGTCGTCATCAGTATCGACCCTAAGCGCGTCTATGTCCCCAAACCCGACGCCACCCGCCACAACATCTTGCGCACAAGCTTCCCCGGCCCCAAGGGTGAGGAGTACTGCTGGTACGCCTGTACCATCAAGGGCGGCCGCGAGACCCGCGACATGGACGTCGTCGAGCTCGTTCAAGCTGTCGAAGCGATGGGTGCTGGCGAGATCCTGCTCAACTGCATCGACAAGGACGGTACCAACAGCGGCTTCGACCTTGAGCTCATTCAGCAGGTCAAGAGCTCCATCAAGATCCCCGTCATTGCCTCCAGCGGCGCCGGCAACCCGGGCCACTTCCAGGAGGTCTTCGAAAAGACAACTACCGACGCTGCCCTCGGAGCTGGCATGTTCCACCGAGGTGAGTATACTGTCAAGCAAGTGAAAGACTACTTGAAAGAGAAGGGACTCCAAGTGCGACAATTCGAGGTTGCTCTTTAGATGCAACTGGTATAGACAAATTCGATGAAAGTTAATAGACCACCATTTTCAGTGTTTGAATAGCTTAAACTGTATTGACTAAACACGCAAGTGTGAGATCGCTATGACCATGAAATAGAAGGCTTTTCCATGCGCTCTGACAGCTCGAATGCCATGGCGAAGAGATGCGCCGAGATTGTCTGGGGCTTCTGCGACGCCTGACTGCTACCAATGGTCTCCAAGAACACAAAAGCAGAGGGAAAAAATGCTCGAAGAATGGACCCAAGTGACGAAGCAAGTCAACGAAAGCAATAAGGAGACCCAGAGGGAAAACCACCCCTTAAACTCCAAGAAAACGTAGAACCTAAATCTCCATACCCATGAATATCCACCGCTTGCTCGTAACATCCAGGTCGTGGGCCCAGTGGTCCAAAGTAATCATGTCGAAGCCAACCCATTGAAGGCTCTTGGATAAAGACTGCGCATCCTCTGCAGGAATGCGCCTATCTATGCAGGTAACGACGTGGGAACAGTCCAGGGGACCGTCGGCAAGTTCGATAAGGGCCATAAGACTGTGCACAATCGTTAGCAAATCAGTGGCAGAATGATGTCGGACATGATAAACACATACGCCTTTTTCAGATCTCGGCCCATGACACCTTGGAAGTCGAAAAAGACGAAGAGGGACTTCTCCTCTCCGTCGTTGGCGACAAAGGCACGGAAGCTCGCTCCACCGGCATAGTCCCACACTTCAAGCCAGGCTTCAATGTCAAAGCCGAGCTGCTTGTCATCGCTGAACTGTTCTTGGAAATGGTCGGGAAGCCGGTCATCGGGTGGCGGCGTTTGCAAATAAGCACCAGACAGGCCGGAGCCATTCATCGACGGGTTCCTCTCACCGTGGAATACCGTCTTCATGGACTCGCAGAAGAATCTCTCACATTCTTCCCTGATCGAGAGTGCTGCCCCCCCTCGTCGACCCAGGCGCCGGCCTGGGATCTCGCTCTTCTTGTTCTTGGGCAGAAGAGTGAGCTCGTTCGATGAGGTTAATGCGGCGAGGGGGGGGCTTGTCGGAGGGGATGGTATGCCTGAGGAAGGGACCTCAGGAATACCACTCGGCCCCTAGAAGAGTGAGTCAGCATAATTGGAATATACAGGGAGATCATCTTCGAGCGTTGTCTCTAAGGAGCGCAACAACTTACCGGCAACCCCGGTAGTGCAGTAGTGGAGGCCCTTGAGGCTGACAGTAGAGTCGACGATGTAGCACGAGGCAAGGACGTTGACCTGCTGGAGAACGACCTCGCCATAGTTACTACTACAATTAAGATTTTGGTCTCTCATTGGCGCCATTGTTGACAAGATTCCACGGGTATTGTTCTGAGTGTGTCGCGGTGACAGTATAGCGTTGCCTGGGGCTAGGGAGGAGACGCGGCGGAGACGGAGGTCGTTGACGGAGGCCGTTGACGGGATGTGGACGATGTGGTCTGAGTTTGCGTTGGGCGTTTAGAGTATTGCGGAGGTGCACAGGATGTGCTGTTGAAATAACAGGTCGATGTGGTGTTCTTTGGTGATGACTTGCAAGCGGCGAGAGGTGATGTCTTGGATCGGTGGAGGAGGAGGCGAGTTTTGGGCAGCGGTGTGTTTTGGGGTGGATGAGCCGGACTTGAAAAGGGCAAGGGAAGGGACGCTCGGAGCAGTCGGAGCGGCGGCGACCGCCAGATGGAAGGAGCTAAGGAGCGGAAAGTGACTTTTTCTAGGTGCACCGGGGGTCGCGCACTCGCTTAGTGGAGTCCTCCCCCTCTTTCCGGCTGCTGCAGTGGGCTTCCCCGCTAACGTTGGGTCAAACCTGGAGCGTCTGCCGCCAATCAGTGGCCGCCGTTCAACACTGTTTGCATCGTGCCGTATTCTGTGGCTGGCCGGACTTGGCTCTCTGTCGTGGCTGGCATTCCTCCCAGTCACGCGGAAGTGCTTGTTGCAAACAGCCTTCCTTCACGCTGTGACAAACCTGATCAAACATCGCAATCAATGTGCCAGTAGTGAAGGAGGGCCGTTCCAAATAAAGCAAACAGAGTGGATTCAAGCGGTAGGACACTTTGAAGAAGACTCGATTACATTGACAATTACTGAAGACATGACAAAGTAAGGTCGGGAGAGCCAGTCTGAGCTCTCAAGTATCGGAACAGAGCCTCGGCCTTGAGATCTGCAATATTAATTATAGAGTAGCTTTCGCGAAGCTAGAAGTCAGCATGCAGTGACCCTTTTTACATGATATATGCTGATATAACCCCCTGACTTTGCCTTGACAAACTCCATGTAAAAGAACCCATCCATCGTTGTTCTCCTTTACATCATCGCACGCTCCGAGGTGGCCACCACAAAGTACAGTGCGAGATAAGAGTCTACACACCCGTCGTTCTGGTAATCATTCCCACCAACGCGAACGACTCCCCCCCGCTCGGCACAACGCCGCACATAGCTTCATCGAGTGCATGGCGGTTGTCGATCCCTCGTGGGAGGAAAGGAAAACGAGCGGCCAATAACAGGTCTCGCGTTTCATGTGGGGAAGTTGAAGCACCACGACACCTCATCTGATGTGTCTCGATACCGCAACGGCTTCGAATGGGCCCAATGATTTTTGGTGCCGTAATTGATTTGTGTGGCCCGGGTTCCAGAACAGACAGATAGTCATTGCCGCAGGATTAGACTGTACGGCGACGAGTCAAGGAAACCCCACTGTCTTGGAATGCCCGCCGCAGTCGGCGGCTATTAGCGGCCAGTCAGTGTCAGCAATGGAGGCTTGTCCCATGTCCACCAAGGTTCGATGGCTTTCTCAAATTACAGCACGCTACCGCTGCTCCTTATCCGTCCAGCAATGCAATCGCGCTTACAGTGCCACAGTGCCACGGTGTCACAGTGAGTCGGTCAGCCTTCGCACTGCCTCGTGTCGCCATGAAGCGCCACGGTCTCGCCACTGACCCTCGGCAGTGGCATCATCGCCAAGCGTGATGACCCAGAATCAGCTAGAAGTTGCTCCAGTACCGCGGTGGCTCAGCTGCATTCTGGCAATTTCAGATCCAATTACACTTCATCAAGACCATGAACAACACAACATCATGATTTTCCGTCAATCAGTCCCACGAGTCTGACGCAAGCCCCCCATTCCCCCGCCGGCAATTGGCTGCGAGTTACGGGCTAAACAGCCATGTAAGTTGATTGGTGGAGCGCCGCATGTCTCATCGCCTCCGCCTTTCTTTTTCCTTCAACCCCGCGACCGGCTTGACCAAGGCGCGATAGATTGATTAGCTTAGATCGTAGCTGGGCGACATATGCAGTTCTAATGCACGGCGCTGTTGGGCATTCCGGAATACGCCATTGCGTGATTTACGACGGTATTGACGGTTTCTTAAGGCCCAAACTGTGATTCCGATTAGAACAGTGTAGATAGATGATGGGCCGACTGTAGAGCTCTCGACTGCTTTAGATTTGTCCTACAACTGTTGATCAACTCAGGACAGTAAATGTGATGAGCTATAGAATCCACAGCTTCCTATGAATCACATCACATTAACTATCTATATAAGCACCTGTTCCTCCTTTCTCTACGCTTTATACAAACAACCAAAGCAAACATTCAACAAGCTGAGCGCAAAGTAACCCACACGGAACTTGGACACATCAAAGAAACTCCCAGCTTTAAGCAAACAAACAACGTTAATCTCTAACCATTTACAGAAAAGACGAGATGTGCGCAGAAATCACAAGCAGATATGTGTGCGTGCCCTGCGGAAGAAACTACCAAAATTCGGTGCAAGACGAAAAGTGCAAAAAGGCAATCCGTACAGGAAAGAAATGCAAGAAAGTTGGAAAGGAATGCAGAGACATCTACTACATATGTGAACCTTGCACCGCGATCCAGTCAAGATCGTAGGCAAGCCTGGCCGGAGGCATAGATAGCCAGAGGTGTTGCCTATGAGAGGCGTCAAGTCGCAATCTATAACTTCAACCCAGCGGTATCTAAGCGTCTAAATGCTTTCCTACCTTACCTAAGCACCAACGTCGTACCTAGGCATCTTGACGTGACTAAACATTGTATCTAAAAGACATCACTACTCACACCAGAAACTACACGTCACGCAGGATGCCACCTGAACTATTATTAGGTAATAGGCAGTCTGCCTCAACAAATGAGGTAAGATACGTAGCAAGAGTGGGCACAAAAAAACAGTCGTTAACCAACATTACGATTACTATCATACAGCACACCTCCCTAATCGCGTATATACTATCCTAGACATTTTCCAATGCGTGCTTGTCTCGTCTCTTCATACATGCCGTGCGCTAAGACTCGCAAACGCATCTGGGCTGTGTCGCCCATTTGTCCATGCAAGATCCATCCCAAGATTCATGCTCTCCCTGCTCCTTGCCGCGAATGGGTCCGCGGTCTTGGTGGTTGTGGTGGTAGTCGTGGGTGTGGCATTATTCATAAAGGGGTTGTTCGTAGGAGAGAGCGGCTGCGGAACGCCGTGAGACTGTGGAGCGGGCGCCACTGACGAGGCTGACGAATGGACGGCTTGGTTCTCAGGAATCGTGGGCGGTAGAGCTGGTTGCTGGGCGGCCTGAGGGGCGCCTGATTGTTGAGGGGTCGTTTGGGAGTAGTTGTAGAGGGCCATGATGGAAGCATTATCAGGTCGTTGAGGTTGGTAGAATTGCTGCGGCTGCTGCTGCTGCTGCTGCTGGAACTGTACTAAAGGCTGCTGCGCCTGCTGCCCAAATAGTTGCTGTCCGAACGATTGCTGGCCAAATGGCTGCTGACCGTATGGCTGTTGGGCGGTCTGCTGCTGGGGAACCTGCTGTTGGGAGAACTGTTGTTGCGTCACCTGCTGGTTGCTATAAGACTGTTGACCCATCTGGGCAGCAGGCTGGTTGGCGTTGGCAAAAAATGGGTTTGTCGCGGGTTCCGGGTGCTGCAGTGGTGCCGGGCTCTGGTATACGACAGAGTTCTGGAACACAGCAGGGCTCTGGAACGAAGTCTGCGACTGCTCGGGGATCTGACCGAGGCTCGGTGAGGCGATTCGGGTCGGAGAGCGCGCAAACGGGTTGTATGAGGCCGGTGACTGTGCCGTGTTCACTGAAAGAGGCATCTGGGGGGCCTGTTGGATGGGTTGCTGTTGAACAGGGCTCGAGGAATTGGAGGCGCCCGAGAAGAAGGGATTGTATCCGCCTGGTTGCGAATGCATTGACTGCGACTGTAACTGCTTTGGCTGCCCCGGCATAGGCTGGGGATAGGTCATGTTGTTGAAGGCCATGGGTAGGTAGCCATTGGGACTCGTTGGAACCGAAGGAGCCACATGTTGCTGGTATATCACTTGCTGCGGCCCAGGCTGTTGCGAGGCGGCCCCTCCGGTGTGATGTGGGAACAGTGGTTGCGTTGGCGATAGCGACATATTTTGAAATGCTTGGCTAAAGGCATCAGTCTGCTGTTGAACCGGGGCTCCAAAAGGATTCGTCGAGCCGTATGGATTCTTGTTCTGGAGGCTGCCAGTGGATTGCGCCGTCTGCGGTGGAGCCGGGCCCAGGTTGTCAAAGGGGTTCGTGGAGGCAGTCGAGGGGGTCGTTGGTCGGTCCGTGGCTGAGCGGGAGGGAACGCTGAGACCAGCACCAGCACCGAGTCCCAGTCCTCCGGAGAGGGGTGTGAGCGGCGTCAAGGACCTAGACGTGCGCAAGCCTTGCTCTCGAGGCGAGGGAGTGGGGAGAGGAGAAGGTCGGCCGCCGCCTTCACCCAGTCGCACCAGTGCTTCGATTGCGCGCTCGAGATTCCCGTTTACACCCTTGAGTATCACTGCGTTTCGCTTGGTGTCGTTGAACCCCATGTCCCGCAGTCTTGCCAGCTTCTGATCCATCTCATCGGATTGATCCAAGTCGAACGTTGCACCAAACACCTTGGATGGCTTGTTGGGTACTCTCGGGGAAGCGCTCCGTACTGTCTGGGCAGTGACCGTCAACTTGGTTTCTTTCTTCGATTTAGACGATAACGGAAAGATGGAAGAGGCCGATCGGAAGCCGAACTTGGAGTTTTTCGGAGGCAAAGGCGGAGGCGTCTCGTCGTCCAATAGAGGCGATTTTGGCTTCCCGGAAGCTTTAACAACATTGTTCATGTACTTTTGGCGAATGAATCGTTCCATAGCCGAGTCCGCCTCATCAACGTCGACAGGGACCGGGGGCTTTCGATGCTCGGGGTTGTAAATATTGTTGGAGGCAACGTTGCCAACCTTTCGCATGTTCTACCGCAGCTTGTAAGTTCACAATCGCTCCTTGTCGCAGATTCAGGGGTATAGGGTCTCACGTCGACTTGCTCGTTGGACCAGCTGTCCATGCTCAGGGACTTGACTTTGGAGATGTGTGTGCCCAACTTTCGATGGATCGCAGCACACCTCATGCAAAGAAAAACACCCAACTGATATAATTGTTAGTCTGATTCGCGGGAGGGGGGACAATGCGGTAGGAAAGCCTACACTCCATGATGCCCAAGCTACAGCAAGCGAACCCTGTTAGTTAAAATCCAGGCCCAATATTCCAAGTAGTACAGGGCGCGAGGACACACCTGGGTTGCGCGCGTGACAATCAGCGCACAGGTTATTGCCCGAAATATTATGAACAAGCTCCTGGAGGACCTTCTCGTTCCGGGCCTGCTGGCGCTTGCTCAGAGCTCCTGACATGATGCAGGGTCTGGGCGGGAAGGGGACTTCGTCGCTGGTGGTCGCAAGAGGAAGTACAAGCGACACTCTCGTTATGAGGGTGTAACCGTTTACCGGATCGGGTCGATCGTTGGGAGTGTCGCTCAAGACACTCGCGCGCGCTCGCACACGCACAAGCACGGAATGACAAACGGGGAGCCGGAAGTCGAGTGACGGGCGCGGACGGAGGCGGGCGGAACCGACGTCGATGGAGGCTTACGAACAGCGCCCAACCAGGTCGTCAGGGACAAGATTAAGCAAAAAGCAATGACTTATCGAAAGGAAGTAGAAAGGAGAGGCAGCAAAAGAGAGCCCGAAACCGTGAGGCGCGAAAAGCAGCAACGGCAGACGAGGCCGAGCGCAGAGAATGGAATCACGGGGACGACGAGATGCGGAAGAGAGGGAAAGATGAAGAGAGGGAGAGTAGGAAGGAGGGAAAGGGAGGCATTCGCAAAAGGGCGTCGCGTTGTGCGATTCAGGTCAGGATGGAGAGCGTGGACGGACAACCAGTGGAAGGCCGGTGGTGAGTCGTGCACGAGTGGTGCGTGGTGCAGGTGTGGTGCAGGCGCGGGTGCGGGTGTGGGCTGCGCTTGCCATTTCTTGCCCATGGAGGTGGTGGTAGGGGCGCTGGCCAGGTCGTCGGCGCTGTTCTGTCCTGGGCCCGAGCGGGAAAAGGAGGCTGCCGTTGCCCCCTGAGCAGGAACCCAGGAGCCCAAAAGAGGCCGCAAAGCGCCCCCGCCGTACCTAGAGGCTAGCCCGCCAACGTCCCCAGAGAGCCCCAAATACCACCACAGGCCCCCTACAACACCTAGCAACCCAGAGGGGCCTCCCCAAGCCACAGTGGGGTTTGACTGGCTCGCAGTCCTGGCTGGCCCACTGGTCCCTTAGTGACCGCCCCGACTGGGCCTAGTTCGCGCGCTGGCTGAAGCGTCTCGAAGGTCTTGGCCTAGCGATGGTGCCAGGGGGGTCGCATGGGCGGCCATGTGCTCCATCTCGAGGCGAGCGGGACAGGGCAAGGCATGGGAGTGGACAGGCGTCGGGTGTCTTTGAACAGGTCGAAGATGCGAAGATGGCGAGAAACTGGAGGTATGAAGGGGAGAGAGTCCATGTACGTATATGTTAGCCCAAGCCTTAAGGTGAAGTCGGCCACAGATACTCCGTAGAATCTCCAAAGTTCCAGCGGCCCCGCCAGTGGAAAAAGGCCCAGATGACAATGTTAGTAAGTTACCCCTGGCGAAGTCCGTTCGTGAGCGTCGGAGCGGCTTCGGCCGCCAGGCACTTTGACAGGCCAGACGATCACGAGGGTGTGTGGGGGATTTTCTGTAACCAGTGCAGGCCATGTGGAATCCAACAGGGAGTTAATTGCGCCCATGATTAATTGACTGGTGAACATCTCAACTTCAAATTGTTATTGCTGGAAATTTCTGGTTCGCAAATTGGCAGATGGGTAGATTGCTATTTTGGGTTGGGTGTGCTCTTCTTCATAGCTGTCCAAAAGCAGACGACGGTCACCTGCAGCTGCAAGGTCCAGGGTATTGAGCTGAAGCAAGGAACGCTCGCGGATGTTTGCCAGACATCGCCGGCCGAGGCTATCCAAGCTTGTTAGATGAAGTCTGTTAGTAATCAGAGCCCAATAGTCAAATATTAACTCCCTACATAGTACCTGAGTAGTGATACTCGTTGTTAGGTCTTTTCTCAACATGAACGCGAATGTCGTGATATATATTGAAAGAAAACTACGCCCCGAGATACTCCTAGTATCACTCCCTTCACGTGGAAACTCCAAATGCTCAGTGTTAACTCACGATGACAAACGGAGCAACTCCTTGAGAAGAAGAAAAAACGGGCACCACGGATCAGAAAACACCGCCGGTTTATACGCGGATCCTCCGGTGATCGACAACCGACTCGGTCCGCTCTCTCTGCGAACCACCAACCAGCAACCTCAGCCATTTCTTGCCAATGGCAACACAAACCGGAAGTCCCGGCGACAATCGGCGTATCGTCCGCCCCGTGATCCTCGTCAGAGTCCGGCCGGGGGCGTCGGAGCACAAGGCTTGGCTGAGGCAGATAACGCTGCCTTTGATAACTAGTGGTTATTTTTGGCAGGTTGTGGAATCTGCAATGTTTGCAAGATAGGTGACTGCCACGTCTTGACGTCGCAGAACCCGGACGAGTGTATCAAGGGTCACTCCGGAGCAAGAGAGTTCACCTGAAACTCGAGAGAGGCGAAGCAAATGGTAAAGGGCAAAGTACGAGTGCGAGTGGCCATGGATGCGCGCATTTGACCGAACGCCAAGAACTCCAGGGTAGATAGCCTCGAAGCAAGTAACCCACGGCTACGGCGTTGCCGAGTTTTGACATCCCGCTTCGCCGGCGCCCTCTCAACGTATCAATTGAAATAGAAAAATCAACAAAGCAACGGGTATCTAAGGGTGCCCTCATCCGACATGTCGTCGAGCTGGCAATTTTAGGCAGTCAGCTGTCAGACCGTCGTCATCATTTAGTCGTTTGCTGGCTGGTTGGGTGGCTGAGCATCCGCATCGCAACGGCTTACTCGTGCTGTACGAGGTACGAGGACCGACGGGGACTTGGCGACAAGACGGTTGACGTAGTTTGTGCAAGGCACGGCCGTGACGCCAATCTGCGCAATCTTCGAAAGCATCATTCACAACGAGAACGGGAAACGGGGGGGAATGACGGAGCCGCAACGGGTAAATAAATCCTGCCAGCGCGCAGGCATTATTTCAAGTTCCAGCCACCTCCGGCGCCGTTTGCTGCCTCCAGCCTTCTTCTGCCGCTAGAAAGAGAGAAGGCTGGGGCTGGGGCGGGCACTCACTTGTGGCTGTACGAAATCTAACGGGGCATTGCGCGTTTCTGGGCGCGTTCTGGGCGTCAGCGAAGCGTCGAAACCACTAATGAATTAATTACTGCACGGGGCGCCCAGCGCTAATCCCCTGCAGTGGACAAGCCAAGGTGGAATCCGATCCCACTTCACCCACACGCAGTGCCTCGGGCGTCGTGCGTCGTGCGTATGGAGTCGTGGTAGGCTGCTGACGGCCTGCCCTACGCATCCGACCATGTTCGTAGTGCCATTAGATGTCCATATGGAACGCACCGCGCCGCACACGTTCGTAATTGTCCAGGTGCCGTCCACTACTACCCCTAGCCTTCAACCTAGTCGCTCTGGCCGGCTGCCTTGTCTGCACGCGTCCAGTACACGTATAACCTCCCTGGGCCCTCACAGACTTGCCTCCCGTCGTCCTTCAGCTTGCTTTACACAAAAGCCCGACGGACAAACCCACCACCCATACTTCCGAATACCTACTCGCGACCCAGCCGCGGACACCGAGTCTTCGCCCTCTCGTCCATTCGCCTCTGACACCGAGCGACCCGAACAATGGACAGTTGCTAAAAGCCGCAACAACTTAAAGCTTACCTACTACCGACCGCCGCCCCTCCTCCTACGCGAACAGCTTCCCCTCCGAGCCTTTCCGTCCAACAACGGAATACGTAGGGCAAGGTACCTAGCTATCGGCCCGCAGCTTCAACTCCGACACTCCGACATTTCACATCCCGATCCCGTATCCCGTATTCCGTATCCCGTATCCCGCATCCCGCATCCCGCATCTGCGCCTGTCTCCGTGGGATACGTCACAAAATGGCGGGCATTGAGCAGCTCGAGGTTCACAGCAAGGCACGTCAAACGCCCCCCAACCCGCTCTCGCACGACGTCGCAATCGCCTGCTAACAAATTCCAGTCCTACATCGTCCGCTGGGTCAAGGTCGACGACGGAAACACGCTGTCCTGGAGTGTCCAACCGCACAAGAAGTCAATGTATGGACGATCCCCCTTCCTTTCCGCCCCGCGCGCCAACCAACCCTCTCTGTTCGATCGCCCGCGCTGACGCCATGACAGCAACTTTGGCATAGTTAAACATCCTGGAAGCGGCGCAACGACTCTCGCTGCATCGACGGGCGATTATATCGATGCCGAGGACACGCGCGGCGTGTCAGACGGCAAGTCCAGCCGCTTCTCCAAGAAAGAAATCACAGCCCAGGACCTCCTGAAGAACAAGGGCTTCATCCCCATCAAATGGACCGGGAAGTGCGAGGCCGACAAGGTCTCCATGGGCACCTACGAGGTCCCGCTGGGGCAGAGCGGCATGTACGGCCTCGTCTTCGATAACACCTTTTCCAAGCAGACCTCCAAGACCGCAACCTTCGTCGTCCTTACCTACCCGACCGGCTCCGCACCCCATACCTCTTCCCATCTGCCGAATCTCCAGGCGCCTAAGGCTGGGAGCAGCCAGGTCAGCCTCGGTCGACAGAGCGCTGCAAACCTAGATGGCGCCGCATCTGCCTCCTTCGATAGCCTCCACAGCCACAAAGCAGGAGGAAAGGCGATATCTGTATCCGGCCGAAGCGATGGCGGCTCGCCGAGCAACTACCACGTCGGAAACCTTCACAAGCGACGCCGCAAGAAGGGACAAGGCCACGCGCGCCGATTCTTCTCCCTCGACTACTCCACCTGCACACTGTCCTACTACTACAACCGTAACTCTTCAGCCCTGCGAGGCGCTATTCCTCTCAGCCTTGCTGCCGTCGCCGCGGACGAACGACGGAGGGAAATCAGCATCGACTCGGGCGCAGAGGTTTGGCACCTCAGGGCCCCCAATGATCGAGAATTCCAGGAATGGGCTCGTGCTCTAGAGAAGGCCAGCCGGGTTGCGAGGGGATTGGAGGATGTGCCCGCTGCATCTGAGGTCAAAACCAACACTCACCTGCAACCGATACAGCAGTCATCTCCCCAGGAGGACCGTGAATGGAACCAAGTCGAGACACTGGTGAGTCGTGTTGTCGGAACGCGTGATGCGCTCCGTCGCTTGACGAAGGAAATCGGGGCGCATGCGGCAAGCTCAAAGTCGACCACCTCTCCCAAATTCCTCACACCTGGACCTGGAAACGCTATCGAAGAGGAAGACAACTACTTCAACTCACCGCCATCTGAGAGGCCTAAGTCGTTCTGGAGGCGAAAGTCAGGCACCCCGTCAGCAATGACGCCAACCTCTGCTGTCCATGCTTCTTCGGCTGCTGCCCTTGCTATCCCTTCTCCGGGAAGCGTAACCACGACCATATCCTCGAGCGGGGGACCCAAGACGCACCGAAGAGCAAAGCCCTCTATCCAGGAGGAGAACTCTCTTCAAGATCACTGCGAGTCATTGTTGGCAGATCTAGACTCCGTCGTAGCTGAGTTTACAACTGTCATCAACAACAGCAAGAGGCGACGGATGCCAGTTCCCTCTGCCACCGGTGGGGCTGGAGTTCCAAGGAAGAGCATGGATACCATCTCAACTACCGATGAGTTCTTCGACGCCGAGGATGCCAACTCTGATGCTCTCAAGATGGACGGTAGCGCAGACGAGACCCCTGAATCCGATGGGGATGAGCCTTCTTTCCAGGACAACTCATCTGTATCGTCAATAGGAGAAGACGACAAGATCGATGTCGACGACTCCCACCATCTATTCCCCTTAAAACCCAAGAACCTTGCCCCATTGCCCCTTGAAAGACTAGTCGAGAGAAGAACGACAGTTGCAGCGGCAACCGTTCTGCCCCCAAGCCTCATCGCCTTTGTAAGGAAGAATGTTGGAAAGGATTTGAGCACCATCAGTATGCCCGTCTCGGCAAACGAGCCTTTGTCCCTTCTTCAGAAAGTGGCCGAGCAGTTGGAGTACGCTCAGCTACTGAATCAAGCGGCTAAGCAGTCGTCCCCGACGGATCGGCTCATGTTCGTCGCCGCCTTCGCCATCTCCCAGTTTAGCAGCAGCCGAGCAAAGGAGCGAGCGATCCGGAAACCATTTAATCCTTTGCTGGGAGAAACTTATGAGCTTGTCCGATCCGAAAAGGAAGTACCTGGAGGCTTTAGGCTTATTGTCGAAAAGGTGCAGCACCGTCCTGTTATACTGGCCATGCAGGCAGACTCAACAAGCTGGTCGTTCTCACAGTCGCCCGCCCCTGGACAGAAGTTTTGGGGCAAGAGCGCGGAGATTACTACCGAGGGTCGTGTGCGAATTGTCCTTCGCTTGTCAAACGGAGAAGAGGAACGTTACTCGTGGAACATTGCCACCATGTTCCTGCGCAACGTCGTTATGGGCGAGAAGTATGTCGAGCCTGTGGGCACGATGCATGTTGTCAACGACAGCACGGGGCACAAGGCGTCGGTCGAGTTTAAGAGCAAGGGAATGTTTGGTGGACGGGCCGAGGACGTCGTTGTCGAAATCTATAGTCCCGAAGGTGCCAACACTGGGAGCGGTCTAACTGGCACCTGGACCAGTGGACTCAAGACATCGGGCAAGGGTGGCGGCCAGGAGATCTGGCGGGTCGGAACGCTGGTGGACAACGCGGCGCAGACGTACGGCTTCACATCGTTTGCCGCAACACTGAACGAGGTCACCGAAATCGAGAAGGGCAAACTTCCACCAACGGACTGCCGACTGCGCCCCGACCAACGCCTGGCAGAACAGGGAAAGCTGGACGAAGCCGAGGAGTGGAAGCACGGGCTAGAAGAGGCACAGCGTGCACGACGGCGAGACATGGAAGAGCGCGGTGAGGTATACAAGCCGCGATGGTTCGTCAAGGCCGAGAACCCGCCGGAGGGCGAGGAGGTCTGGAAGCTGAGAAGCGGCAAAGAAGGGTACTGGGAGGAGCGGGCGCGAGGGAACTGGGGCGGCGCCGAGGACATCTTTGATGTCCCCGAAGACCAATAGAGCCGCTGGCAATTCCAATTTCATGACGTTAACGTTTGATACCCATCTGGCTGCTATTGACCGTGAGTATTGCTGCGCACAAACAGGATACATCAACGCAGGGACTAAAGATCAACCCTTGATCTCAATGTACTATAATACAATTTCTTCGAAACACAATCTCCCTATGAGCAAATCTTATCCCTACGTGTAGCCTTGACTGCTCTTTAGCCACTACCCCCAACGCATTACTTACATCGGTTGACTTATGTGTTTGTGGTACCCAATTTCGTGGGTATTCATTCTAGGCTTACCAATTCAAGATAGGCAACACTCATCTACAACCCGAGCACTGCTACTTCAAGATGGTGAGATCTGTTTTCGATTCGGCTCCTCGAGCCGAGCAACTGGGCAAGCCTGAAGAACTCCAAGATGAGCTGGAGTGAAACTGTCAACCTCGGAATTGGTTCAGTTACCGAGGATTCGCTACCTCGGGAGAGCCAACTCAAAGAGTACACACACATATATATATACCGAACTCATGCTGTATTTATGTTGTTGCGATTGCTGGTGCTTGGCATGGCACCGTACTGTGTTTTCTACTGTGTATTATCTGCTACGTTGCTTTGAGCTGTCTATCTATCCTATGATATTGGCTAAGACTTAAAAAAAAAAACCCTATAAATACCGAATCTATAGTGCCTCATCGAGAATCTTCTATTATGACACTTAGAATCTCATTGCAATGTGGATGCAGAGTTGTGCAGACTGCAAACTTGCTCCGGTTACACTGGGGCTTGGGGTACACCGACGAACTACAGAAAAGCAACATCTCACAGGGACTGCTTTGATATCAGGACGGGGAAAGCACTTCCAAACTATGGCATATGCTGCGCTAAGACATTTCTTATGGAGATTGAATGTTAAGTTGGGCCAAACGTGAGTGAATAAAATACACATTTTGTTGCAGATTGAGATGCACCGCTTGCCCTTGTTGCTCGCATTGAATTCCTTCGAGAAGCTTGAGAGAATGTTGATCCACAAGGAACAGGCAGGTAGTTTAGGAAAGGAGGATGGGCAATGATCCTGGTTTGTGCTGGTGCCGATATTCTGTCTGGTCGGGAAGAGAGCCGACGTCATGCCTGAAATTGGGCCACTAGTGACGTACTTGCATTCAGATTGAGTGCTCACCACGTGCCTGAATGGGGACCTGCGAGAGGGCTGAGGGCGTCAGGGCGGTAGAAGCCCCTGCCTTTTCTAGATGATGATAACCTGTGTGATGCGTCAAAGTGCAGCCGTACGAGGTCGAAGTCGAGGTGTACGTACAACACTGTACAGTATCAGTTAGTGGCAGTCTGCACTGACGCGTGAGTGGATTTGGTGGGTTGGTGGGTTGGTGGGTTAGATAGTGGGTTTGGCCTGTTTCATCGGGGGCCAATTGCTTGACTTGGCCTCGCTGGCAGATCTAAGTCGTGGGCCAAGCATTGCGGGCGACAGGGAGGGTGGTGCAAGTTGCAAGGGTTCAAGGGTTGACGCTGATCATGGCGACGATTGAAATTTCGCAGGCCTTCTGTCGCCGGCGTCTCAGGAGTAATCAATGGACTTGGATGGATCTGGTGGTATTTTTGGTGAGAAGGTGGTCAGGTCCCAGAACCAGCGATTGACAAAGGATAAAGGATAAAGGACGGAGGAGGCTGGTGGGTGGCAACCTCCTGAAGATCAAACCTCGGGATCGGCTTGATTTTTGGCAGTGCGAAGAAAAGGGTGGAAGATATTCATTTTGTGATACAGTTCGAACGTCGTGAAGAAGCCTTCCACCCAAACATCGAACTGGGGTGCGGGATGCGACACCGAGAAGCTTGTTTAACACGGGTCATGGCCTCGTAGGGGGGTTGGAACTTGGAAGCCATCCCATAGCTACCGTTGAACTACTGCTGATTATCAGCTGGTGAGGGCTGATAGAGAACACCACTGGACGCCAATCGCGGGAACGACGATTTCTGTAGTGTTTTCGGGTAGAGAGAGGGGAGAAGAGCATGAGGGCGTCTGCCGGGAAGCTTGAAAAGAGGTGACGACGCGTGGCGGGGCCCCCTGTCGTCTTGTTCTGGGATTGAGACTGCATCGCCATGGACAATTTTGGATCCTTGGCGACCGAGATGTTTGAATACCGGGACCTGGCAGCTCGATTGTTCGCTGTGGTTCGGCTTAGTAGCAGTCAAAGGGCCACTAATTTTGGGGCTGAGCAGGTCTCGGATCAGTGCGAGAAGCGCAAGTTGAGTTGGAGGAGGGAGAAGGGAGCGGCCGATCTGGATACGAGGTTTTCCATTGAAGGGGCGACTTTCTGCCGGCCAGGTACCTCTGACTTGTTTCCGGGTGAGGGACACGGCGTTGGAGATCTCCCCACTACTTGGTGCTTGACGCAGGCACCGCATGCCTCGGGACCCGACGGAATCTGGGCAGACCTGAGGATACGAGAGGAGAGGAAGCCCATCTGAAAAGTTAGTAGTGTGGTGATTGCATCACATTTTCCGTTTCTGCATTGCGTCCATCAGACTCCGCGGCCGCCTAAGAAGGTATCCTAACTGCTTAGCACTGTACGTGTTCGCAGTACGCACGGCACTTGTTATTTGTTTGGGTTCATGTGTTGTTGTTGGATTTCAAGACTCCAATCCAAATCAATCCAATACTATGTATGTACTAGGACCACCCACACCTCACGCGCTAACCCAGTCCACGACATGGTACGTGCGTTGCCCCTGGCGTGCACACCCACTTTTCAACTTTACCCACTACCCGTGGACCGCGATAGGCAGGTGTCCGGTCAGGTCGTCCGAAGCGCTGCGCATCATGACTTCTCCTGGGCACAGCAGCGCCAGCTGGGCACAGCGCGGCAACGCGGTATCTTGATTTTTCCTGCTTGGCTTGCATCTATGTACATAGCTGGTATGGGCTATGTACAGTAGACGACTGTCTCGTTTGTTGGGAAAGGATAAGAGTGCGGTCCATACATACGAGGTGCTGCTGTAAGTACTGCGTAAATGCAACACCACCTCCGTTTCTCAAACCCAGCGAATCGTTCTCTCTCCACCGGATCAAAAGCCTAAGATGAATGGACCGGACCAGCCCCACGTTTAATCTGTGCGCGCCCTGCTGTCCCGATTTAGTACACGCGCACCCACCGTGACGTGAGGTGCGAGGCCGTTCGCCCCCAAGCGCCTCGAGCGTCCAAACAACGGACGTGGTCGTAGCAGCATTGAGGACTCGGGAGCAAAGAAACAGGGAGTCCCGGTTTGCTTCAATGGCCTTCAGTCTTGATCCCTTGTTGGTCCTGGGCTCATGGTTCCAGGCGCTGGAGCCACTGGAACCGCTGCCTCTCTCCCTCCAGTGACTGCGCTCTCCCTGACGCCCACATACGTACACACACACGCACACCCTCACACTCGCACACGGCACACCCACACCACCACCGACACAAGTGACAACACTCTGTCTCTCGTTCCTGCTCCATCCCCGTCCTGTCCCTTTTTTTAAAACCCATTCCATGTCCGCTCGTTTCCTCCCTATCCCTCCCTCACGTCCTTCTCCTCTCCTCCCCATTCTTGTCCCATTTCACCCTTTGGCTCGCGTCTTTGTTGTCCGGCCACTTCTTTCTTCATTGCAATCCAACTCCCTCGTTGTTGGTTTCCTTCTTAAGTTGCCTGTAATTCGCCTTCCTCGCCAAGTTCTCTCGTTACTCGGTCTTTCGGGTCCCCGTTTCTCTCGACGACCACCCGACTACTAGTATCAAACAACACACATCACTTCTCGGATCCCAGGAAACTCGACCCATTCGCTTTCGGTGAAGCAAATCGATTCACGATGAAGGCCGCATTTGTCCTTTCTGCCCTCGCGGCTCTGGCCTCGGCCACCCCCACCGTCAAAGAACCCCCAACCAAGCGCGCCACCCTTCCTGCTGTCAGCGTCTCTGGCAATGGTGAGCTCGTAATGCCAATTAGAGAAGTCGGCACTTTGCTAATGTCCCCCCCTAGCCTTCTATGCTGATGGCAAGCGTTTCTACCTGCGTGGTATCGACTACCAGCCTGGCGGTGCCGCTGCCAACATTGATCCTCTCGCCGATACCAAGATCTGCGAGCGCGATATTGCCAGGTTCAAGGACCTCGGCGTCAACGTGATCCGTGTCTACGCCGTGGACAATACCGCCGATCATGACGAGTGCATGTCCAAGCTTGATGCCGCCGGCATCTACCTCGTTCTTGATGTCAACAACCCGGCCTACTCCATCAACCGAGCCAAGCCTGGCCCTTCGTACAACGCTGCCTACCTCCAGAGTGTCTTTGCCACCGTCGAGATGTTCGCTCAATACGACAACACTCTGGCTTTTTTCTCGGGTAACGAGGTCATCAACGACGAGAAGGACACCGACAAGTCTGCTCCCTACGTCAAGGCTGTCACCCGTGACATGAAGAACTACATGAAGGAGCGCAAGCTTCGCAAAGTACCCGTTGGCTACTCTGCTGCTGACGTCTCGTCCAACCGAATGCAGACTGCGCAGTACATGAACTGCGGTACCAACGATATGCGTTCCGACTTCTTTGCCTTCAACGACTACTCGTGGTGCAACAGTGATTTCAAGACCTCCGGCTGGGATGTCAAGGTCAAGAACTTTACCGATTACGGTCTTCCCATTTTGTGAGTTCCCTGACGGAACTCCTGGTATGTTGTGTGAGAAGACAGCTTGCTAACATAATCATAGCCTTTCCGAGTATGGCTGCATTGAGAACCGCCCCCGTACTTTCGAAGAGGTCGAGGCCATGATGAGCTCCGAGATGACCGGCGTCTACTCTGGTGGTCTGCTGTACGAGTACTCCATTGAGGACAACAAGTACGGTATTGTCAACATTGGCAAGGACGACAAGGTTACCACCATCAAGGAATACAACCTTTTCAAGACTGTCCTCGCCGAGAACGCCGCCCCCACTGGTGCTGGCGGAGCCGCTACCACCACTCACGGCCAGGAGTGCCCTACCTCGGACGCTTCTTGGCAGGTGAACGCCAGCTTGGTTCCTGAGATGCCCTCTGCGGCCGAGAAGTACATGTCCAAGGGTGCTGGTGATGGCCCCGGTCTGGATGGCGATGGGTCCCAGGACCGCGGCGACAGTGGCACCGCCACTGCCAGCGTCACTGTTGGATCCGGCGTTGCCACTGGCTCGTCCTCCTCCGACGATGACGACAGCGCTGCCTCTGCTCTGGGCCCCCTGAACCTGGGTCCCCTCTGCGTCACTGCCGGTGCCATCTTCTTCGCTCTTTTTGGCACCCTCCTCCTGTAAAAGTAACTTTTTCTCTCTTGTTGGGTCTGCAGAGGGACACTGTTAGTGCGATGGTGAAGCCCTCTTTGTCTTATGATTGGCAAAACACGCTGGTGGAGACGCGCGCTGGATTTGATGCGCTGGACACGTCGACTTCGTCTTTATTCACGGGAACAATTGGCGTCTGACCCAGGAAGGGCGGACTACCCGGAAATGATTATAATTTAGTCTGGGTGATGAATCAATCGCCTTTGTTTCATATGTCGTTCGAGAATACAATAGACTTTCTTCTTTTGTTATCATGGTGTAGTGTGAATCGTAACATGAGAGCTGGATCTTCTCGTGTGTAGTGCTGTCCAAGATGTCTGAAGAATCCACAGTGATGACATGCAAATTGACCTGAGGCGAGTTAAACTCACTACCACTAACACGTGTGGGGGAGCGGAGCTCCGAATCAAGACAGGGCTCCTCGTTCCGGTGAGGAGCCTCGGCATCTCCAACATTGCTGACTTACAAGCTACACTACACCCCCGCGTGGTAGGGACGCATCTCCTTTCACAACTTTGATGTTACTTTATAGACTAGATATTTTCTTTCAGTTAATCAACACGATCCCCCAAATCGCAACAAGGAACTAGGAACTAGGTACTGTGCACTTCCGTTTCGTGCTCGCAGCACTCATCTCCCCCATCATGTCAACCGCCACCCCGATCCCGGCCTATGCCGCCTACGAGCACTTCCTGATAAGCGCCCCGGCGCCGTTCGTCGCGCACGTCGAGATCAACCGCCCGCGCAAGCTGAACGCCTTCTCGCGGCCGATGTGGCTCGAGTTTCGCCGGGTTTTCACGCAACTGAGCGCGGATGCCGATGTGCGCACCGTGGTCCTGAGCGGCGCTGGGGACAGGGCGTTCACCTCCGGACTGGATGTGGAGGCTGCCGGGCAGGACGGTATTCTCACGGGCGCTGACGGGGCGGATGTGGCGAGGAAGGCAAAGGGGCTGAGGAGCCATATTGAGGAGTTTCAGGAGTGCATCAGCGCGGCCGAGAAGTGCGAGAAACGTGAGTTCAAAAGTCACCTGGGCGATGATGGAAGTGATGGCTTGCTAATGTTTACAGCTGTCATCTGTGTGCTTCATGGTATCTCGATCGGCCTCGCCATTGATATTTCCTGCTGCGCCGACATCCGCATTTGCGCTTCCAACACGCGCTTCGCCGTCAAGGAGGTTGACATTGGCCTGGCGGCCGACATTGGCACCCTCGCCCGGCTGCCTAAGATCGTTGGGTCGATGTCGTGGGTCAAGGACGTCTGCCTTACCGCGCGGGACTTCTCGGCGCAAGAGGCTGTCACAGTTGGGTTCGTGAGCCAGGTGCACGAGAGCAAGGACACGGCTCTGCAGGCGGCGGTGGCCATGGCGGCGATGATGGCGGAGAAGAGCCCGGTCGCGGTGCAGGGAACCAAGGAGCTGCTCAACTACGGGCGGGAACACAACGTGGCCGACAGCTTGCAGTACACGAGGGTGTGGAACGCGGGAGCGTTGCAGGGCAAGGACTTCATGCAGGCCATCATGAGCGGTCTGAAGAAGACCAAGCCCAGGTTTGAGAAGTTGTAGAGGGTGGAATCGTGGAGGGTCTCGGTCGCCTTGGGGAGGGCTCGGCGCGAATGTACGTATAGATCATGTTGTCGGAGGATGGTGGTTGGCAAGATGAACCCTCTACTCGGACCCAGACTCTTCCTCTGGTGGGAGGTTCTCCTTGAGGCGCTGTGTATTTGTAAGAACATGTGAAAGCAAGACAGCGCGTAGTTTGAGGACGGCAATGAGAGGATGTCCGAGGAAGGATGTGATTCTAGGCAGACATACGTCCTCGAGTTTCTGCTTCAGCAGAGTAACCATGTTTTCCTTGACAACAACCCGCTCTTCGTCGAGATCCTCAATGATGAAGTCGTGGCTATCACTATCGATGTTGACGATAATGGACTTGATCGACGGATCGCACTCGATGAGAACGCCTTAGCGGTGACGTTAGTCGGCTGCGAACGAGGCCACTAGGCTGGGACAACAAACCTCGGATTGCGCGAGGCATGCTGGGCAGCTCGTTTTTGGGGCGGTTGACGATGGCGAGCCTGGTAGTCGCGCGGAGAAGCCTTGGTCGAAGCCCTACGACGGCGAGAAGGTTCGCTCGCGTGCCCGCGGAGTCGATTTGCTGGGAAGAATTTCAAGCTCGGGGGCTCATTGGAATTGAAGCTCTTTAGCGAGTGGACGTAGAGCGCACCCGGCCAAAGCTCGGGCCCGCTAGTGCAAAATACTGGACGTATGTGGAATCATATTCCAGGTGGAGTGAGGCTGGTGCGGATCCCTTAGTGGCTGCGCCTCAGGCCAAGCCACCTGCTGATTCCAGAGGTCATCCTCGAGGCATAATTAACAAGTGTCAGGAATCAATGCACGAGTGCTGTTTGCTGCAGCATCGGATTCCCCTTGCTGATACAAGATAGGGGAAAAGCGCAAGTAAGTCAAAGGGAACCCCAAAGTCAAAAAGAAAGAACGATGGCTACAGTAGCGCCCTGTCAGCTCCAGGCATTCGGTGAATCAGACGCTCGCGCAAGCATCGTAGACGTAACCACACCACAACGCCAATTACTCGCACATCAGCTCCATCTCTCACTAACCCAATATATACGGCAGCTGCCGAGCAGCCGGAGCCGGGATTCCAAATACCGTGGTAGAATTCCCGTTCCGGGATGGGCCTCAACCGTCAAGTCAACCCGCCGTCACACGCCCGACCAAGCCACAGGCTATGAAGTCACCTTTACGGCTGATCCGGATGTGTCTGACGGCGTCCTTCTGAGGGAGGCAGTACATTGCAAGAGTACAAAGGTATGTCCCCCGCCCGCCCGAATTCCATGGATGACGCGGACAAGTAACGAACGGTCTTGATATTTGCTGCTCTTCGTTCAAGATCACACGTCTTTTTGCCTGTTGTAATATAATCGGGACGCATACAAGGAATCTTGGTTCTACGAGCTACGAACATCTGTTAATCACTGGCAACCTCACGAGTCGGCAGCTTTTACGTCACGACCTTGCTTGTTATCGATCACCAATTCCCACCGCCCATTAACCACCTCTTCCGGCCATTTTTTACCTCTCTTTGACCGTTGAAAGCCGTTTGGCTCGGGAATCCATCTTCGTGCCCACCCTCATCTGCAAACAAACCATCACATCAACATGTCGAGCACAGAGACAAACCCCAATACCAACGACCACAATTCCGGATCGTCCCTCAGCAACCAGCCCTTCGCATGGGTGCTCATTCCAGTCGTCATTTTCATCTTCATCGGCATCATCGCCACCATCGTGCAGATCCGCCGTCGCCGCCGGCGCCGGGCCACGCTCCAATGGCCTGGCCTTGAGGCACGGGCAGCAGGGACTACGAGGCCGGCGCGGACGACCCGGCGCGGGATGGGGCTCGCGGCGACACGGTCGGATGAAGGGTTGAACGAGCTGGGCGAAGCACCGCCGCCGTATGATGGAAATAAGGACGTCCGACATTCCGACGAGATGGAGCTGCGGGACATGGAGGCCGGGGTCCGCCCGCCGGACTACCCTGCGGAGCCTGCGCCGGCGGTGACTACGGAGAGCCGGAGATCCCTCTGAACAGCACGGACGTGAACAGTCCAACAAAGGCTTGTGGATACTTTACTTGCAAGGCGTTTGGGACTGTGTTTGCCGCCACTATGGCGAGGGGAACCCGTGACAGTATGGGTTTATGTTTCATATACGATGTACGAATAGTTGTGATAGATCAGCCTAGAGCTAGAGATCCAGGCCCAGCCCGTAACGATTATGAGCGCTTTCATTGATACCTTCATAAATAAACACCTTAACACTCGCCCGTCATCGGTTTATGTTAACTTCTACGTTGGTAGTCCGCCCTTGGTTGTGATGTTGAGTTTCGGTTTCAGACAAGTGACACCAGCAGTCTTCCAGCACGGTTGATCGCGGTGCATATTGGGATAAGCATATTCAGTGGCAGGCCTCTCGATAATCGACTGTTACACTCGGCGAGATCGGGAGCAGATGGCTGTACGACTGATCTGTGCGCCGCAACTATAAACTCGTCGATAGATGCATCTAGGCGGACATGGTATCACAACAGCGCTCCTCACATGTGTTTCACGGACCCTGATGACGGAACAGAGAAATGGACGAGGACAGGTGAAAGGCTGGACAGTCAGAAAGTCCTCGTCACCTGAGAGGGGAGCTAAGTTCTAGAGGCGCAGCTGAAAGGAGCTATCCTGGTCAACTGCACCAAGTCTTGATAGGGGACGGTTGAGCCCGTCCTTGACTGACTATCTACAGTAACCAGATGCGGTAACGCAACCTCGTTCCTCCCAGTCTATATCACAGCTGGGATATGTCAGAAGCGATGGGACAAGGCAGCCTCAAGCTGTCTCTATGAATCGCACATTTGTGTTACGGCTTCACGCAATGTTCGGTTTTGATATCTGGCCAGGAGTTTGTCTCGGGCTCTCATCTGAAAATTCTCATCACCTGATGACTGCGATGGAACCAGTCTCCCAATTCGGCGCCAGACAGGATTCTTTCCATACCGAAATCGTCTGATATCTGATCGTTCAGATGCATGAGGCCATGTTCTGAATTGCTTTCTGCCTGTTCCCTTATTCCCACCGACGCAGGAGTGGGCATGGCGAACGTTGACAAGGCAAGAGAATCTGGCTCAGCAACATTGGTGCTCATATACGTTTCGATGTCGAGTCTGTTGATGTCGCCGCCGATTATAGGATCCTGTCGCGTCTTGGACTTGATCTCCACATACTTTCTAGCAACATCATGCAATGCCTTGAAGATGCGGAGCTGTTTGGCGCAGGCAGCGGAATAGTGTGAGATTTGAGAAGTTGATTCAAGAACGTCGACGACCTGTAGTAGATACTGCAGGTCGGACGCCTCAGACGTCTCAACAATGTTGCAGAAAATGATGTTGAAGGGTATGAAGGGTGAAAATAGCAGGCCTTCGTTGACCCAAAAGTCGATAAGCGGACATTGTAACGCCTCACCTACGACCATAGCCATGCATATTACATGGCCTTGGAGAGTGGTCCTTGCTGCAGAAAGGCATTCTGGACACGATGCAGATTGTCCAGCAGGCATGCTCTTGTAGATCGAGGTCAGCAGCGAGTAGCTACTAGCTCTGTCAGCGTGCTTAAAAAAGTCAAGCAGCTTTGGCTCTAGGGCGAGGTGTAAGATCTTTTGGGCGTGTTGCTTCTACAATATTAGCTCAAGCAAGATATCTTAGCAAGGTAAGCATATATAAACTTAGGGCTTGTGGTCATTGTCCTCTTCAGCTCAGTGGATAGCTCCCTGGCCTGCGCCGCCCGGATAGCAACAGGCTGCGAGAGGGCTCATGGGCTATAGATGTCGTCGAAAAATCGTCCATAAAGACTGGCTGTTTCAATGATGTTGGGTATCCTTTAGTACTAGGGCAGAGTCTCGCGCTCGGCATTCGGCCAGGGTACTGTGATATCGTGGTCTCACATGGTCGAGGACCTATCCAGGCGAAGGGAAATAGCCTTTTCAAAACGGTAGAGTGCCCAAAACAAGAAAATATTTCGTTGGTTCTCGTCAAATGACTCCGTAATTGTAAAATTATTGACATGGAGACCCAGGGCTTGAGCTAGAAGTGAAGCCTTCGAGATGAATGCCCACGCTGCGACGGACTTACTCCTTTGAAGACAGTATAGAGTCTGATGATTTTGAGACATGAGCCAGTGTTATGAAGCATGGGACTATGTAGGGCGAACTTACAGCCAGGTACATGGCATGTACGTAGTCTAGAGTTGGAGGTGTGTGGAAGGAGAGATTGGACAGCACAATCTCGAGGTTATTCCTGTAGACGAGGGCATGGGTATCGTATTCATGCCAAACCGTTTCATCTTCTAAGGTACTCGAACATTCTGAGAAGAGCCAGTAGAGGGCCGTTTGTACAATGATCAACTCCGCGTCGGTGGTTGCGCCTGGCGAGTAGGCTTTGACGACGTACTCAGTGAAATTAGCCCGGAGATTTGAACTGTTGGGTGTTCTCGAAGGAAGTCAGCTGGACTGATGCCTAGGGACAGGACGAAGGGACAAGTGAGACTACGGTACAGACCTTGAGCCATCCTCAAGCAGGTCATGACTCTTTTGTCAGGGGAGGGAGAGGAAGATTTCTGGTACTGAGATCAGGCGGAAGCGGCAGCTGAATTGGCATTTGCATACGATTTCATCATGAATCTCCCCGACGGCTATGATACACGAATCGGCGAACGTGGCGGGCTTTTATCTGGAGGTCAGCGGCAGCGGATTGCAATCGCTCGAATTATTATTTCCGATCCGAAAATCCTTCTCTTTGACGAGGCTACAAGTGCCTCGGACCCGCACGCTGAGGGTGTGGTACAACAGGCTCTGGACCGAGTCTCTCGAAACCGGACAACGGTCGTCATAGCCCACAAGCTTGCCGCTATTCTCGACGCTGACAATATCGTAGTTATCTCCAAGGGTAAAATATCCGAATAAGGAAGCCACGGAGAGCTGATCGCTCGGGAGGGGATCCATACCGCCTTGGTCAATGCCCAGGACTTGTCCCCAAGTAAGGGCCAAGTCCAAGTGAACAATAGCTCCTCTGATGAAGATGAGCCAATTGCTGAGGAAACGCTCGAGTGCAGTCTAACCTTGAAGAGACGGCACACTGCTGAAGCAGAGCAGGCCAAGTTGCTAAGAGACCGCGAGGATTATGACAAGTACAAATAGTCTGATCTCATCCGTAGTATCTGGGGGCGCGCTCGCTCAACCCCTTAACTTGCCCCTTGGTATATCCCGTCGTTCTGCACCTGCATTGGCGGAAGTACAATTTTCTCTCCTTTTCATCCACCACTGGAAGAACGAAGCGCTGACGAAGACCTCTGAACAGCTGCTCTTTACCCCTGTCAAACACTCCTCATTGGTATGATCGTGGACCTGATTGGGGGAGATGACATTAGTTCAAAGGCCAAAAGGCCAACTTCATTTTCTTGATGTTTTTTGTCATTGTCATCGGCTGTCTGTCGTCTACTTTTCTATGGGCTGGGCCGCCAATATTATTGCACAGGTAAACCATCCTCTTTCACGGTAACGGGGCAGAGGCCCTAGACATATCACTAACCTTCATTCCTGAGCTAGACTTTGAGCACAAAGATTCGAAAGGATATGTCGGAGGCCTTCCTGCGACAAGATCTCTGTTTCTTTGACCGCCTTGAGAATACTGTAGGTGCACTCAACAGTCGCCTCAACTCACACCCGCAGGCTATTTGGGGCTTATGGGCATTAACATTGCTTCCGTTCTCGTATCTACCATCAGCGTTATCGCCTGTAGCATTCTGACCTTCATAATCTCCTGGAAGGTCGCAATAGTAGGTGTCTTGTCGGAGTTCTGCCATTGGTCCTTTCTGGATGGGTAAGAATACGCCTTGAAACTAAGATGAACCACGACATGAGTAGGGCCTTCTCTCAAAGCGGTTCAATTGCATCCGAAGCTACCATCCTGGTTGTGCGGACAATATCGTCCCCAGCTATCGAGAGTAGCGTCCTTCAGCGTTACAAGAGCGAACTTGACAACGCCGTCCATTGCTGCAACCCTTTTCTGGTTCACATCATGTTCTGGTTTTCACTCATCCAGTGCGTGGAGCATTTCGTGATTGCTCTAGGGTTTTGGTAAGTCCAACATCAGTGCCGGTATCTACAACACCGATATTTGGGTTTGATGCAACTAGCAGTCACGACTTTAGGTGGGGTTTGAAGCTCGTCAACAAAGGCGACATCACTTTCTACCAGTTCATGGACGCATTCATACTTTTCAGCTCTGAGCGCTGGAGTCTTGTTCAGCTTTTCCAGCAGTAAGTTTCCTGGAGATTTATAGTTCCGCAACTCATAACGTAGTTTCACCTTCGCCTTAACAGGCTTTGCCAAGACGGCGATGCCGCGAACTACTACTTCTGGTTATCCGAGCTACAGCAATCCATTGGCGAAGCGGAACACAATAGGAACAAGGGACCTAGCGATGGGTGCTCTTCGTACGAATTGAAGGATACCCAATTTTCGTATCCCCTCGCCCCGGACAATCGAGTCTTGAAAGGAGTGTCCATGACTGTGAGTATTGACGGCTTTCACTTACTCTATGCCAATGATAAAGCATGTTGTGAACTTGATGATTAATGAGGCATACAGATTAATCGTGGCGAGTTCGTTGCATTTGTGGGTGCACCAGGCTGCGGCAAAAGCACCATGATCTCCCTCTTGGAACAATTCTACGATCCATCCAGCGGAACGATCAATGTTGACTCAACTCCCCTCTCGTTCGAAAGGATGGCATGGACGCCAAGATGTGTGAAGCACAAAGTTGGATCGGGGAGCACGATTGACGGTCGCGGACAGCAGGTTGTACCCCAAATACCGTATCTGTTTATAGAATTCTCTATTTCTTTCTTGGGCGATAAGTAATTATATCGTCTTTTGTATTAATAAATAACTGGAGTTTAGCGACTGGGAGAAGAACGCCCGAGTTGATCCCAACCGTCACTTACGTCACTGAGGCCTGCTACATAGTAGTACACTAATGGCTACTTGCATAAGTACATAGTAGGTGAGAATTAGGCGCCTGTGGCTGAAGTACTTCAGGCACGGGTCTGGTGATACAAGGCATAGTCGGGGTGACCTACGGCAGCGAAAGGGATATGCCTGTGTCCATTCATGTTTGCAGGTGTGAGACTGAGTGAGAACGTTGGCTGCAGCCCGTGCAGCAACGTAGGGGGGCGGTGTGTTTGAGAAACTTGAGATTTGCGTGCGACGCAGCCTAGACCGACGCCCACGTCGGTTTTTTCCGTCTTGGAAACTGAAGCGGACGGACAGTCAGGAGAGTCGTTGGGCGCTGTCACAGGCCTCGAGGTTCCCAAGGGTGGCCCCATGTTGTATGGTGTGTCTTGCATAGAGCCTTTGGGGGAGGATCATCTTCGTTCCAGGGATGCAATCCATTTGAGAGGCGCCGTGCTTCATGTGGGCGGATAACGAATTAACTACGGTTTAAGCGGTGGCGAGAAGTGGGGAGTGGAGAATGGAGGATGCAGATGTTGGGAAGTTGGAGAACGAACGTTTCGATAGTGGGATAATATGTGGCTCCCTATGATTGACGGGCTGCCACATCTGTACGGAAATGCGACATTGAAACTTCATGTATGCACTTTAGGAAAAAAGAAGGGGGTTGAGAGGTGGGTTATGGTGATGGTGATGGTGATGAAGAAATTCAATGAAATGGAAGCGGAATACTAAGCTAGCCAAGATTGCATCCCTGGTTCCCGAGCGCCGGCGCAGACGGACACGGGAAACGGGAGAGGCATTTGTGTTTTTAGTTTCGTTTTAGTTAGTGAGCTAACTAAAGGCCGACGCCAGACTGGGCCTCATTGGGAATTACGGAGTACTTCGTACGACGAGAAAGATTCCGGTTTCTTGTTGTTTGTTGACAAGGACTAGTTATGCAGATTGGGACTTTGGTGAGAGGTGAGAGGTGAGCACTTTGCGAAGAGTCAAGTCTATCGAGCTCCGACATCTCGCTTCAGCGTGGACGTCGCAGACTCAGCCTTATGGGTCTGTTGTATTCCGTCTGAGACATAATATATGCTACAGCTATGTGTCGAAGCGGGGGCATCTTGTGGCATCGTATCGTCTCGCTTCACATCCACATCGTGGAGACGGCTAGGATTGGTTCTGCCAGAGACTGCGAGGACAGATGGGTGAGCGCTGTTGATTAACTCGAGGCTGTGTCCCATTCCCTTAGACGTGACGTGAGCTGATGGGATGGACTCATTCTCGTCGTGTCTCCCAACCACGGCTTGTCCAGACAGCCGCTCGCCTTTCCTTTCCGGGGGGCCGTGGCGTTGGACTACGGCGGCTGGTCACTGACGGCAAGAGGAGGCTGGGGCCGTGTCGAACCTGGGGGAACCCCTGGCTGCGTAGATGGACGAGGACGTACGCGGAATAGAGAGAGTCCATGATCAGCCCTGGCGGTATTTCGTACCTGAAGGCTACGTGCTGCTGCCCCGTCAACCAGCCCGGCCGGCCCGTGGGACGACGGGAAGGTGAACCATGGAAGCTGAGATCGAGCCAAACGTCCTAGCTATTATCCGCTCGGGTGTGACGAAGAGTGTGAGGCTCGCCAGCAGAGCAGAGTGATTATTCGTAAAGTACACAGAGCTGCTATTAGAGCAAGATTGACAGCCGATGACCAGGGGTGCAGAATAGAGAGGAGGCTGGCTGGCTGGCTGGCTGGCTGGCTGGCTGCGATGGCCGTGTCCGTCGCCATCATCATCGTCATCATCATCACCACCACCATGGCAACGGCCAAAGTGCTGACTCGGGCGCTGACTCGCTGGCTAGGTCGACGAGCCGTCAAATAACTAGGCGTCATCGCACGCGGCATCCGGCCAGGGCCCTTTTCTGGTTTCTGGGCGCCCCCGGTTGCCGCTGGGTGGGTGGCTCCATCACTTGCTCACAGTTACTGTGAACCGCTTGCATCGCATCGCATCGCATCGCATCGCATCGCATCACTTCGTGCATTTCTCTCTCTCCGTCCGTCCCTCGTGTCCTCGTTCTCCCGGGCCTCTTTCTCCCGTCTCTTCTCTCTCCCCCACGCCCATTGGCAAACACCCGGCCATCGAAGTGGACCCCCCTGACGTGCAACCCTGGAACCCTGGAGCCCTGGAGCCCTTGGGGGCCCTGGTCCGTCTTTAGCACACCCGCTCACTGGACCCCGGTTCCCCGGCGCCATTGGGCCAGCTGGTCGGCAGCGCCAGCTCATCACCCCTCCGGAAGGGAAAGCCCAAGCAAATCCCAGCCATTGTACTTTGCAGGTAGACAATAACAAAGCCTCTTAAGCGGGATTCTCGCCCGGCCGCCAGGTTGTGTGCTCCACCGCCAACCTCTCTCTTCCTGGTGCTGCTTCCTGTTCGTGCTGTTCGTGCCCGCCTCACCGTCGTTCCCTCGACCCTCGTCTGTCCTTCGCCTCGGTTCGGGCATAGCACCGATACTACCTCCTGTACCCACGGAAGAAAGATCGAAAGGAAGAGAGCCGAAGAACCTTCATCTTTATCCTCTCCCTTCCAACACCCGTCCTCCCTCTTCCGTCCTCCATCCCAAGACGGGACAGGCCGAGAAACGACAAACTCTCGCCGACTGCCTCGTGCCACCACCACCGCCTCTGGTGGATGCCGTGCAGTGAGAGTGTGTGTTGCGTACAGCAGCAGTACTGTACTGTACGTACGTGCGTACGGCCACTTTTTTCTTCTTCAAAACCACGCACATCCAGTCTGCAACCGTTCCCAGTGCCTTTCCCCCCACCCGGCGCTCGTTCGTTCGCTGCGCTGCGCTGAGCTGGTCTTTCTCGGGCTTGCGCTTGGCCATTGAGCTCTCTCTCTGGCTCTCTCTTTTTTTTTTTGGGCTTTGCTTGGCTGGCTGGTGTGTCCGCGGACTTTGTTGCGGCTCGCTCCCGTCCTCTCCATCTCCCCCCCAAAAAAAAACCCGGACTCCACCATCTGGGCTTGGGCTGGTTGCTGCGGTTGCACTGTTGGCCCGCCCGCTCCCTCCCCCCGTCGAATCGGCACTTGACAGGTGAGCGCACCACCACCACAAACCACGGCCGCAACCCTCCACGCCGCTTCTCCCCTCCCACTTAATCCTGCAACATTCCGGGCTCCAACGGCAAGGCCCAGCTGTGTTTGTCGACCTGCCTGGCAAACCTCATTCTTTTGCTCCCTTTTTTTGCGCCGTCTGTTGCTCGTCTTGTGTGTAAGTTGTTCCTCCTATCGCTGCTTGATCCGTTGGGGGTGGCGCCATTGGTTGCCTGTCCTCGCTCTTGTTCTCGTCCTCGTCCTTGTTGAGTGGCTGTCGATGCTCGGGAAATGCTGACTCCCACTTTCTTTCCAGCCTTTTTTTTTCTTCTGCGTGCGCATGCTCTTGCTTCCTCGATCCCGCATGTCTTGACATCACGCCCTCCCTAATCACCATCCTCCTCTCTATCCCGGCATCGCCTCCGCCTCCGTGGTTCGACTTCCCCAACATCTCCACGGATCGCACGCCGCGGACGCAGAGAACAAGAGGGCCCTCTCCCAACTGTGACCTACCTCGCCCACCCTCCCCGACACCTCATCACAGCACAATGGGAATCGACTCCAGAACAGCACCCCCTCTTCCCGCCCCAACCGAAACCGAAACCAACAACACCACCCCGACCGAGCTGACGGCGGATGCGTTCAAGCCCAGCGACGAGAAATCGTCTTACTCTATCCCCGAAGACGGAACTCCCCTCACTATCGCCACCCGCGGCCGCAAGGCCAGCCGCTCACAAACCTCTCTGCTCATCGAGTACTTCGAAGGCGGTAAGCCATCATCTGGCTCCGGCGAACGTCGACCAAGCGTACGGGTCCGCGTAACGCCCTCCAAGAAGAGCAGGGACAACCATATCCAGGTCACTGAGACCAAGGGCTCCCAACAGACCTCCCTGACTCGCCGAATACCCCTGAGTCTCAGCAACGAACTCGAGTATTACGACGAGGACGGAAATAGCATGACCTCGTACGCATCGGCCACGGAAGAATCGAATGTTTCCAGAAACCCCATCGACATCGAGATTGACCACAGCCACCGAAGACGACGACCCGCTAGCCCGCTGATTCCCTCAGAGTCCTACCAAGTAAATCCTTCAGACATCTCTGTCATACCAACCGACAGCTTCCTAGACGGCACTGGCGGTGGCTCAACAGAGCTCAAGCCTCTCGGCCAATCCAAAGGAGAACTTGCTGCCGCTGCTGGCGCTGGTGCACTTGCAGGCGTCGCCATGGACGAGGTCAGGAGCCACAAGGTTCGGAACCGCGATCGCTCAAAAGTGGCAGAAAAGTCGAAGGATAAGTCGGATCGAAAGCGTCGACCCAAGAGTAGAACGAGCAGCGTCAGCGAGCGGGCGGCCGACGAACTTAAGGCCCCCAGGTCTCGTCGTTCCAGTCGAAGTCACCAGGAATCTGCCGTGTCAGCTGCTGATACGAGTGTGCTCTCCTCTAATTTGACACCAAGCCATCGCTCTGCCGACACACATTCCACAGGGCGCTCGGGCGTCTCCAAATCATCCATAAACAACCCTAAGTTACTCGAGACCGTCGAAGACGCTATTCGGAGATTAATCTTACCAGAGCTAAGTGCTTTGAAGCGGGAACAGAGCAAGCGCGAGACCCGACGGGGTTCCTTTACCTCCACCGCGACCTCCCTGTCAAGGGAGGAAGCGACCCCAGACCGCCGGCGGTCCTCAGGTCAGCGGAGTGATCAGAAGGACAAGCGCAATAGAGAGGCTCGCCATGAATATGCCGACAGCTCACTACACAGCATCAGCGGCGAGTCCATCGATGATGGCTATCACTACGAAGACGAGTCGGTTACCCCCAAGCGCAGCGGCGGCGACTTGCTGAAAACCGCTGCTGCTGGTTCGGCCACGAGCAAGGGTCTATCCCTTGCTGATGACAAGTCTCAGTCCGAGGATCGCAAGCGCGGAGAACGGCGACGTCGCAGGGCTGAGTCATCCCGCAGTCGAAGCATGGGACCAGACCGGTATGCAGAAGAATTTGATGACGACCACATGGTCCCTACACCGCCGATGCCCTTTAAGAGCGAGATTAACGCGTCTGAATTAACACGAACATCTATCCAATCCGCAAATACCGACAGACCTCACTCAGCGACCGAGGAGCTTACCCCCATTCAGAATGTCACTCACGGCTCGCTCTCCGTCACCTCAACCCCGACCCCATCAAGAACCCCCGGCGACCTCGACGACACACTCCTAACACAGCATGCCAATGTCTCACATGGTGACCTAACCGCACTACCAAGGGGCGAAAAGGAATACGAGGAGTATGAGACAAATGAGTTCGGAAGCAAAATCCCAATCGACAACGTTCAATATGACGACGAAGATGCTCATGACGTCTCTGACAATGGCGACTATCCCGACAACGGATACGACAACTCTTATTTCGCTACTCAGGATGTTCCTCCTCCCCTGAAGTATGTCCCGTATCAAGCGGGTGCTCGTGGATTGAGCCCTATCCCTAGTGTTTCCGGCTACACCGATGGCGCTAGCGAACACCAGCCGCGTAACTCCAGGAGCATGCACTCTACAAGTGATGTGTATTCTGCCCTGGAGAGGAGGTCCCCAGAACACCCTCGCAACAGCCGATCCACAGGCTCGCTCAACTCCATGCAAGCAAGAGAGCTAGACCCCATGTCCGCCAGGAGCTCTGGTCTCGATGATAGGAACACGACTTATACCAATGACAGCGAACTCGACCGCGTCACCTCCGGACAGGCCGTGAAAGGTATTGGCGCCAACCCTAAACTCATCCATCCCGCCCTGGGTGTGGAGTCGAATGTGGCGTCGCTTATCGATGGCTCGATGCTTGACCAGTCAGTCCTAACCAGTGGCTCCGGGTACGATTACGGTGGTGCCAGAGACTCTACTCTCTCATACGACGCGAGGTCCTACAGCAGCCGTGGTGCCAGTCCTGTAAAACAACTCACCCGTGAAGTCGAGACTGAGAGACACGCCTCCCCCAGTGCTAGGTCTAACAAGCCGTCGCAAGAGTTCACTGAGTATGATATTGACGAACACGGCCGGAAGGTGCTTCGCACCAAGTCTCCCACGGCTTCGGAAGTGGCCATTACCGCTGGCGCTGTTGCGGCCCTGAAGGCTGCTCAGGGCAAGAGGCAAGCTCCCATCGGAGAGGAGGCCGCGGAGGATGGTTTCCAGCCTGCCGGAGTCTTCCGCAACAAGTCCTTCAAGGAACGTACAATGGAGGGCCACGAGCCTCGCAACACGCCGACCCATAGCATCGACCGACTTGACTATGACGAAGCGCCTAAGATGAGCGCCAGCTTCGTGCCAGATCTGCACAATACGATGCCGGAGTTTGGCTATGTGGATGACGATGTCTTGACTAACCCGTCCGTCGTACATGACCGTCTCGACGGCGAGCGCGGAGATGGACAGATGTCCGGCCGAGCAACTCCCACTCAACGATCTATTGGAGAGTTCCATCAAGATGAGCTGCGCAACAATGCTAGCGGAGCTAGCGGCCACGGTCTTGGCCTTGCCGAAGCGGGTGCCCTAGGCGCCGCTGCTGGTATGGCTGCTGCCCATACTCACAGCCGCGAGCCCAGCCACGATCACGACGAGTGGCAGCGCTCGTCCGAGGACCACAAGAGAGACACTCTGGTCACCAACCCTTACGAGGATGCCAGCCCAATCGCCAATCCAGCCTTGAACGAGAACCTCCTCGGGTCTCGGGGAATGGACGACTCCTATGGTGCTGGATACCACTCAGGCAGCCCTGGCTTCACTCAAAAGTATGACGAGGGCTACATGTCTAACGGCCCTAACCGTACGCCGGATATGGACACGAAGACTGGCACTCTCGATCTTCCTGGTGCTACTCTTGTTGCTCCCAACGGCGAGGACCCTTTCTATGTTCCCAAGGATGCTCGTCACCTCAGCGGCATGTCGCAAGGAATGGCCTCTCCCTTCTACGATGCCGCCACTGGCCAAGGTATTGAGCGCATCGAGAACAAGGACATCGTCGCCCTCATGCAGCATGTGAGTAACTAATAATTCCCCCTGTGACTTCAGTAACTAACAAATCCCTAGCTTATGGTTCGTGATGCTCAGCGAAGTGCCCGCGATACCGAGATCGTCGCGCTCCTCATGAACGCCGCGCTTGAGATGCGGAACTCCTTCCGGGAAATGAAGGACCTTATCCAGGACACCGGAGACGACGTCATCTTCGCCAATGCCGAGAACACTGAGAAGCTCCAGAAGGCCATCAACGGCCCGCGCCCTTACCCCGGCACTGGCTCTCGGTCGATCCAGAGTGCTTCCCAAGTGGACACCATCAACGACGTTGCCGCCAAGAAGAAGAACCTGTGGAAGCGCGCGTTGCAGGGTCTCAGTGCGAAGGGAACCAGCGACCTTAGCCGCATCGAGGACATGCTTATGCAGCTCCTCGGTGAGGTGGATGTTTTGAAGACCCAGACGGCTCCTCCGGTCTCAACAATCGCAGGACGAAGCCCCATCTTCGACAACTTGCAGCCTGATGAACACTATGAGCAGGACCGTGGCTATGAGCCCGAGGGTAACTCGACTGCTAGCCATGCCAGCCAGTCAGGTCACCTGTCCGTCTCTCATTCGAGATCGAAGCTGCGTGATGAGCGCAAGTTCTCAGACAACCGCATCAGTACCGTTCAGGAGCACGAGGAGGAGTACCAATATGACCACCCGAGTCCCGCCGGTGAGCGAACAGACCCCAACCTGTTGACCCCTACTCGGTCCATTGGCAACCTTCAGCGCGGCAGCTCTGTGCCTCTCGACACGCCGCCCCAGCCCTCTGGATCTAATCAACACCCCATGAGCGCTGAAAACACGCCCCGAACTGGCAAGAAGCACAAGGCTAGTGGCTCATCAGGCTGGCTCCCTAAGATCTCCAGATGGTCGGGGACCACTGCCTCAAGCGTGGGCAAGGCCTTCCGTGGAAGTGGTAAGAAGGAGGCCAAGTACGAAGACTACGCTCCTTCTCGCTCTGGCTCTAGCATGGCCTCATACAACGACGAGGACGAGTACGGCCACGACCAGCACAACCAACGCAGCCACCATAATCCTTATGAGGAGGATAAGCTGCACCAGGGATTCTCGGAGCAAAACCCGGCAGGAACCGCGGCCGAGCCCACACTGGACGCAACCGTTACTCGACGTGACAGCAACTTTACTCCCGACGAAGCACCCAAGTACAAGGTTCACAGGAACTCGTTGAACCTTCAGCACCCCCAGCCCAGACCGGGCCAGACGGAGCGATTCCGAAACGCTCTAGAGTACTCGGCACAGGAGTATGACATCCCCATGACGCCGAGGTCGGCTGATTGGGCGGGATCTGCCACCAGCGTGAACCGTCTCCCCCCGAACACCAACCGATACAGCACTGTGTCGTCGGCGGGGGCGCGCGATGCTGAGTACTGGGCATCATCGCCGCCAGGGCCACCGCGACCTCCCAAGGAGCCCGTTGACAATTCCGGTACACGAACACCTCCCAAGGCCAGCCGAATCTCAAAGCTGGCCAAGGGCAGCCCGCTCCAACATCAGAGCGACGAGAGTGGCTATGCCACGATGAGTGGCACACATGCCAGCCAAACCACCAGTAGCCCCAAGCCGGAGAACCGAAACCTCAGCACTGCTCTTGGTGTTCCTACCCGAAAGCCTAGTGGGCCCAGGGCGATGACTCCAAGGAGCGCTGAAAGGGAGGCTGCGATTGAGGCCGCAAGAGAGCGAAGACGCAAGAGAGGTATGTTACTCTGATTAACTTTGGACATACACATGACTAACTTGAGTAGATACATTTGGCAGCATTGCCAGCCACCACAGCCAACAAAGCGAACTGTCTGATGACACGGACACCTTTTAGAGATGGTACGACGGCGTCGCACGACACTGGCAGGTGGATTCTCACCTGCTCTGACGTGTCAACCTCTTATTACTTCTGAACTGTCACAACTCATTGAAGGATTGCTCGAGTGTAAAATGCTTGTGAATTTTGGGACGGATATGCTTTTACAACATTGAAGAGACGCCTGTGGACTGCAACAATATGGCAGGGGGAAGTTGAAAAAAGCAAGTGGCGAGGCAACTTGCTCAAGAAAAATAATAAAAGCTCGAAAGAACCGGGGAATCAGGAAAGATGGAGGGAATACCCCAACAAAAAAAAGGGAAGAAATCATTGTGGAGGAACATTTACGGAGGAACACTTGCAGATGAAGGGCTTGCTCTAATTCTTGACGACGACATGACATGGCTACTATCTGGTTTCAGAGCGGTACTTCACATTTCGGCTGGCATTTGGTTGGATTTCATGATGAAAGCAGAGTGGGAATCACGGCCCACGGGCGAGCGTCGCGGAGTTATCGCTCAGGGAGACCCCTCAAAGTTAGGTAACCTTAGGCTAGTTGTAGTTATGTGAGATACCATATTGGTTATAATGGGGGAACTTGGTTGAGTGGAAATGAATTGAAAGAGCGTTGAAGACGGCGAATTGGTTGATGATTTATATCTTACAAGTGAAGCAAAGTTGGTGAAAGTGAGGATCCACGGCTGTCAGTGTGAGGCGTCGGCTTAACTCCGACGTCGGTGGCTTGGGTCGAGTTATCTCAGCTTACCTACCTCAACTAGTGTGGCTGCCGCCGAGTGGACTCATCATCGAATATTCCGTCGCGACCGCTCCAGGATGAAATGTCTGACAAGCTCATGATCTGCCATGCGGCCCGTCCAATTCGAATTGAGTAACGACGAGGTTCCTCCTTCGTCATTCCGCACTTTGACCCATCCGACTTTTTTGTGTGTGAGATAACCGAAAACCAGGCCCAATCGTCAGTCAGCCTAGTCTACGCATCCAACGTCTCTCCCGGTCCATGGAGCCGCGCTGAGCTTGAGTGAGCTCGTCGGCATACCTAGATCCGTCGAATCGGCGAAACTGAACCATGGCGGCGGACGTGAGAAGAGAAACGAAGCTCGCGGCGGAAGCGTCTTCGGGACAGGCCAAGAAGCCCGGCGCCAGCCACGACTACAAGGGCTTCGTGGCGGGCGTCTTCAGCGGCATCGCCAAACTCACCGGTAAGGGACACAAGCTGTTCACGTGGAAGAGCTTGCTTGCTAACGTGGCGTTTCGACCAATTCTAGTTGGCCATCCCTTCGACACCGTCAAGGTCCGGCTGCAGACGACAGACGCGGCACGCTTCAGCGGCCCTCTGCAGTGTCTCCTCCAAACGGTGCGCAACGAGGGCTTCGTCGGCCTCTACAAGGGCGCCACACCGCCGCTCGTCGGGTGGATGTTCATGGACTCGGTGATGCTGGGGTCGCTCAACGTCTACCGGCGGCTGCTCTCGGAGCACGTCTTCGACGTCCAGCCCGCGGCGATGCCGTCGACGGTGCCGGCGGCGGTCCCCACGGCGGCGCTCTCGTCGCCCGGCGCGCGGACGTCGCTGCCGACCTACGGCCACGGCATCGCCGGCATCATGGCCGGGTGCACCGTCAGCTTCATCGCGGCGCCCGTCGAGCACGTCAAGGCGCGGCTGCAGATCCAGTACGCCGCCAACAAGGCCGACCGGCTGTACGCGGGGCCCGTCGACTGCCTGCGCAAGATCTACGCGCGCCACGGCGCGCGCGGCGTCTACCACGGGCTGTCGGCCACGCTGCTGTTCCGTGGCTTCTTCTTCTGCTGGTGGGGGAGCTACGACCTGCTCTCGCGATACTTGCGCGCCAGCACCGACCTCGGCGCTCCGGCCGTCAACTTCTGGGCCGGCGGCCTGAGCGCCCAGGTCTTCTGGCTGACGAGCTACCCGAGCGACGTGGTCAAGCAGCGCATCATGACGGATCCGCTGGGCGGCGGGCTGAACGACGGCGTGAGGAGGTTCCCGCGGTGGAAGGACGCCGCTGCCGCCGTGTATCGCGAGGGCGGCTGGAGGGGATACTGGCGGGGGTTCGTGCCGTGCTTCTTGCGCGCGTTCCCGGCGAACGCCATGGCCTTGGTGGCGTTTGAGGGCGTTATGCGATCGTTGCCGTGATGGGGAGGGCCGGTTGGTTCTTCACAATCACACATACCCCTTTTGTAAATCAGCTAGAGAAGCCTTCTTCGGCAGTGGCAAGCATCTTAGATCAATTCACACAACACATCACAACTCAGACGAACAAGAAAATGACACAGGGGGTATCGTCTCTCAACGGAGAAAACACCAAGTGGTGCCACACAAATGGCTGGATCTATTGGCCAAGTCCTAAACTTTTTCCGGTTCCAATTCACCAACCCATTCCTGCGCCTGCCCAATGCAATGCAACCGTTTACTCGTCATCCTCCTCAGCCTCGTCGTTGACGACGTTGAAGAACTTGAGCTCGTAGACGCCGCGCGAGGTGGAGACGACGCGGAGCCAGTCACGGAGCTGCTGCTTCTTGAGGAACTTCTTGGTCCTGCGAGCGCGCACAAAAACGAGTCAGTACGATTGCGGGCCTCCAGATAGCTAAGGGGAAGCCGGGGAAACCACGTACAGGTACTTGAGGTAGCGGCCGGACAGGTCGTTGTGGGCAATGATCTCGATCTTGCCCTCGCCCTGCTGGGTGATGGTGACGGCATCGCCCAGGTTGTTGGTGCGGCCCTCGACCTTGATGCGGTCCTGGAGGAACTTCTCGAAGGCGGCGACGTCGAAGATCTTGTCGCTCGCGGGCTGCGAAGCGTTGATGATGAACTGTTGCACACTAGCGTTAGTCCTCCTAGTCCAATTCCACACCCAAACTCCCACATCGAGTCTTGCAAGACATCTTCGCAGTCGTCGTTGTCGTAGTCGTCTTCGTGGAGAGAGAATCGTATCGTAACGTACCTTCTTGGTCTGCTTCTGGGCCTTGCCCGCCTTCTTCTGCTGAGATGACACTTAGCCTACTGCATTTTCGCGGCACCTCGCTGCGACGAGCGTCGCAGGGGGCCTACAGCAAAGCGGTGTCATGTACGTACAGTCTGAGGAGCCATTGTGAATGTGAGTGTGTGGGTGGTGAAGTACGCAAAGAGATCTAATCCTGCGCCTGAGAGAGGGAATGGAGAGAGAGAGAGAAAAGTGTTTGAGGTTGTGGTGATGCGTGCTGTGAATTTTCGGCCACAATTCTCGTGGGGTAGCAAAAATGGCCAGAAATTAGGGTTGCGCCGGAATAACTGACGGAACCCCGCCGGACGTTGCGTTGGACATTCAGATAAAGTATATTAAAGTCAGGTGCGGGCTCACGTGATAGCCGCCCTCAACATCCCGTGTTAGTGGTACCTTCAATTCCACGACCATCTCTTTAGGAGGTTGTCATACATCTGTAAACAGAAAGAAAATGTGTGAACTGTAACAATTGCTGCACCAAAAACCTACCTCTAAAACCAAAAACAATATGAACGCTGTCATTTTTCATGTTCCTTATCTATTCCTTCTACCTTCTTCGTCTGCACGAGGAAGCCGATTGGCTAGTTCACCTTCGACGCCTGATTACTTCTAACCTGGGTTAAAGTCTGCGCTCTCCGTGGCTACATACATCCAACATGTTCAAGGGGGACGTACTGTCGTGTGCATCTATCTCTAAGTCGAAACTATTTCTTAAAATCATATGTGGGAACGCCGTGTCACTTACCACCAATTAGTCGATCCAGTCTAACTCATCTGGTTCAAACAAAAACAGTACCAGCCAATCTTATATACTTGTTCATGCTTAGCTCAATGGTGTACACATTTCATTCGTCACCGAACCTGCAGCATGGACTGAGCAATAGATGGAGCAACGTGTTTTGATATGTAAGTTGGTGCTCAAGTCAAGGGTCTCAGCCTTGAGATGAAAACAACACCCACGACTATCTATCGAAGCTCATTTTTAACAACAATCTCCTCCAACTTCTCACAGCCACTTAGTTCACCTTCTTAGATACCTTGATGGACTTGACGGCTGATGGCTTGTTCACCTTCACTTCGGCCTCCTTCTCGTCATCGTCGTCATCATCCTCCTTCTCATCGTCGTCATCATCGTCCCCCTCGTTCTTCTTAGACGCCTGATCCTCGGCGTTCTTGCAGCCCTTGAAAATCACCTTTGGCCACGATCGATTGTTCTCTTCGACTTCCTTGGAGTTGGGCTTCTTGGCCTCGGTCTGGTTGAGCCTGTTCACGTTTCTGTCCCCGAACTCTTTGTTGTTCTGGAAGTTGACCTTGATACGGTAACCCAGAGACAGCTCATTGTCGTTCTCGGCCGCACCCTTGGGCTGGTACTCAGGCTGGACTGGCCCTCTGTTCTCCTGGTTGTTCACCACCGGCTGTTCGACCTCATTCTTCTGGACTGGGGCCGCGGTCTTGCCACTGCTCACTAGCCCAAAGCCCGCCTTACTCCAGGCGATGTCCGCTTTCTCCTGGGCCGCGTCTGCCTTCTCCTGGGCCTTGTCCGCCTTTCTCTGGGCCCTGTGTGCCCTGGTGTTTGTTAGAATCTCGCGGAGTGATGTATCGCCAGTTACGAAGCGAGTTTTGCGCTTCTGCATTCGACCCAGGCTATCCTGAGGTTGAGCAGTTCGCTCCTCCTTGCGGCCCAGGCTATCCTGAGGGTGAGCAGTACGCTCCTCGTTTCGACGCTTCCACCACATCCCGAAGTCAGTCTCGTTCATACGGCCTTTGGGGGCTTTAGGATCGGCGGGGAAGGGTCCTGTAGGTACCTCCAAGTTAAGAACTTCAACGAGGCGGGGCGATCTCTTTCCCCAGTGATTGGGGCCGAACTCCCGCTGAAGGACCCATTCCCTCACAGTTCGCTCCTCCATGCCATTGTTCTCAACGGCTCGGGGCGAGGCCTGCAGGATGGGGGAGGCGATGACCCCGACCAGGAGGGTGGACAACAGAGCGACAACGTTGCGCATTTTGGAGTTTTGGGGGAGGGATGAAGTGGAATGGTTTGTTTGTGTGCCAGAGGTGAGGAACTCAAGGCCGTCAAAGCGGTGTTTATATAGACGGGGAGGCGGGCGGATCGAACGCCTGAATGACGAGTATCCTCCAAGGTCGACATTGCGTTATCAACACACGCGAAGCGAAGAAGGTGAGAATTGGCGCGTTGGTGACGCTATAACCCAACGAGATGCGACCTGGCGGTTAATACGGGTGGCAATGGTGAGGCATGTGTGGGCCGGTATGAAGGTTGTACCGGATTTCGCGCCGAGTTTGGGCCTCAACCTTTTGGATATCAACCTTCTTTTCGCGCCATGAGCGCGCATAGTCCGAACGTTTCTTTCCAGAAAGGTTCTCCTTGTATATGTGTCAAGAACTATTGCAGCGGGTCGATGAACAGAGCCATGACGAACCATGGTAATCCTCATCATCCAAACTATTAGGAAACCATAAGATCCAAATTGCATTCGAGTCAAAAGCATTAACATAAACATAAACACTGCTGTCATGGTCCAGAGCAACTGAAATCCGTCCTCAGCAAATCCAAACTCATCCATATCGTTACACATGATAACACATATCTCATCAATACACAGCATGAAACGAAGAACCTTCTCTCCCCGTTCAGCCGAACAATTTCTTGAATGCCGCCTTGATTCCTCCCGGCTTCTTCTCGTCCTCCTTGTCCCTGGCCTTTCGTCGTTCCTGATGTCTTGCCTTGCGAGCCGCATCCTCCGGTGGGGTCCTGGAGGCCTCCTCATCCCTCTCCCTTGGGGGTCTAGATGACCTAGACGGTCGCGAGGGCCTCTGCGAGTCGGTGACAGGATCGCTGCGAGTCCTATGAGCCCTGACGCGAGGCTGAGGCTCTTCCGCGGGTTGCCGAGTGTGTCTATACTTCGTACGCGTTGTTGACGCGCGCTTGAGAGGGTCTCGGATCGGCGGTTCCTCAAACGGCTCGAGAGATGGCTCCTCTCGGGGCGGCGGCGGCGGAGTGTTGCCGACGACCCCCTGGGAATTCCTCACGTCAAAGAACCTCTTCTCGGGCAGAGCGGGCTCCTCTCGCGCAGTAGGCGGTCGTTCTCTCAAGTCTTCGGTTTGGTTGCGGTTCGAATGACTGTGACGACGAGAGCGGCGGTGCCTTCGCTCTGGTTGAGGCTCAGGCCGAGGCTCGGATTCCGCCATCGGCTCGACTTCAGGTTCCTTGCCCTTGCTTTCTTTGGCGCCAGCAGGTTCACGCCTGCGTTCCGAGTCCCTGTCCCTTGTCCGGCGTTCGGCGGTCCGATCAGCCTTTCGTTGGTCGTGGGCAGCCTGCTCCTCTGCTGTTCGATGCCGTCTCCCAGAGCTTCCAGAGTCGGCGGAGAACCCACTGTCTTGTCGCTTTGGGGTTCTTGGCGGTGTGCCCGAGCCAGAGCTGTCGGGCTGACGGCGGTGCGAGTGAGTGCCGTGGGACGAGCGCCTCGTGTTATCCCTGCCTTCTTCCTCGCTGCGGACGCTGCGGACGCTTCGAGTTTTGGGTTCATTCTCGCTGCGGACGCTGCGCGACTTGGGCTCGTCCTCACTACGCACACTGCGAGACTTGGGCTCTTCCTCGATACGTACACCTCGAGGTCTGGGTTCCTCCTCGCCGCGCTGACGACGGGGGCGCAGTTCGTCCTCGGTGCGATTCCTGCGGCGCCTTCTCTCATCCTCGCCCCGGGTTCTGTCGTCACCACGAGGTCTGTCATCATCGCGTGGTTTGTCATCACCGCGAGGTCTCTCCTCACCCCGTGGTCTATGAGATCTTGCTTCGTCCTCACCACGAGAGCGGCGTTCTCTCCCTTCCTCCTCTTCCTCGCGACTTCTGCCCGAGTGGTGAGAGTGAGAATGGCGGCGCCTGCGACGTCTCTCTGGGTCTTTCGATGATGAGCCAGAATCTCTGCTTCTGTCGTCTGCAAACAAGTCAGCAACGGACTTGTGAAGTTCTTCATGCTCGTCCTCGAAGCTCCTCCGTGAATTAGAAGCAACTGGGGAGTAGTAGTCCTTCGAATCCATCATCGTCTGATGTTCCAGATTAGGAAAACCCTGCTGGTCCCGTTGATTGAAAGGTGGTGGGCTGACAGGGGGGCTCAGAGCTTCGGCTGCCGCGTAGATAACCACCGCCGCAGCGACTGTGTCCTCCGCGCGCTGAATAGACAAGTTGCGTTTTCGTCGGAGGGTATGAGCTCGCTGTACGTTTATCATATCTGTGTCAGGTATCACGATGCCAGGAGTTGGAGGCCTAGGTGTTGCCTCAGTGGGCGACGTAGGGGCCGGCAGAGGAGCCTCTCTCTGCCGGGCCACGTCTTTCACAGCAGTAGCTGAGTATCTAAGATCCATGCGGGCCGGTGCCTTAAAACGAAACCCTTCCTCAGCTGTAGTAGCACTGTGCTTGAAGTCCGGGCGGACAGGTGCTTGGGAACGAAATCCTTCCTCCGTTGTAGTAAAACTATGCTGGAGATCTGGGCGGACAGCTGCCTTAGATGACTCGCCTTCAGACGGAAAAGCACGATGTCTTAAAACGGGTCTGCTTGCAACCGCTCGGCTTGCCACGGGTATGAAGATGGGTTCCTTCGTGTACACTTCCGTCCCTGGACGTGGTCTCACAGGACGTGAAAGTTGACGCTGTTGAGTGCTTAGGGAACGAGACGGCTCGTTGTGAGAAAAGTCCCTAGGGACCCAATCTCCCTGCATCGGTTGTTTGCCGGGGCGACCTGGGATCGCAGTAGCACCTGCAGCACCCGCTGCTAAGCCCTCTCGTGAAAGAGGGAGACCCCTAGGAGCACTGTGCGAAGTTTGGACGGACTTCTGGGAGGTCTCTGCCTTCGGAGGGTCATAGACTGTGGGAGTCTTTTCAACCATGAGCGGCTTCAACGCAGCTGGATGACCTTCGGTCACGTCATCGGAAGCTGTGTCCGTATCTTCATCCACAGAGTGTCGCTCAATGTCAATTTCACGAGTGAGAGGCTTGACAGGCTCCCCAAATTTATTATCAGGTAGCTGCTGTGGAACAAGTCTGCGGGGTTGAAAATGTTCCACCCCGAGAGCATCGTCGAGCATGGTAGCGTGGGCGGGCACGTTCCTGGCAAGGTCATCGGGTTGCGCCTCTCGTGAAATTGGATGCCGCTCTTCCTGTGGCTGGAGAGTTACGGCATGTTCAGGAGCTGCTACCATGGAGAACCCTTGACCACCAAACTCCTCCTCATCAGATTCGGAGTCGGACACAGCTTCGAGTGTAGCAGAATCGTCACGGCCTAGAGTGGCAAGTTGTTCAGGGGTCGGTACCACCAAAGGTCTTTGATCGTCATCACCCTCATCAGACTCAGAGTCGAATTCGGCTTCTGGTGATGTAGGGTCGCCTCGGCTTGCAGCCATGACTTGTTTGGGCACCGCGTCAACCAAAATGCCTTGATCGCCAAGGTCCTGATCAGACTCAGAGTCAAGCTCGGCTTCAGGCGTCACAGAACCACAGGCTAGAATCGGTGTCATGTCATTGTCGATATTGTCGATGGGTTCGTCTTCTTCGTGTGGCTCGGTCTTAGTGACGATAGCCTTCTCGACACCTTCTGGAATCGTATCCGAAACTGTGGGCCTTTCGGGTCTGGCCTGCTGTATAATCTCTGCAGCTTCATCAAGATCCGTATCCAAGTCGTCTGAGAACGTGATTTCATCGTGTGGTCGAAGTTCGGCGGCCTCGTCGACAATAGCTTGCTTAGTCGATTCTTCGATCTCCGAGAAGACCTGGTGGTCGGAGAGAGGGAGGCCACGGCTTTCGCTACCCTTTGCAGCTTCTAAGAGAGCCTCGTTGTCGGCCTCTGGGCTGCCGTCTCTGAGGTCACTGGGAGGAAGCATAGGGATCTCGATGGGATTGCCAGCCTCCAAGGGGGCTTGTGGTGGTTCGACAGCGCTTTTGGAGGACTCGCTTTCCAAAGACTTGTGGGGTTCAGTCCAATTGAAGACAGGGCCATTGTCTTCAATGTCTTGTTCGAGCTGCTGAGGAGGTGGTAGAGCGGGAGCAACGTGATCTGAAGCATTGGCTTGCTCCCTTTCATCGACTTCACTGGATTCGTCGGAGTCGTCTTCCTCCTTCTTGACTAGCTTTCTAGCCATACCGACGCTTATTAAACGGGCATGAGCCGCATCTCCGTCTTCACCAATCTCTGGATGAGGAGATATCGTTTCAATAGGGTTCTCCAGGGCAGGTTGATCAAGCTCTGCGATGGCTTTCTTCTCAGCCGTTTCTCCTTCTTCTTCGGAATCTGAACTTGGACATTCGTTGGGTAAGACCGGCTTCGAAATATGATACAAACTAGTTGGATCTGAAGCAATTTGATCGTCAGAGATGGTGGTCTGGTGTGCGTTGGCCAGTTCAGGTGCTGTCTCGATAAAATCAGTCCGAGGCACACCCGAAGAAGACCCCTCGATGGCAAGGTCGTTCTCATCAGTGCCTTCAGCCGCTGGGGTTGCTGGGAGATGGTCGGAGACGACCGCTGGTTCCCCAGCTTCGGAGGCAGCTTCGGAAGTAGCATTGTCAGCATGAATAGAGTCTTCTGCCACTTTCTCATCGGAAGGTGAACGAGGGAGGTCAAGTGGTTCTGGGAACTGAGATGAAGATGCCTCCGCTGGAGTGTGGAATTCGGTTTCGGTAGTCTCGATTTCTGGCGGTGACGGTACGGAAGGACTTCGTAGTTGTTCGGGTTCTGAGGTTTCGTCATCCTCGGCGCCGATGATGTCTTCCAGCACAGCCTTGTCTGAAATCATCGTTGCATGATCAACCATATCCTCGTCAGGGACCGCCTCCGCGGGCTCATGGGCGTGTGGCTCCTCCGGTGTGCGCAATTCTTCCGGTAATTCTTGGACGTCGTCCGAAGCGGGCACGCGGGAAGCGAGGTCTTTCTGCTCATGCTCTGAAGTGGCGGGCGTCTTCAGCGTCTCAAGTCTCTCTGGAGTCTCGGCAGTGGCCTCAACCCGTGAGAACAAAGGCAACGGTCTCAAATTGTCGGGAATGCCCTCAGTAGTCTTTTCACCCTCCGAGGTGTCAGCAGGGATAGGAGCAGTGTCATGGACGTCATCCTTAGAGTCAACCCCGATATCAAGACTGACAGTGTCGCTTTGAGGCTCGATTGGCTTTGTGGGCTTTTCTGGCTCCGGTTCTTTGACTTCGAACTCCACAACAGAGTCACTGACGTTGGCGACCACAGGGTTTTCTATCAACTCTCGGGGCGCTTGTTCTTCCACATCGGACTCGGAAGCTTCATCCGCCTCATGCTGCAGTCCAGCAGCAACGACGGGATCTTCCGTTGGCTTAGTTGGTGCTTGCTCCTCAATGACTTCAGAGCGCAGGTCCGCAACTGCAGCCACTGAATCTCGTTCAGGAGCTTTGTCATCCGGTGAGTCGGCTAGATCTTGCGACGGCGATGAGTCTGTGATTTCGTTCTCCTTCTTGGCTGGGGCCTCAGAAACCTCGTCATCTTTCAGCTGTACAGCTGTCTCGGTCTGATCAGACTGGACATCGGCGAAGTCGACATCTACTAATGGCTCGGAAAGCACTGTTTGTACCACCTTGCCATCAGCTTGATCCGTCTTGCTCTCTTCATGATGAACATCTGCCTCAGGGAGCTGGACCTTGGCCTCGGGTGCTGGTAGCACAGGAGGCGAGTCCTCGGCTGAGTCAAGGGGCTCATCTTTGTTGTTGGCATGATGAGACAACGGCTCGTCTGTGACGATAGTTGGCAGAGGGGTATGAACCTCGGCAGATTCATCTCCTTCGTGATGCGCTTCTGGGGTCTCGGCAATGATCTTGTCGCGGACTTCAGTGCCATCCTCAGGTAGATCAGGAGTGTCGACAGGAACGTCAGAGGAAGCTGCTTGAGTTCCAAGGGCAGTTTCTAACAGTCCAACTGACAAACGATCAGTCTCCTCATGCCCGGAGTGGTCCTGGTCGTCGATATCGGCATGCGGAATGACTGGACGTTTCAAGGCAAGTTCTCTCTCAGCCTCATCCGGTTGAGAAGAGACTTCCCCTACCATGTTTCCCACTTCCATGGAATGTTCCTCCGCATCATCTTCATCCACCTCTTTGTTGTCTTCCAGAACCTTGGCGATTGGTTCTGGGGGCTCAAGACTAACGCTCACAGCATCATCCTTTGGCTCTGTGATTACTTCGTTCGCATTCAGGCCTGAACTCGGCTCATCCAAATCAGGCATCGTGTTTTCTGTGACAGTTTTATCACCCATTTCGGGGCTTGGAGCGCTCTCAAGCTCCTCCATAACTTCCTTTTTCTCCCTCGCGAGTTCAGCCACCTCTGGCTGGACCGCTCGATCATTAATGACAGTGGTAGGTTCTGTCCCTTCGTGGTTGCGGTATGTCTCATGCTGCTCCTGGGTATCGTCTGAATGTAAAGCCAAAACACCGTGGTCCGAATTGTCATATAACTCCGTAGTGGAAACTCCCAAACGTCGCGGAAAATCAAGAGGGGTATCGTATAATGAATGGCGGTCCTCACCTTTTTTCTCCTGCTTCTTATCTTCGCCTGGAATTGGACCTAGAGTGTCTTTACTCTCTTCTACCTCTGCGGCCTTGGTTTCGTCTTCACTCTTCTTCTCTGCTTCCGCTGCTTTTTCTGGTTTAGACTTAGGAGCTGGTTCGTCTTGAGGCTCGTCGGATGGCTTGGCCTCCTCGGACTCCGGTGTAGGCGCTCCTTCGGCTGGCTTAGCATCGTCCTTCGGAGCGGGTAGTTCTTTGTCGTCAGATTTGTCATCGGCTTCTATCGCGATAACAGGTGCCTCCTCGGCGGGCTTGGTGTCGTCCTCAGGTGCCTTTGTAGCATCGGCTAGCTTGTCATCAGTGGCAGGGGCATCATTGACCGCTCTCTCTTCAGTTTCAAGGGCATCTTCAGCAGCAGGCGGGGCCTCCTCAACTGGCTTTTCGTCGGAGGGAGCCGCTTCTGCGGGTTGTTTCTCAGACGCGAGAGCTTCTTCGGCTTGATTGTCCTCCTCGACGGGATTGTCTTCAGGAGGAGGAGCTTCTTCAGTTGGCTTGTCGTCAGTGGCAGGCACATCTTCTGATGGCTCTTCTTCAGCCGGCTTGGCTTCTTCTTGGGGCTTATCGTCCGCTGGGGGGGTCTCATCGGCAGGCTTCTCCTTCTCTTCCGGAACAGGCGGCGCTTCTTCAGCTGGCTTTTCGTCAGTTGCGGGGATATCTTCGGCTGCAGTCATCTCCTCTACAAGGGGCACCTCGTCGGCTGGCTTGTCGTCAGTAGCAGGTGCTTCCTTGTCTGGTTTGGCCTCTTCCTTGGATTCAGGCGGAGCTTCGTCAGCCGGCTTGTCCTCTGAGACAGGAACTTCATCAGCTGACTTGGACTCCTCTTCAGGCTTGTTGTCAGGTTCAGAAGGGATTGGGGCTTCCTTGGGTTCCTCCTCAGCCTTGTTGTCGAGTTCACCTGAGGGGACGGGGGCCTCCTTGGACTTGTCGTCAGGCTCATCCGAAGATACAGGGGTTTCTTCAGAGTTGTTATCGCCACTCTCGACCACGGAAGGGTGAAGGCTCTCAAGCTCCTTGCTTGACTCTGGGTCAGCACTAGGGATATCGTCCTTTGCCTCTTCCTCGACCTTGAGTTTGACTTCGGGTTCTTGAGTCTCGCCATCGTGTCCGTTCACCTGAGTGTTGGTCTCGTCGGCATCAGGTGCCTCGGGCTGGGTACCAGTATCAGAAGCCGAGTCGTCGATTTTGTCGCCCGAATCCTTCGTCAGCTCTGGTTCAAGCTCTTTTTCGGCAGAGTCTTCAGGAGAATCGTTGGTGGGCTCTGCTTCGGGCTCTTTTTCAGCAACAGCCTCAGATTTATCATCTCCAGCAGGCGTTTCGTCAGCGGACTTGTCCTTAGCAGGCATCTCTTCAGCAGACTCCTTTTCAGCAGGCGTCTTTTCGACAGATGTCTCTTCGACAGGCTCCTTTTCGGCAGGCGTCTCTTCGGCAGGCGTCTCTCCGGCAGGCGTCTCTCCGGCAGGCGTCTCTTCGACAGGCTCTTTTTCGATAGGCTCCTTTTCGACAGGCGTCTCTTCAGCAGACTCCTTTTCAGCAGGCGTCTCTTCGGCAGGCGTCTCTTCGGCAGGCGTCTCTTCGGCAGGCGTCTCTTCGATAGGCTCTTTTTCAACAGGCTCCTTTTCGGCAGGCGTCTCTTCAGCAGACTCCTTTTCAGCAGGAGTCTCTTCGACAGGCTCTTTTTTGACAGGCTTCTTTTCGACAGGCGTCTCCTCGGCAGGCTCCTTTTCGGCAGGCTTCTCCTCAGCCAGTTGCTTCTCGGCCGGGGGGTCATCATCCTCTGCCTCAGATTCAATGACGACCTTTTCTTCGGTCTTCTCATCAACAGGATGTTGAGGCTTGTCGTCTTCGGCCACGGGATGTAGTGCTGCCTCCTCGGCTCCTGGATCGGCAACATCACCAGCGTTCGAGTCATCAGGACCCTTGTCGTTCTCCGCATCCGTTGGCTCTGCAAGAGGCTCGGCGGCAGTCGAGTCTTCTTTTTCATCGTCCGACTCAGAATCACCATTCGCAGCCTTCGGTTCAGGTGAAGTCTCGGGAGCGGGAGCGTCTTCAGTCTTGGTAGATTCTTCGAGGGGCTCTTCAGGTGCAGTCACAGACTTTTCATCCTCAACGTCCTCAGTCTTAGCCGGAGGATCGGATTCCATAGTCAGGATTTCAAGCTCTGGAGACTTGCCAGAGTCCTCATCCTCGGTATCAGGATCCACTAGTGTGGCTTTCACTACAGCTGTCTCAGCAGGAGGTGTTTCGTCTTGTGGCTTATCTTCCTCAGGTGGCGACTTTGGTGACTCCTCAACGAGTTTGGTCTGTCCGGCTTCATCTCCAATGTCGTTTGCATCCTGATCGGCTTTTGAAAGATCAGCCTTCTCTACCTCGACGGTATCATCCTGGGAAATGTCTTTCGCGGTTTCAGGTTCAGAAGCTGGCTCAGAGCATGCGTCCTCTGTCTTGATTTCGGCGACAGTGGGCTCAGAATGCGGGGTTGCTTCATCCTGGTTCTTGCTTGGATCTTCAGCGGGCGGCGCATCAGCTGGCTTGTCGTCTTCAGCTTTGCTTTCGATCTCCGTTTCTTTCTTCTCGGAAATAGCCTCTTCGTCAGAGTGCGCCTCTTCAAGCTTGTCTTTTTCAAGGTCGTCTGCCGCTGCAATAGGCTGTTCAGTCGTTGATGGTGCATCTGATTTTGCTTCATCTTCAGGCTTCAAAGCTTCCTCGTCAGATTCCGCATCCTTGGTTGGTGTAGTCTCCTCATCCTTAACTGCCTCGGACTCAGCGGTTGTGTCCTCGGGTACATCATCTTCAGGGTCTGGGGTGGCAGGTTTCTTGTCCCCAACAACGGCTTCCTTGATTGCCTCAGACTCGGTTTTCTTTGGGCCCTCTTCCCTTGACTCATCGGTCGATTCTGGCGCTGAATCATCTGCAGGCTTCTCCTCGGTAGATTTCTCATCCTTTGGCTCAGAGTCGGTCGCTTCCTTCGGTTCGTCATTAGCCGCAGGTTGCTCTGTAGGAGTTTCGACAGGTTCATCCTCCTCCTTAGACGACTCCTCAGGAGCACTAGGAGCAGCCTCGGCGGCCTTGTCCTCGGTGGTTTTCTCGTCTGGCTCAGCCTCGTCTTCCGCGACAAGTTTACCCGAATCCGCAAGAGGTGCAGAATCAGCAGGTGATCCAGATTCGGCGGGAGGCGTAGAGTCAGGCGTTTCCTCCTCCGATGGCTTCTCCTCGACAGGCTTTTCTTCTCCGGGAGGTGTTGTGTCGTCAGCAGCAAGCACAAAATCTGCTGGTTTGTCTGTAGGTTCGTCTTCTTCAGTGGGTTTCGAATCTTCAGCAGTATCGATCGCTTTGTCCTCCTTAGAAGGTTCTTCTGCAGTGTCATGTGCAGGAGGTTCCGCCTCGACAGACTTTTCGTCATCAACAGACTTCACCTCGTCTGTAGAACCAACATCCTTTGCAGGAGGTGCAGTCTCAGCAAGCTCGTCAGCCTCAGAGGGCTTGTCATTTGGCTCAACGGACTCGTCCCCTACTTCCGCGGGCTTCTCTGCTTCCATAGGCTTGTCGTCTTCGGCAGGCTTGTCATCTGACTTGCCAGTCTTATCATCTACTTCAGCAGACTTCTCTGGTTCGACAAATTCGCTGTCTGGTTTGATGGCCTTGTCCTCCGCCTCGGCAGACTTCTCTTCAAGCTTGTCGTCTGAATCGGTGGGTTTATCTTCGGCTTCCACAAGCTTCTCGTCTTCGGCATGCTTATCTTGTGCCTCGACAGACTTTGCCTCTTCGGGGTCCTTGTTGTCTGGTTCGACGGACTTATCCTCTACCCTAGCAGACTTGTCCTCGGCAAGTTTTTCGTCTGACCCAGCCTTCTTCTTCTTTTTCTTGTCCTTCTTGGTCATTTTTGACAGAAGTGGCTCAGGAACAGATGGCGAGGGGTCAGATTGATCAGGGGCAGAGGTATCAGCAACCTCTTCTTCGACAAGAGGCTTGTCTTCGACCGAGTTGTCCTCAGCAGGCTTGTCTTCGACAGCAGGCTCGTCTTTGACAACAGGCTCGTCTTCGGCCGACTTGTCCTCAGCAGGCTTGTCTTCGACAGCAGGCTCGTCTTTGACAACAGGCTCGTCTTCGGCCGACTTGTCCTCAGCCGCCTTGTCTTCAACAACAGGCTTGTCTTCGGCAGACTTGTCTTCGACAGCAGGTTCGTCTTCGACAAGAGACTTATCTTCAGCAGACTTGTCTTCGACAGCAGGCTCATCCTCGACAACAGGCTTATTCTCAGCCGCCTTGTCTTCAACTGGTTTGTCTTCAGCAGACTTGTCCTCTACAGCAGCCTTGTCCTCAGTAGGCTTTTCTTCAGCAGGCTCGCCTTCGACAGCAGCCTTGTCCTTAGCCGCCTTGTCTTCAACAACAGGCTTGTCTTCGGCAGACTTGTCTTCGGCAGACTTGTCTTCGACAGCAGACTTGTCTTCGACAGCAGACTTGTCTTCGACAGCAGACTTGTCTTCGACAGCAGACTTGTCTTCGACAGCAGACTTGTCTTCGACAGCAGACTTGTCTTCGACAGCAGACTTGTCTTCGACAGCAGACTCGTCCTCGACAGCAGGCTCGTCCTCGACAACAGGCTCGTCCTCGGCGGGTTTGTCGTTTGATTCGCCCTTGTTCTTCTTCTTCTCCTTCTTAGCCTGCTTTGTCAAAAGAGTAGAGGGAGTCGGTGAATCAACAGATGGTTGGTCGAGAGCGAGTGCTTCGGGTGTATCGACGGACTTTTCCTCTGCCTCAGCAGCTTTGTCTTCAGGTTCGACGGCCTTGTCTTCGGGTTCAGTAGATTTTGTTTCTTCCGCATCATTGATGTCTGGTTCGACAGACTTGTTGTCTGCGTCAACAGGCTTGTCCTCGGCAGGCTTGACTTCTGATTCGGCCGACTTGTCTTCCACCTCGACTGACTTGGCCTCTTCAGCTGGCTTGTCTTCGGATTCGACGGATTTGTCCTCTGCATCCACAGGCTTGGCTTCTTCAGCAGGTTTGTCGTCTGGTTCGACGGGCTTGTCCTCTACCACGACTGGCTTCTCGTCCTCGGCAGTCTTGTCCGCTTCGAAAGGCTTGTCTTCTACCTCCGGAGACATATCTGCTTCGAGGGTCTTCGCATCCTCGACAGACACGACCTCTTCGGAAGGCTTGTCGTCTTCAGCAGGCTTGTCGTCTTCAGCAGGCTTGTTGTCGTCAGCAGGCTTGTCGTCTTCAGCAGGCTTGTTGTCGTCAGCAGGCTTGTTGTCGTCAGCAGGCTTGTCGTCTTCAGCAGGCTTAACGTCTCCAGCAGGCTTGTCGTCGTCAGCAGGCTTAACGTCTCCAGCAGGCTTGTCGTCGTCAGCAGGCTTAACGTCTTCTGCAGGCTGGTCGTCTTCCGCTGGCTTGACGTCTTCTGCAGGCTTGTCGTCCTCAGCAGGCTTGTCGTCCTCAGCAGGCCTGTCGTCTTCTGCAGGCTTGCCGTCTTCCGCTGGCTTAACGTCTTCAGCAGGCTTAACGTCTTCTGCGGGCTTATCGTCCTCCACGGGCTTGTCATCCTCCGCAGGTTTGTCGTCTCCCACAGGCTTATCACCGGATTTGTCATCATCTGCCGGTGTAGCGTCTTCTGCGGGTTTCGATTCCTCAGCTGCAGGCGCTTCTACTGCGGGTGCATCCTCGGTGGGCGTGTCCTGCTCCGGTGCTTCGGCGACGGCTTCCGCGAGTTTTGAATCCTCAGCTGGAGGTACGTCTTCTGAGGGAGGGGTCGGCACATCATCTTTCGGCTTGTCTTCAACCTCGGTTTCCGGAGCCGTGGTCGCTTTCTCGCCTTGAGCCTCAGCGGGAGCTTCCGGTTCAGCTTCCGGGGCTGTGACAATCTTGTCGACTTCCTCGTCAGGCGTGGAATCGGGTGGCGCGTCGGCTGATTTCTCTTTCTCAGCGTGATGAGACTTCGACTTGCTTTTGGACTTGGAGACGGCTTTGGCGGCCTTCTCTTTTTCGGCCTTCTCTTCCTTCTCTTTCTTGTCTTTCTCCTTCTTGCCCTTCTTCTTGCCCTTCTTACTCTTCTTCTTGTCCTTTGCGGTAGTTGTGGCGTCTTCAGTCTCTTCGTCAGGAGTCTCCTCTTTGGATGGTGTAGCATCTTCGGTAAACTTCACTTCCTTCACAGGCGGTGATTCTTCAGCAGGTGGCTCTTCGGCGGGTGGCTGTACTTCAACGGATGGCTCGTCCTTGGGCGGTTCTTCCTTTGGTGGCTCATCCTTTGGTGGCTTTGTCTCTGGTGGTGGCGCTTCTTCAGAGGGTTTGTCTTCCACCGCGGGCGTCTCGTCCTTTGGGGGTGAATCTTCTTTGGTTGTCAGCTCCTCTGGTTTCTCCTCGGTGGCGGCTTTGGCGTCACTATCGGTCGGTTCTTCTGAAGCACCTTTCTCTTCGGGTTCAGCCTTCTCCTCTGCCTCGGGCTTCACCTCCGCAGCGGGTTCCTTCTCTAGGGCAAGCGTCTGTTCTGTGACGGATTCCTCCTTGATGTCGTTCTTCTCCTCGATTACTGGCTCCTCCTCTGCTGACTTTGCCTCTTCTTCCGGTTTCTCATCATTACTGTCCTCCGCAGGTGGTGGCGGAGGCGGTGGAGGTGGTGCGGAAGCGGGAGGTAATGAGTCTGACTTCTTGGCCTTCTTTTTGTCCTTCTTCTTGGTCTTCTTCTTGTCCTTCCTGGACGATGGCGCAGGCAGCTCTGACGCCACCGGCGGCACTCTCATGAGCGGATCATTTTGCCAATCACGACCTATTCACATGCGGTCAGTAAGGTTGAACCGGACACCGCAGAAAAAACAACAGTTTACTCACCTTGTCCAGCAGGATCTGGGTCGACTTCTGAATCTGATGGTTCCGGCTGATAGTATTGCACATTTGAAAAGTCAGAGACCTGTACAGAGTCCCAAAAATTAGTCCTAAACGGACAGTATTCGATGCCAGGACCGGTACTCATACTTTCTTTTCCCTGTCTTCTTCTGACATGACGTAAAATGGAGAAAAAAATCGGATGCTGGGGGAGCGACTCTATTATCTCAAGACTCCTCGCTCCTTGCAGATGCACCCGTCAGGCGATCGGGTAGCTGCAGTAGGTCCGCCAAGCGGAACGTCAGATCTCTCGGATCCTGAGGGCTGTCAACGCACGACGATTAGGGATTTGGGGGGGGGGGGGGGTCGGAGGCGGGATGGATGGGGGCGTCACGCGGTCCGACAGCGCAGCAACGGCAGAAACGAGCTTAGGTATGGGTACACAAAAAAGAAAAAGAAAATGGGATTGGGTATCAGAGACAATGTGCGTGAGATGCAGGGCTCGGATCATAACGGGCGAACGGGTGGGAGGCCGGGAGAGGTCATTGACGAGGGCGTCTGGACTCTGGACAACTGGGTTGTTGCAGTTGGATCCGTGTATTTCTGGGCGTCGACGCGGACTCAGTTGGATGGGATGGGATAGGATGGGTCCATTCTGTCGCAACAGCTCGACTATGAAAAAGCATGCAGGCCTGACAGACTAAGGCAGAGACCCAGTCGATAAGTCTGTACAGCGCCCCTGCTCGCTTGATCGGTGACGACAAAAGCCCACGGGCCCAAGTGATGAAGATCGTGCCCATGCGCAATTGGCCCACGCAGCAGGCCAGCACCAGCCAGCAGCACTGGCGCCACGTCGCCGGGGCAATTGGGCTCAGAGGCGAGAGACGGCGCGGGACGAGAGCAGACAAGACAAGACAAGACAAAACAAGACGAGGCAAGGCAAGGCACGGCAGGCCCGCCAGACGGCCGCGCATGATGTGAGGCATATCGCGGCCCAACGCAGCAGCACGACGGAGACGGAGACGGACAGGCACATGGACCTGCATGGAGCGAGCCTGAGTCGCTGTAGCCGTCCCGACCGAATGCAGTGCGTATCTACCCGCCTCTCCGAGTCTCGGGCATGGAGGCCAGGCCATGGGAAAGCCTCACGCAAACATTGGGCGGCGATGGTCGGCATGTGCTGCTTTGCTTCGCTGGCGCTGTCTCTGTGTGCTGCCATGATGCGTCGAAGCTGTGCCAGGCCTGGCTGGGTAACCTCCCAGTCCGCTTGCCGACCAGTCAGCCAGGCCCTTTTGCGTAGCAGCGAGCCTCAAGGAGCAGGCCTCACCAAGCTGACTTGCCATCATGACATCCCATGCTGGCCAGAGACGATCCCGCTCCGGCATCCATCCCCACGCTCTCAGCGGGCGGACGTCGACTCAACGGCCGACCGCTCCCACACTCTACACTGAGACTTCCGGGGCTCGCTTTCTCCCTGCAGAGCGGCCCCGCTACGGGGGCCTCGCTAGCCCGACTCGGGCTGGAGGGAACGGTCCCGAGTTGGCTGGCTTGGTGGTGCTGCTGCTGCACCGCTGCTGCAACTGAGTGGTTTTGTTTCCCCAGACGTGCAACGTGGCTCGCCTCTAAAGCCTCTCCCGGCTGATCCATTATGCATCTCGACGGTCTGTAGCCCTCGGGCATTGGGTCGAGCTGGTCTTCCATTTCCCTCGGTGGGGTGATGCTTTGTCAACCCGCATTGTCAATGTCTCTCGTCCCGGTATTCCTCTCAAATCTACGTCAGGTCTGGAGGCAGGGATCGTTTGATGCCCGCCTTTGGGGCCCAACGTGAGAATCCCGCGGCGACGCCCCAGGCCGCGGAGCATATCAGGCTGGGCATAAAAAAATATTATATTGACCTGTCAGCTTTTTGCATACTCACCTTCCCGTCCCCACAGCGAGGTTAGGATCCTTAGATTAGCATCCCAAGGTCGGGATGGACCCTCCGTCCAAAGCATCGATCAGAGAGGTATGGGTTTGTCCGTCTCTTGGCGGGGATCCCACGACGTTGCTCGACATCGGACGGCCCACTGCAGCGGATTACCAGCCGGGCAAACCGGGGTCCATGATTTGTCGTGGATCATAGCGATGTGCCCCCATCTTCTGTGCCACCCATCAGTACTGTGTACTTCGTCCTTCATACGAATCCCATCAAGTCATCGGTCTTCGGTCATCGGCCGCCGCCGACCCTCCACGACATCTGTTGTCGCTCCGAATCCGTACGTATGTTACTTTCTTCCGTGCCACGGAGCACAAGCCCAGGCCTTTAACGCCGGAACCCATTGGGAGGCTGCCGCAGCGGACCATGGTGCTTTCCAGGTGTCGGCGGTGAGCTACCTGGTAGGTGGAGGTTGGCAAGTTGGTAAGTTGGCGCGACCCCAACCTCGCGCCCCGGGGAGGGGAACTTTAGTTCGACGTAGGCACTTACAGCGACGCGTCGTCTCCACGTGAGGAAGAGAGAGCAAGCGTCTCGCCCTGCATCTCATCCAACTGCCAAAAGCAGGGCGGGAATCAGACCCAGGGGATGTCATCATACCTGCTATGCATGAGTCTGCCTGATCCTAGTAAATTTCAGCTTCTAGCGCATAAGCATCAGAAGCACAGTCCGAAGCAAACTCTAGATCATCCTACGGGCTGGGTACCGCCCACAAAGTATCCACCGTTTTCATGGGAAGCGCTGAAAGCGACGTCCCACTGCTGCGGTACCGTCTTAAACAAATAAGTGGGTGTATTACGGAGCATACAGGCCGTTACTAGCTGTTTCGTTTCTGTACTCCCTGAAACTAAAGCGGGTGAGCGTGGATGGTCCTTGTTAATCATGCCAAGTCTTTCTAAGGTATTCCAGCCTGAGGTCATCGGGTTGCCATGTGTTTTCCTATGCACTATCTACCTACCTAAGCAACGTGCGTACCCAACTATCAATCTATCAATCTGGGCTCCTGCATTGATGAGGCAGCGCAGCTTCACCAACATTAACTTGTTGACAAAACCGCATTTAACGCGGAGTAATGAGATCAATGAACACATGCAAGTCAATTCAGGAGCGCCTGCAAAAGTAATCAGTCTACACGCCAGGAAAGCATTCTTAGGAAGCTAGTATTTTCAAGCAATGACAGCTTGTACAAGTTTGTTTCATTTTTGGTATCTCCTGTCATGATTAAACAGACCCATTCAGTCAAGCAAATCTTAAGTCTTATTTACCATGATTCCGTAGACTGACTCAGTCAAGCAAATGTCGTGTCTCATCCTCTGCATGGACTCTAGCCATATTACGTCTCTCTTCTCTCGTTGTCGTGAGAATCACTGAGAGCGGAGCATCCCAGGCATCCCAGGCATCCCAGGCATCCCAGGCATCCCAGGCATCCCAGGCCAAACCCCTGGCCATCCCTAAACAGCCGCATTATGCTTGGGCTCGGTAGCACTGGGTGCGTATGCGGCTTGCGCCCTATTCCTCTTTATGACCTCCTTGACTCGTTCCTCCGCATCATCCCAGTCGTCGGTGTCAAGCTTAACCAGGTCAATTCCGTAGCCCTTAGCAATGCTGTTGAGAGCATCGTAACTTTTGTTGTCGTAGACGAAACTGATACTGACACCAACACGGCCAAATCGACCGGTTCGGCCAATACGGTGGAGGTATGTCTCTGAATCAGGCTCGCTATCACCCCTTCCCTTCATGGGGATATCGTAGTTGATAACCATGGACACACTCGAAACATCAATACCTCGGGCCAGGACGTTTGTAGCAATCAGAACCTTGCTCTCTCCAGAGCGGAACTTAGCCAGCAACTCATCTCGCTCGGCAGGATCGAAGGCAGCGTGTAGAGCAGAGACTTTGTGGCCATCTGCTGTCATGCGTCGCTGGATCTCGTTGGCGCTCTCACGGGTCTGGAGATGTGTCAGTCCTGTCATGGATGATCAAACAACTTGTGACCTTACCTTGACGAAAATAACCGACTGGCCGATGGTCATCAGGCCATAGAGCTTGCAGAGAATGTCATACTTTTGGTTGTCGTCAGGACAATCGATAAACATCTGAGAGATTCCCTTGACGGTGAGCTCGCTGCGTTGTAGCTTCAAGCTATGCGCGTTGGGGGCAAACTTTCCGGCATATTGCATGACCTTCTCGGGGAACGTAGCAGAGAAGAGAAGGACCTGAATGTTCTTGGGCAACATGCTAAAAATAAGGTCAGCACAACTTGCGGGACCTGGGCCTCCTGAAGGTTCCGAAACTTACTTCCTAACTCGCAAGCACTGGTCTCCGAGACCCTGCTGATCAAGCATGTTGTCGGCCTCGTCCAAAACCAGAATCTTCAACTGCGACACGTCGAGTTGTCTGCGCCGAATGATGTCCATGACGGTACCAGGTGTTCCAACAACAACTGGGGCCCTGACGGGCTCGCCACGAGGAAGGGCGCCGGGAATAGCGGCAGCAACCTTCAAGTTCTCGATGAATCTTCCAATCGCGTTGATAACACCTTCGGTTTGACGAGCAAGTTCGCGACTGGGTGCCAGTGCAAGGGCCTGGGGTTGGTCGGGGTTGTTGAAGTCAACTCGGGACAACAGGGCAGTAACGAACGCGGCAGTCTTGCCAGTACCAGATTGTGACTGCGCCAACATATTCCTTGGAGGGTCGCTCAGAATCAAGGGCAGAGACTTACCCTGAACCTTGGAGGGCTTCAAGAAGTTCAGGGCCAGGAGACCCTTGAGGATAGGCTCGGGGCTGGTAGAGACGGGGTCAGTGGAAGCCAGATACGAGGAACGGTTCTACCCACAGGCCGAGATCCTGCCAGGTGGTGGCAGAGTGGAAGGGCGTAGCCTCGTTGGCTTGGAGGTCGCTCAGGGAAACTTCGACGTCCCATTCAGGCTCGTGAAGCCCAGGGCCACCGAGGTCCTCAACAGCGCCATCGACCTGAGGAGGGGCGGTACCCTCAGCAGGCGCATCGACGGGGGCATCTGCGACTGCGTCGTTGGGGTTGGTGATACGGCTCGCGAGGTCGGCCATTTTGAAGGAGTGTTTGGGAAACGGAGTTATGAGGTGAAAGAGGCAGGTCGGGATCGAGGGGCGGCAAAATGACTGTCCGACTTCACCTCAGAATCGGCGTCTGGAGCATTCACGGCTCGCGCGGGAGCCTAGTGAGTAGTGCGAGGCTGGAGGTGTCGTCCGCAGTGGAAGGTAGAGTCCCTGAATTGAGACCTAGTGCAGTTGCTCTCGAAAATGTGATGCCTGGATGGTGTCAGGCGTAAACAGGTCACCGCGACTTGGAGCGTAGGAGAGCTTTCGAGGTTGGAAGTTTTAGCGGGGTTCATTGGAGGGGCACTTACAGCTGCTGCCAGCTGCAAGGGTCAGTGCCATTTTCTCCGGTATTTACCCGGCGCATCTGTCAGCGCCGCTAAAATGGAAGCTGAGGTACCGTAAGTTACAAGGTTCGGGTACCTCGTATGGAGCTGGTCGCAAGCTTGTAATCCAGCCTACGTATAGTAGCCAACTGAACATCGAATTACACCATGCCAGCTACTACGTGACCGGGTTTTACCGAAGCTGTCTCTCCCTACTCATGATACACAACATCAAACCCATCCTTAGTCTTTCGGGGCTCCGCCACCTATCAGCATGGCAGCTCCTCCGCCGCCGCCTCGTGGAGGACTCTCCCTCTACGAGAACCTCCTCGACCCCAACGAGTCCTCCTCCTCCGCCACCATCTCCTCCGCTCCAGTCCTCTATAATCAGGCCGAAAATTCCTCTACCGATCCTTCTGCAAAAAAAACCGTCGACCCTGCCCTCCGTTTCCAACCTATTCGACGCCCCCAGGCTGTCAAACAAGCCAAACCGAAGCCCTCGTTCCCCAAACCTGCCGGACCCAAGCCAGCTGCTGCGGCTGCACCACCAGTCCCCGCGCAACCCAAGAACACGCTGGCTGACTGGGCGGCGACAGAGGATGAGGAGTGGCGGTATGAGGCGGCAGAGAAACGTCAACGTGGTGGACGCAGGAAGAAGAAGAAGTCGCAGCACATGCACGCAGAAACCGATTGGGAGGAGCTGTATGACCCAACACGGCCAACGAATGTGGAGGAGTACCTGCGAAGCGACGAGAAGGTAGACGAGGTAAGGGAGTGGAAGGCTTTGCTCTACCGGCATAGGAAGAAACGCGACAACAGCGACTTGTCCGACGACGATGATGAGGACGGCGAAACGCGACATGTCGCCCCAAGTATGTCTCGGGATTTACAACTTACATTCGCCATGCTGACGCCTACTTACAGGTCAATTTGCGCCGCCGCTGTCATACTCCGCGGTTCCACCGCCGCCACGTTCTCCTCCAGCTCCTCAAGAAAAAACAGGCGACGACGCTTTCGCCTGTCAACCTCCCTTGTCTCATGGCCAAGCTCCTCCAGCAGAGCCTCAGCCGCCACCGCCTCGCGCATCACCCTCCGACTCTACTACTATTTCCCGTGCCCCGATCCGATACGCTCAGCCTGAAGAGTCCGAGGATGGGGGTGACATTGAAGCAGACTCTCCGCCACCCACAATTGGAGGCAAGCCGGACACCGATTCTCAACCCCGGTCAGCACGCCCTGGTCAGGCCGGCTTTGCTCATCGTCTCATGAGCAAGTACGGTTGGACCCAAGGCACGGGTCTTGGTGCCGAAGAGACGGGCATTATCAATCCTTTACGAGTGCAAGTTGATAAGCGGCGCAAGAAGGCCGATGCCGATGGGGGGGGTTGGGCTGAACCTGGCGGTAAAGGCAAAATCGTTGGCGGGAATCGCAAGGAAGGAAGCACTGGCAAGTTCGGCATCATGAGCGAAGTCATTGTCCTACAGCATATGCTGGAAGACATGCCTGACCTCCAAGCCGAAATCGCAGATGGCCTAGGGCAGGAGATTGGAGAGGAGTGTGGTGAGAAGGTATGCGCCCTGAACATATCATTTCTGATCCAGACTTTGATTAACGGATTGGTAGTACGGGCGTGTGGAGAGGCTCTACATCGAGCCCGAGAGTCGCCAGGTCTTCATCAAGTTCACAAACCAGGTGTCTGCACTTCGAGTGAGTGACATCAACCCTCCATCGAAAACTTGTCCAGAGTACACCAACTTACATATTTCAGGCCGTAAACGAGCTGGACGGCAGAGTGTTCAATGGAAACACAATCGTGCCCAAATTTTATGACACTGATAAATTCGAGAAGGGAATATACAGCTAGATAGCGGCCAGCTTACATCCAATGCCATGCTAGTTGTGCGTCTGGTTCGAGGCACATAACACAGCACATATATGAAGCAGATTACATGGATGTAGTAGTAGATATGATACCCAGAGTTGAAACAAGTACATTCTACCTGAATATTGGCTACAGCAGCTACTTAAACACTTCAAAATTAAGCAGTGGCGGGCAAAAATGGCCTGATGATGGAGAATGACAGTCAATTTCCTATTAAACAGCCGAGAGGCCCGATCATTCCAGTCTCAAAGCGGCACTACCAGCATATATGATCAACATCCACTACGTGCTGAAGACGATTGAGCTCGAGCACTGGGCTTGTCACAATCGTTACAACCTATAGGTAGCTTAGACTGGGCAGGATTGGTCGAAGACGCCACCAGAAGGTCTCTCACTATCACACACAAACAGCAGTTTGATGATTCAGTAGAAGCACAGTCGATTATTAAGTTCTAGTGGGTTATCCTTTGCACGCAGCTGCTGCCTCCGCGAAAAGCATCTTATGCCTCACGAAGGATGATGAAACACAATATGTCGGATAGAAAAAACAGAGAACATGGGGAGAACAGAGGATGCCAATCCGAGCCATTTTGCCATGTCGATCTCTTTAGAAAAGTTGAGCCAGAGCAGCGATACCAGCGAGACTCAGCAGAGTCATGCTAACAGTGACTGAGCCAGCAGCATCCTCATCGTCGCCGTTCGAGCTGCTGGAGTTACCTCGCGTAGACTCGCCACCATCCTCACCGTCGTTGGCCTTCTTGTTGTTGCTGGTGCAAGTCGTATCACCCTGGATAGCGTCGCTTTTCTGGAGGTCATCAAAGAAGTCGCAGAAATCGGAGATGTCAGTGGTGGAGCTGACGATGACGGAGCCCTTCACGTCGTTGAGGGCGGGAAGTTCAACCCTAATTGAGCGGTTAGTAGCTGGAACAGAATTGAACGGCGTTCTGCTTACTTCTCAAAGCTGCCACGGAGAATGATACCGCCGGAAACGCTCTCCAGCAGGGGGAAGCCGTCGATGGTCTCCATAGCGGTGTTGTTCTGGATAGTGAAACCACCCTGGATCTTCTCGAGGAGAGGCATGGAGACATTGGTGAGCTTCTTGTTGTTGATGAAAGAAACATCGTTGGTGATCGAAGTGACGTTGGGAGCAAAGAACGTCTTAAACTCGGGGTTCTTATCGAACTTGATCGACTTGGTGATCTTGGTGAGTGCAGGGGCCGAGAATGACTTGACATTGGAGATCTGGATCTCAGCGGCAAGCTCAAGCTTGTCCATGGTGATCTCCATGTTGTTTCCGTTGTTATTGATAATGAGTTGGCCGGTAATGTTAACGAGATCAGAGTCGAAAGTGGTCATGCGCTTGTTGTTGTCGATCTGGAAGTTCTCCACGGTAGCGACGCTCAAGCCACTCAGATCGCTGATGAAGGTATCGGTAATCTGAATGCTGTTCATCTTAGTCACACCCTCAGTACCGAAGTTCAGGCTTTCGAGCTGAGGAAGCTTGATCATGTTGATCTCGCCCACGCTCTTCAGGGAGGCCATCTCGAGTTTGCTGAGGAGCTCGAGGTTCTGGAGCGAGAAGGTTCCGGAAATGGCGTTGATGGTGGTGGAGGAGAGTGAGATGAGACCAGAGGCGTTGTTGACAATGAAGTCACCCTTAATCTGCTTGGGGCCAGAAATGACCACATCACCAGCGATATCCGAGTCAATAGTGATATCGGCATCAACAACGTCGCAGGAGATCACGGGGGTGGGCTCGGTGACCTTGATATCTTTGGTGCAGGTGGAAGCTGTTGTTCCGAGTTAGCAGCCGTCGCCAAATTCGAGCAACTGGGATGGAAGAAACTCACCGGCAGAGACTGCGCTGGCACCAAACGCCACAATGGCGGCGGTGATGAACTGGGTGGAATGCATTATGAACTGAACGGAGGCGAATGTCAGCGTCGGGTTCTGGGCAGAGCTGAGCTCGCGATAGCAGCAGAATGTGTTGGTGTGATTGAGGGTTGAGTGTGATCGTGTGTTGTGAAGTCCTCTAAATCTATGACTACCGTCCAAAACTGGAGGCGGTGGGAAAGATGATGATGAAAGAAAATTCGGGGAGCGGTGGGCGGGCGAGACGTTGTCTTCGTGCCCCTTTTGGAGGGTTCGGTTCGTGATGCGAGTCAACGGGGAGGCAGGAGCAACCAACCTGTGCACCGAATTGGTGAGTTGACGGGGAGACGAGGGGCAAGTTCCGACCGGTTCCAGACTGTGGGAGAAAGGAGAGAGGGAAAGAGGGTGACAGAACAAAGAACGGAAGGCCAAGACACACAAAGTTGAAAATGACGGGAGGAATTCGGCGTAGATGAGGCAGGTGAAGTGGAGGAAGGAGATCAGAGACAAAAGCCGGAATAGGTGTCAAACTAGCAGGGGCGACGCAGCGCGCCTCGGCGAGCAGTTCGGAGCACGAGCAATGCGTACGTACCTTGTAACGTCGGACTGGGTTCTTTCCTTGGTTGTTTTTTTCCTTGGAACTGTTTGTGTTTCTCGACAGGAGATGTTGCAGGAAAACCAAGACTTCCTTTCGGCAGACTAGGTACTAGGCAAGATGGGCTTGGAGACGAGAGTCTTTTGGCCGGTGCAAACGAGTGGCGTGAATTGAAAGATGGACGATGCGACGAGAGAGCAAAACCGACGATAGGAGGAGAAGAGGGAAAGAAGAAGGAGAAGGGAGAGGCGAGAGATGAGATGCTCCTGCGAGGTGGATATCTGCCGAGTCTGTATGGATCCTCCACGCATCATCCATCCATCCAAACACATCCGCCCACATCCCATCCGCCTATTCGTACAGGGACTGCTCCCTCCCTCCGACTCCGCCCATCCCTCCACCAGCCATCGCCCTAGCCCTTCCACGGTCCACTCCATTGACTGCGAAGCAGGGCAGCATGCCAGGTTCTATGGCCCGGAGCCAGGGGTGACGGCACACCCGCGGCCAAGGTCCCACGCAACAAACACGCCTAACACAACACCCTGGGCGACGGCGACCGCTAGAGTCGCCCGCTACTGGCCACACGAGCCACCACGGGGCCACCCCACCCACGTCTGGTCCAGGAACGGAACCATGCCACCCAACATGGAGAGCTTGGATAACGCTGGGCCAGGTCTTCTTTATTTGGTACTACGGCACTGTGCCTGACGCAGCTCCAGATGGCACACGCACTCATCCACTCTCGCACATGCATCCACCCGACGCTTGCACGGTTGCCCTCGAAGCCCAACCGATCAGCTACCTGCCTACCTACCTAAGGTTCTGACGGCAAAGCAATAACAGCAACGTCCGGCCAGGTCAACGTCAACATCAACAAGGGGCCCGAGGACAGGGCAATGGTCCGTCGATAGCCACCACTGTCAGGGAGGCTCACCCTCTATGTCTACGCCCACCGTGCAACAGTGCCACTGCTGTATTGTGTATCTCGCTGCCACAGTGGAAACCGCTACTTGTTGCACTCGCAACACACAAGCCTCCTCGCCTGCCGAACTTTTTACGTGCTAGAGGCCCGTGAGAGTCCCAATTGAGTGCAAAGTACGAAGTAATTACCATTCGGTGGCGCTGATCGTCTGCTTGCCCGATGAGGCGGATGTCCTCCATGTATCCCCGACCGGACTGCTCGTTCGGGCGCCTTCGTGCCTCCGATGTCATCGCATCCCTCCATCAAAGGGGAGATTTGCTACGCCCATTCCACTTGTCTATGCTGCTGAAAACTCCGCTTAAAGGTAGACTAGCAGGGATCCCCCTATGATTGAAAGTGGATGCTCATTCGCCGCCGTGTTAGTCATCTACAGCACGCCGCCACATCTTCGTACCAGATCGTGGCTGCAGCTCGAGGTCTACCCGGGACCCTCACTAACAGCTCGGCATGACCGCACCACCTCCTCGATGCCCTAGTCGAGCTCAATTTGCGTCCATCCGTCGCGTTTCGCATACACATGGTACCGTGCTGGACCACACGCCGTCGCAAAGTTGCGGTTGCCAGCGTCAGGCCGGCGTCAGGGCAGCGTCAGCAAGGTCTCGAGACACTACGTACTGCGTATCCGTACATACGGTACTCGAGCTCTTGTAACCCAGAGGACAGAGGAGGCCTCGTCCCAGGCTCATCGGGCACAACACAGTCCAAGTCGATCAATGGCGCCCCGCGCTGCCTCCGAGAGCAGATCCCAGCCAGCTCTGCCATGTCACTTCTGTCCGCGTCAGTGGATGGAAAAAGGCCAAGCTCAACACAACCGATAGTCTCATCAAACACAAAGTCCAGGCCTTGGGGGGGCCTGATCTTGTATGCTGTCTCTAAATAGCCGGGAGCACGCGAAGGTGGACTTGCTACGTCGGTAATTCGCACATGATGCATGGAGACTTGATACGAGCGCACCCTTTTCTCGGTCTGCCACTGAGCGCTCCCGGTGGCTCCGGTAGTATTTGGCCAGGGGAGGTAATAACGACTCCATGCCCCGTCGCCCTGCTTTTACCGATGCGCAAACAACACCAGCACCAGTGAATAAAAGGCGATGTTCCTGATCTTCTACTCTAATTAATCGCTTCTTGCGCCCGTACCTAATCTATGTCCTCCCTTGCAATTTGCCAGCCAAGATATGGCATCCCTGTGTTCAATGGTACCCAAATGCAGATTAACAATGAACTACCACGAAGTACGGAGTACCAACCTAAGTACGTACGTATTATCAAGACGTTAATAACGAAAAAGAGCAGTCACAACTTCGACCGGGTCCGCGGCAAATGCACCTCGAAGTTTTGCTATGACCAAGGCATCACCACAACATAGGGAATCCAGAGTTTCTCCGTTGTATTAAAGTATTGTCATCTTAACGAGTTGTGCAATTGATTCTGCCGCAGATACAGCTTGGCTCCTCAGCGACAGTCCGCACATCGTACTACAGATACCCCTTTCTCGTCCTCGTCCGGACTTTTCCCTCCCTTGTCGTTCCGATACTTCGTATGAAGTACCACAGCCAGAAAGCTTGTCATCTCCAGCAATGACTGACCAGTATTCGCTCGTGACTTGGTTCCAGGCCACACGCGTTATCCCACCCCAAGAACTCAGAGACAGGACTCATGTCTGATGAAGTCAGGTACGTCGTAGTTATTAATGTCAAGCCCGTCTGTTACATGTAGTGGCGCACCACCGCCCTCTGCTCGAGCTGATGAATGGGTTCTGGCATGCGCGCTGCTAGCATGGAGGGATCGTTGGTTGGTCAAGACAAGCCTGTCCATTCCGTTGCCGCTTCAGTATCCGCCCTCTGGCGCGTTCTTTGCTCTGCACGTCTGAAAATGGCCAGGCACTTTCTCTCAGATCCATCCAATATCAAGTCGCATCGTTCGTCCCAAACCGCCACTGGTCGCTCGTCGCGGGTGAGGAAAATCAAGATTTTCTCGCGGCAAAAGAGGCCTTAGCTCTGCTCTGCCAAGCTGAACAACTCAACTCTAACGCATCGACTCACGGCTGCAGCCACGGTCTGCGATGATGGGCTCTTTTTTTGATGGCTCGCCACTGGTGCCCTTGGGCGTCGGCAACGGCGTTCCGTGTTCCCTTGGATTGGCGGCCGCAAATCCGGCCGTGGCGTTGCTGGCCTCATCTCGAGCATCCTTTTTTCCCCGTGCCGTTGCAAAGCCACAAACCACTTGGCTTCACCCTGGGCTGCATCGGCAATGACGAACTGCGTATTTGAGACAGCCTTTAAATGACCATGTCCCATGCCTCGCGATAACGACCCTGCAAATCTGCCAGTCAAATATCGAGGCCGCCAGGCCAGGAGACGCTTGCCACAAGGGAGCCGGAACTCCTGAAAATCACCTTCATCTTGCGCTCTGATGCGTCCGTGGGTACCAATCATTCGCGCTCATCTCATCTGATCTGTGATATTGCATGTTTTAGTACGGGAAGTGGGCTTGTACTCTTCTTCCCACAATGGCCTGTCCCGGTGGGGATTTGACCATGAAACGCCACTGTTCTTTGAGGAATTACCTATCAAAACGTTCATGATGTTGAGTTTGCATACGCATGAAACCAGCGTACACCAAACACCGACCGAGCAACTAAATACTCTATTTCACTCTATTCCATAGTGCTAATGTCTGTCTCCTCCACGCGCCACATGTACCACATGAAGAGGCTACGGTACGGCGTGAATTTGTCTGACAACTCAATCATATCCTGCTCCGACATGTACTTCCACTTGCCGCCCTTCGACTTGAGTTTCGCTACATCCCGCCCAACAAAGGCAGCCATGCCCCTCTGCACACCTAGGTCGCCAAGTGAGAAGACATCCATTCGCTTGAGCCCAAAGCATGCGAACATCTCGACGGACCACTTGCCCAGGCCACGGACAGCGATGAGCTTTTCCATGACCTCCTCGTCCGATGCGTCATGCAGCATCTGCGCGCTTAGCTCGCCGCTGGCAAACTTCTCGGCAAGGCCCTTGATGTACTCGGCCTTGCGTTGTGATAGTCCCGCCGTTCTCAGGTTCTCGATCGAACGAGCCGCCACTTGGGATGGGTGAGGGAACCTTTCTTTTGGGTTCTCGTCGAATAGGGCAAGGAACTTTCCCTTGATGGACTTGGCGGCTGCGCCAGATACCTGTTGGCTGATGATGCCACTCGAGATGCTCTCAAATGGGTCGATCTTCTCTGCCAAGCCCTCCGATGAGAATACTCGACAGTGGTGCTGCTCGATCAATGGCCGCATACGTTCATCGATCTTTATGAGGTGGTCGCAGGCCTCCTTGAGTATGTTCTCAGTTGTAGTCCTGACTTGGGGTGCCTTGGATGGCGACACCAATTCTATATCCCGAGATGCCACCACCCGTGACGTCTCTGGTGAAAGGAGCATCGCGTTCGTCGATCTCGGGTCCGCAAGGCGGGTAGCGGCCACGTTCCGCGGCTTCATGGTCATACCAGAAGGCTCCGCGAAGAGACCCGCTGCGCCGGGTGTTGGAGTCGATGGTACTGCGCCTCCCCTGCGCTGTGTGCGTTTCTTGGTCGGCGTAACGGGCACTGCGGCCTCCGGGTCACTGGGGGCCTTACGCTTCCTGTTTGACGGAGGAGCCGACTTGGGTGGTTCATGCTGGAGTACGGTCTGGGCGTTGAGCCGCGAGGAACGTCGTGTTGCGACCATTCTTTGAGACGTGGTGACTCCTCTCTGAGTCTTGAGTGTAAACAGTTGTCGTGTGAATCCGCTGAACGATGTTGCGCAGCGTTGTCGCAACAGCGCAAAGTGCATGTGAGGTAATGAACGTAAAAACCCGCCTGCACCTAGTTCGAATGCTGTAGATCTCGCAGTGTGCCGTTTGAGCGTGGTAAACGTTCGTTTTCCTAATAATTTGGGACTCGAGAGGTAGTCTTTATGAACGTTGCTCACGCTGATCAGGAGGTGGTGTTATCCGCAGTTCGTGGGGAGCCTGCGCCCTTCCGCTGTCATTGGTTGTTTGAGTCCCCCAGACCAACGGCGCCAGCGAGCGACGGGGAACGTAAGCAGTAATTAGAGCCAGATTTGGACACTGTGGTTGAGATCTGGCTTGGCGTTTTCGGGTACCGGGATACGATGAATTCAAAATTGGGTTCCGGGATGATGTAATGGGGTATTGTTCTTTGGTTTATTTGATGTTTGTGGCGTATTTGTCTGTTTCTGTATGTCCTAATTGTATCATTGTCGTTCTCCCTGGAAAATGTCTGATAATCAGTGTTACTAACCACTACATTTATGCTGTCGCTATGGCACTTTGCTACTTAGTAAATTTACTCAAAACACACCGTCTAGGTTTGACTTGTTTTCTTATGACATCTGTCGTGCTGGTAATTTTCCGGGTTTCCTCACGTCCCTCGGTGGCCTGTGTTACGGCATGGCTGGTTGGGCAGGATAAGTTCCGCGATCAAGCCTTTCAGCTGGTGGTGATAACCAATGGAACCCAAGAAAGCCGCACGAGATACCACCACAGCACGAGAGGACAAGGCACAGGCGGCCAGACATTTCTGTCTCACCAATATTGAGCTTCCTTTGTGCTCCGTATGTCAACAAGGAGGCCCGTTGAATTAAGACCCATCAAAGGAGCACGCCAAAGACGAGGATGCCGATATAGATCAAACCTCATGGAAGTCTCCAGGGTAGTTGAACCCCTATGTTGGTTGCTGTTTACAACGGGGCAGGTGCCGATCCTCAATGCACATCCACTGAAAATAGCCCGAGTAGCCTCTGAAGCTGCTAGGCAGCGGGGCGCTATTAAGGAGCAGGTACCTGGATCGGGCGCCCGACGCCACTCTGGCGGGCCCTTGGCCAATTGCGGCCGGGCCCGGACCCTGCAATTGCCAAGGCAAGCTTAGTAGTAAGGCATGCATCCCTCTGGCTGTCGCTGTCGCAATCATGGTGATGGTGTCGTGGTATTTTGGCTGGACTCCATCAATCCTCTTCTTCTCAATTGCCTCCAAACGCGCCCTCGAGCGACCTCAAGCCGCCCTCCCGGCCCAACATCTCCGAGACGCCATTCTGATGCCCTGGCCCCTTGACAGTGACGGCCCCTAAAGCATCATCTCCCGACAACAATCCCTTGCTTCGACGGCTTAGGTTGTCTGACCACGAGTCCACGACGACGACGACATCCGTCTGTTGAGCCGCGCCCCTTGCAGCTGCCACTATCGACAGTGGACGACAGCGACGACGGCGACGTAATTACCCCTCCGTGCCCACGACGGACGCAGTACATCTCTCCAGAGGCTGGTGACGACGGCCCACCCGAGGCATTCGCCATGCTTCTCCCAAAGGGTGGACTCAACTGGAAGGCCACCAAGGCCCAGCTTCCGCTAGGTAGAGTCCTACGGAGCAACCTGACGAGGTCGCGGTTCTTCCCGCTCTTTGTCCTTGCCTGCATCGTACTGTTGCTATGGCGTACCCTCTTCAGTTCAGCAGCCGCTGGGCCGCAGCAGAGGTACGGCTCGTCCTTGCGAAAGAGCTGGACGATTTTGTTGTTTGTTCGAGATACTGACAACCTTCCAGCTGGGGCCCGAATAAGTCCCCTATGGACATGACACCGAACGAGTTCGCCGTATGGAACTCGCACTTGAAGACCCCCGTCATTTTCAACCACCACGCTCCGGTCGAAGTCGGCGCTACATCGATCAAACATGTTGACCTGAACCCCATCAAATCAACGCGCCGAGCGTTCGCGAACGAAGAAAAAATACTGATCTTGACGCCCCTCAAGGATGCTTCGTCCTTCCTCCCCCGATACTTCGAACTTCTCTCCCAAATCACGTACCCGCATCATCTGATCGATCTTGGATTTTTGATTTCCGACTCCACCGATGAAACACTGGCTATCCTAGCCTCAGAGCTGGACCGCCTCCAAAGGCAGCCCGGCGATATGCCCTTCAACAGCGCCATGGTTATCGAGAAGGACTTCGGCTACCACCTAAGCCAGGACGTGCAAGTGCGACATTCTTTCGAGGCACAAGGTCCCCGTCGAAAAGCTATGGGCAGAGCCAGGAACTATCTTTTAGCTACTGCCCTCAAACCCGACCACTCCTGGGTATACTGGCGAGATGTGGATATTGTCGAATGCCCGGGGAGGATTTTGGAAGATTTCATTGCTCATGACAAGGATATCATTGTCCCAAGTAAGTTGATTGCCGCGCCTTGTGCCCAGGACACCGACGCTAACTGCTTCTCAAGACATCTGGTTTCACAGGATCGAAAAGGGCAAAGATATTGAGGGACGATGTGAGTGACTCATGCGAATTAAAAACTACCTGGCTATATGCTAACAAATATGCAAAGTCGATTACAACTCCTGGGTCGAATCAGACAAGGGCCGCAAACTCGCCAGCAACCTTCCCAAGGATGTTGTACTTGCCGAGGGTGAGTAACGCCGATTTCCCAATTATGAACCTCTCTGACTCTGTGATCGTATAAGGGTACCCTCGTCAGTACGATACCGGTCGAACATACCTCGCCAAGATGGGCGATTGGCGTGAGAACAAGGACGTCGAAGTTGATCTCGACGGTATTGGCGGAGTCAACATTGTCGTGAAGGCAGATGTTCATCGATCTGGTACGGAAATCAATGAACTCGCGAATGAATTCATAACTAACATACTTGTTTTAGGAATCAATTTCCCTTGCTATGCATTCGAAAACCAGGCCGAGACGGAAGGATTCGCCAAGATGGCCAAACGAGCGGGCTACCAAGTTATCGGCCTTCCCAATTACATTGTCTGGCACATCGATACCCGCGAGAAAGGAGGAAACTAGGATGATACGACTTCATGATGACGCGAATCGGATGATGTCTCGCACCTCGATCCGCTTCTTCCCCCCGGACTGGTCCGAAGGCTTTTGGTCGCGGCCTTGATGGACGCGCAAAAGTTGTATGAGGATCCATGATGTTTACGCCTGTCAACCCTTTCGACCCTGCCCTCGGCAAGCTTCGACATCCACACGAGGTGATGCCGGTGCAACGACCGTATCCCCTTCCGATTTAACTTTTCTTCCTCGGCTTCTCAGGACAGGGCAAGCTGGCGCGCACAAGGCCCCCCGTCTAGTGTTAATGCGGCATTTGTAGCGTTATGGTTTTCTGTCACCGGCATTGGCTGCGAACCAGATGCTTCTCTGTAATATTTGTTTCTGGTTATATATGTTCAACTTGGGTGGAGCAAACAGTTCGTACATGGGATAGAGAACTCAGATGGGCTAGCGATAACTGGCTGGCATGAAACAGGCGGAGTTTGGAGTGAAGTACACACTGTACCTGCCTACTGTGTAATGGAAACGAAGAGACATTTGAAAGCTTCCCCTGGAGCAGTGACTTTGATTTGACCTTCACACCCGTGATTCATCTTGGGAGGGAAATTGGTGGTAGTAGCATCAGACATGAGGTGTGAAAGCCACCAAGAAGGGCTTGGGTCGATTCGTCTTATTCCAGTTGATAGTTTCGTAGAATTTGGTTGTTGAGAGTGGGCGGTTTAGGCAAAAGTTTCTGCATACTCCTTGCTTCATACAAGGCATGCACATAGGTATTATACTGTGGTAAGGATGAGACCTTGTGTGTCCTAGACCTTGATGGACCAGGTTCTGTGAATTTAGGTAAATTCTTGAGCGTCATATTTGGTACAGCTTAAGGACAACTTGGTTGCCTGGGATTTTTGAGTCAAGCGAAATACTAGTCTCTTTACTGGAACCACAGGTGATGGATTAGGTTGTTATCGGTGAGACATGCCTTAACCGTGTCTGAGAAGTTGTCGCATTATGGGTGCTTAGGTGGACATAGAAGAACATGGATACAATACAAGTAGGGTGACGCGTTGCGGTTGGTTTAATTTTGAAGATAGAACTGCGATTATCTGGGGAGTCACTGTTGATAGACTATGACTATGACTATGCCTGATGTTCTCCATTCTTTAAAAAGTGATGGGGGAGATCATTCTTCGAATCTGCCATCGCGTGATACAGGTTAGCAGGCTTTGAGCGTGTAGTCTCAGTGGTCAGCTCGGTTTCATGAGGACTCCATAAAGGTTCGGACCATGTGGGTGTGGCGTCACATGACCATGGCAAAACTGCGGCTAAAATCGAGTGTGCCGTCATCGCCTCGCGAACGACGAAGGCAGCGATAAGTGTCCCGCAGGCTCCCGTCTACTCTCAACCAACACCACCACCGACGACAACGACGCTGACGACGACGAGCGAATCGGCCATCCCAGCCTTGGCTGCTATAAGTTCTATGTGAGTCCACCGCTCATCTACCGCCTGCTGAATCCTGGTTCCCGAAGCGCTAACTTGAGGATCCCTTCCAGCCTGACCCCACCATCCCAGCCTTCGCCGAGGCTGTTACGCCATTTATCGGAACGCCTTCTGAGTTCCTCCCGACTCGAGACGGATCCGTTTCTCGACCTTTGATACCACCCTCTCTATCATATTCAAGCCTTTCAGAACCCAACTTCTATCAATATGTGGGGCTGGTTTGGAGGCGCTGCGGCGCAGAAGAAGAAGGACACCCCCAAGAATGCGATCCTAGGGCTGCGCTCCCAGCTTGACATGCTGCAGAAGCGTGAGAAGCACCTCCAGAACCAAATCGACGAGCAAGATGCTGTCGCTCGTAAGAATGTCAGCACAAACAAAACTGGTACGCAAACGACCCGACGAGTGGGAATGGGACCACGTTGCAAGGCAGATATGCTGACGGAAGAATAGCGGCCAAGGCGGCTCTAAGGCGCCGGAAGACGCATGAGCACTCGCTTGAGCAAACTGTCGCGCAGATCGGAACATTAGAACAGCAGATCAATGCGATCGAGTCGGCAAATATCAACAGGGAGACGTTGGCGGCTATGGAGAAGGCAGGCCACGCGATGAAGCTGATTCACGGAACGCTCACGCCCGACAAGGTGGACGAGACGATGTACGTCATGATAAAATCTTGCGTTACCACCGAGGATAAAACGAAGCTGACATGGATAATAGGGAGATGCTCCGAGACCAGAATGCGCTCAGCGAGGAGATTGTCAACGCTATCACACAACCTACGCTGGGCGAGTATATAGACGAAAATGATCTGGACGAAGAATTGGAAGAGCTGCAACAGGAGCAGTTGGAAGAGCAGATGCTCACGACGGGCAACGTCCCAGTGTCAGATGCAGTGCACAAGATGCCTACTCCGGCAACCGCAGAGCGTAAGTATTATATCGCACCCATCTACGGCGTCATTGCATCAAAGCTGACTTTATCCCAGCCGTTTCGAGCAGGAAGCAGGCAATCGAGGAGGACGACGAGGAAGCCGAATTCCGCAAGCTCCAGGCGGAGATGGCTATGTGAGAGCACAGTTAACGGAGATCTACTGTCCGTTGCATAACATTCACTGGCTGGGGGTGCTTCCATCCCTCCTTGGTTGACATGAACAGGGAGGGAAGAGATGGATTCGTGGCATTCTGAGCTCGTCACACCTCGACATTTGTGTTAATTTCTGTTGTCGGTGTTCTGTCGGCGTCGGCGTCTTGAGGCTATTGTTGATGCTTTTCGTTTTGCCGCACATTTTCCTCTTTTTTAGGCTTCAGCGTCCACGACGAGCCCGTGAGAGGGGGGGGAGGGAGGAGGGGGAGCTACCATGACGTTCACTCAAGTGCGACACAGGGCACGGGGGAATTATTCAAGACCCTTGGTGGTGTCTGGCGGTGAGCCCTGTCTTGCAGAGAATCTAGATCTTGATAAAGAGAGATAGTGCGTCATCCGCAGCCTTGGCTTTGCCGAGATCGAGATTGTGCTTGTGATGAAGGTTAATATATGAAGGGAAACGTGGACTTGAATTTCGAGATAAGTGCGTGTGAATAGAGGCGCTTGTTGTAAGCAAGACGGGCCTCATTCGCTGGATCTCTGAGCGATGAGCACCTTGACGTGTCTTGGCTGGGTGGTGAATCGACATGACGGGGTCAATAATCCAGGTGCTAAGCTTCAGCTACCGCTTATGCATGCGCCTCAGATATTGGATCACATCAGGAATCTCAGGGGCTTTCACAGTAGCAATCTCTCGCTGCCGCCCTTAAGTGACAGCGACTATAACCCCTAGGAATTCCATAGAACCCCCCACCACCACTATGGGCTGCCCTTTCACCCTGACGAGGAGGGTTGGGCTGCATCTTCATTGACGCTCCGGTGTCACGGCTGAGGCACTGACAAGAGGCTCGGCCGCGGGTCAACAACCCGTAGATCTGGCGTGGAGCTGGGGAACGAAGACTCGTCCAGAGTCGAAAAATGGGCCATGCGTATACATAGTTTGCCAGGTTACTCGGCCGAGCCTCCACCCCCTGCGACTAGCAAAATAGACCAGGCAGAGAGACGAGCACGGTGACGACACGGCTGCATCCAGCCATCTCGTCCCGAAACCGGTTGGACGTGGACTATGTATGGATTATGTAGGGGCTTTCGTCCTGGGGTCGTCGCAGATGTCGCCGCGATCTGCACGACGAGCCCGTCGAGGCGGCCTCCGTAAGCTTAAGTGGCTAGCGGGCGGAGGTGATTGGTCTGGGTTGTCCAGTGAAGATACCTCACGTGATATGCCGTTGGGTCGTTTGGCGCCGGGCTGTTGCGGGCCCGCCCGCGTTTACTACGGCGCCTAAAGAACGGGGCCGTGGCAGCCAGTTATCGCGCGACGTAACCGCCGTCCCGAACATCATGGGTCGCGATGCGGTGACAGGCAACCGGGCGGCCTGGACGCTGGACGGGGAGAGAGCCTACTCTTTCTGACGGAGCTGCACCAGCTGAGACTGACGCGATGCTGCAGCGGAAGTTGCAACTTCCACCCTGCCCCGGCCGAAAATAGAGAATGCTCCACTGCCAGCTTTGCCCGTGGCTCCATGACGCAAAAGAGACACGGCCCTTACAGCCATGGCCCTACGCTTTTACTGCGGGACCGGATGACTAGATGGTCCTCGGCGGTTCCAGCTGAGATCGATGGCTTGCGAGATGCAGAACCGAACCGCCAGCGTGATGGTCGACCCGGGTCTAGCACGTCTAGCAAGCGCTGGGCTTCCTGCGCGTGTTGGACTGGGCTCCCGTCTCTTTTTTCCTTTTCCTTTTCGCTTGGAGGCGGCCGGTTCCTCAACCCTCTTTTCCTTTGACTCTCTGTTTCTCTGTTTCTCCGTCTTGCTCCCCTTTCTCATTCATATCTCCTTGTCCCCTTCTCCGTCTCCTTCTTTTCCTAGTCTCGGGAGTGTGTTTCGTGTTTTGTTCTCCCATTTCTTTCCCCCTGACAGCGTCGTATCGCAGTTGCATGATCCGGACCATTTCCTTTGTTCCCATGAAGTGTTGATGAATCATGCTGAGATGCTGGCCATCTTAATTAATACCCTTCCCGTTAGGTGAGTAGACCCAAGCCATCTCTAGTTTCCCATGTCCTCACCTCTCCTCTCTCTAAACCGGGGACAACCACTGTGCTCCGGCCTACGCCATGTTCACTGCTAAAGCTGATCCCTCACGGCTTAGATGTTTCCTTATAGAATGGCCAAGAGGCCATCTCTCTTCCCTTCGCCATGGTTAAGCACTCTCTTATTCACCACTGCTGCATTGGCGTATAATCTTCCGACCGACATCTCCAACTTCATTCCCAGCTGTGCAGAGGAGTGCTTTATTTCCTTTCTATATGTCAGCTACGGCACTACAAGATGTGCCAACGACCCTACGCTGCAATGTCTATGTTCTCGTGTCGGTGCCACGGGGTTCACCCTCGGAGAAGGCGCTCTGCAGTGTATCATCGCAGAGAGGTCCATCGGGTTCTGCTCAGATATCGATGCAAGCGGTATGTTTATGTCTAACAAGCAGTTGGTTTTGCTCAAGGCTGATGGGACGAAGATACTGTGATTTATAATGCATATGGCATGTGCGACGACCAGCTTAATGCCGTTGAGCCTACCCACAAGACCATCACTGCGACTCTAGTCATACCTCCAACGGGGGGCATTATTACATTTCCCCCAGCGAAGACAACCACGTCTACTACGAGTACGTCCTTCACCACGCTGCCAACAACGTTGGTCATAGAAACATCGTCCCCTCCTCCAGTCCCCACTACCCGATTTACGTCAACGTCGAGGACAACTTTCTCAAGGCGGACGACGTCTCGCACTTCAACCACTCTTACTTCCGATACCATGATCACCCTTCGACCAACGACAATTAGCACATCCTCAACAGCTACCGAGTCAACGACGGAGACCAGCACAAGCACAGGTGTAGCGGCGGGAGGTGGCGATGGAAAGGGAGACGATGATGGCGACGACGACAACTCTCTCAGCCGCGACCAGGTTGCTGGTATCTCCGTGGGCGTTCTTGCAGCCGCTGGTCTCGCAATCGGAGCCATTCTCCTCGCCAGATACTACCGGCATAAGAAGTATCCCGGCATGAAGACTGGCTTCCTCCCCATGCGGGATACTTGGGGTTACAAACCCTCCCAGTCCGACAGCAACAAAACCAACTCTTGGGTCGCCCACCAAATGCCGCCTCCGCTGGATGGTTTCGTACAGCCTCCTGCACCGGCTTACAACCGCGCCAGCTATAAGCCGTCTGCAATCGGCCTGGCATTGTCGCCTGCCCAGAGTCGGACCACAACCCAAACCCTGTCCCCTTTGAGGCGGATATCCAGGCTGCTCCCGGCTAAGCCTGTGCTACCAGTTCTACCCCTAAACATTTCGAAGAGAAAGTCTGCTCCTCCACCCCAGGATGAGTGGCCAGGTCCTCAGCACTATGGGGGAGAATCGCGCCGGGACAACATTCCCCGACTACCCCCTCTGCAAATCACCCCGTCAGCTTCCTTGGCCTCCATGGCTTCACCTGGAAGATCCAGACTACCGCCGCCAGCACCCCCGAAGTTGCAGATCCCGAACCCAGAAGGGAACAACCCCATGGCGCCGCCCTCGTCACACTACCAGCGGGAGAGCACAATGACTGAGTTCGAAGATGATGAGCGGGCTTCGATGTCTGCTTCCGCCCAGGTCTGGAGGCCACCGGCGACACCCCTCTCGGCGGCTACCTACTACGTCGCTGACCAGTACGGTAATTGGGTTCTCGGCAATGCCAAGAATGCTTCCCAGGCTCCGGAGTCCCAGGCTGCTATCCCGAAGCCTCCTCCCAAGGACAACGCCAATGCTCCCCCTGCCGGCATCCTGAAGGTCAAGAACCAAGACTACGTCTCCCCGCTCTCATCGGACGACTCGAAGACATCTCTCGCACCGCCCGCCGAGATCGTCTCAGCGAGATGGCAGGCCAGCGAGGCTGCCCAGAGGCCCATGGGTCCTCGCGCACAGCCTTATCCCAACCCCCTTTTCTCGGCCGCCCAATCCAACCCGCGCCGTAACTCCTCTAACCGCCGCTCTCTCACCCGAAGCCTGACCCGACCCCGTGCCACTTCCGGAAGCAGCGATGTCACCACCATCACCACATCGTCCGAAGAATCCAGCCTTGACCCGACGCCTCCGCTCGAGCAGCAGGTCAACCTATCGCCCGTTGCCGAGTCTCCTCACTCAAGCGGTCGATCGCCAGTGGCGTATCCGAAGATTCCAACCCGGGACCCCAAGCGAATCAGCAGAGTCATGAATCAGAACCTGAACAAGAGAACTGCGCCTCCGCCTACAAGGCCGATGGTGTACTACCCCCCTGGTCAGCCTAGCCCAACGCTCGGCACGATGCAACCACCGTCTGGCCCGGGCATGGCGTCTAACTCAGCCCCGAAGGCCGGGAGAAAGCCCGCCGTCAACCCGGGCCTACCCCGGTCCGGCTCTCCCACGATGCGCATCGTCGAGCCATCTCCCGAACCGGAGGAGGGGGCGGAGGAAGAGCAGCAGCGCCCGGCCCCTCCGCCCAAAACCCGAGCACCTCCCTTCTACTTCGCCCCGCCATACCCTCAGCCCCTGAAGAGTGGCCTAACGTCCAATCCTCGCGGCTCTGCTCCTGGTTCTGGGCAGCCACCCACTCGACCCTACCGACCATATCAACCCCAGCAGCAACAGCAGCAGGTATCCCAACGCTCATATCAAAATCCACTGGAGGAGCAACAGCAGCAGCAGCTACCCCAACGCTCATATCAAAATCCACAGCAGGAGCAGCAACAGCAACCGCAACGTCCATATCGAATTCCACAGCAGCAGCAGCACCCACTTCACCATCCTTACCAACAACACCAGCAGCAACCGCAACACCAACTCCATGATAATCATCACCAGTGGCACCCTCTGCAACCTCCCCGCAAGACAAATCCAGACTACAACCCGTCCTTTGGGTCAGATCACTCCTCGTCTTCCTCCTCCTTGTTGGCCAAGCGCGTCGGTTCAGACCGCGCCGCCAACATGACCATCCCCACAGATCCATCTCGGGCGAAGTGGCGTCGCGAAGATGTCAGCTCTCAAGAGGCATCTACCCCGGGACGTGAGCTTCCCTCGACACCCACTTGGTTGCCGCGGTTGACTCCCACACGGCGGGGCCAAGACCTGTTCCTAAATGTGCAATGAGAAGAAACGAACTGTCGGCCATCTAACGAGCTCATTTGTCATGGATATACATCTTCAGCGATCCAGTTGATCTTTTATTTCCTTTCAAAATTGTCTGTATAATAGTCACGCACTCAATATCTGTAATGAGCAGCAGTATAGTATAGACTGAAGACCTACTCAGCGGGGAATCGCTGGAACTGGAAAAGAATCATTCTTGTATTTTATCATTTACTCTAGGTCAATTACTTGCATTGTCCTCAAGTCTCATGGCATCCTTGGACCTCCCCTTCGGACTCATTCATTTCTGTGGCCACTTGGACCAGCCTGAGGCTCATCCTCGTTTTCTTCTTTCAAGACCTGGCCCCTGATACGTTCTCCTTCGCCGAATTGCCGAACTTGAGAGCCACTGGGTGCCGCACCGAAGTTTAGCGTTTCCATCTCGAACTCTGGAGTTTGTTCGCTGCTTTGGTCACTACGACGGAGTCGATGAGAGTGTTTGCCCTTTCCACTTGCCATGGAGAACATGCCCTGAGCCCGTCGCAAGCCTTCCATGTGATCTTCCAGGGCTGCATCCAAGGCTTCAAGCCCCTGGTCTAGGGCAGATCGGTTGAGGTGCGCGCTCTCATCGATGAGTTTGTTCTTTCTCCGGATATCCTGCCAGCGGGTCATGCATCCAAGCTCCAGCAAGTTCACTCGACGGTTCTTGCCGACAGGATTGCCGATCATCACCGGGCGCCATGCCACTTCTTCCTCCATCAACGCTCGCAAGTCGTTGGGCATGGACGCACGACGCTGTGTAGACTTTCGGCGAGCTTGAGTGAGTCGGTCCATCTCTGCCGACTTTGAACGTGGTATGATGAGAACATTCTTGAATCGAATAAGTACCAGCAGCAATAAAATGGTTAGGAGGAACAGGATACTGGCTACTACACCCGAAGTCACACGTTGGCCAAGGGAACGCGTGATGTGGCCACCCAGTGCGGTTGCGCCCGCCGCCAGAATGAAGGCAAAAGTATGAATGATTGCAAACCCAGAGGTCACCCGTGGGAACGAGGAGTAGTTTGTCTTCTTTTGGATTTGGCCAGATGCATCCCGCTGCCGGCCGATCATGCCTGGAGAGAGGTCTGAAGTGTCAAAAGTCTCCATGATTATACCGTTGCATTCTGCAATCGCAAGACAGGAGAGGAATCCGATACAGATCGCGAAGAAGGTCGGAACCCCAAGACTCATTGGTGGCCCAGAAGAAACGGCAGCGTAACAGGCGGCTCCAAGTGGTAGAGTGATGGTGAAAATGCTCCGCCGAAGGAGATGCGACGACCAAGCAAACTTTTGATCAAGAGTCTCCCGACTGGAATTGACTTTAGAATGCCGAGATCTCGAAAAGACGCTGGCCTTTTGGAAAGGGATAGCAAGCAGAGCCCCCAGTGCCATAGAAGCGACATGAAGACCGACGTAAGGAGCTCGCAGGTGATAGAATCGGGAAGCCAAGGAACCCAGAAGAATAATGACAAGGACGATCTGAGCGTAGATCCAGGCGACGTACACAGCCATGACGGAGAAACCGGGCTGGCGTAGCATTTCCAGGGAGAGAAGAACTCCATGGTAAACCTCGTTGCCCCACCACTTTGGTCCCGTTTTGACTCGGTGCATCATGACTTCGCCGCGAGCGAGTCGCCGTGAGATGTCTTCACCAGTACGAACTTCGGCAACCGATCGGCGGTATGAGGACCGGCGAGCCTCGGGACAGACAACGTTGAGTAATAGTACTATTGCGATCAGTATAATACTGACATAGAATCCCCATGCAGGAGGATGTTTGTCGATGATAGAGGCTCCTATCAGAAACCCAATGGCAAGAGATCCAACCCAGCACCAAGTCCAAATGCCGAGCCAAACGCCCATGCCACCGCCATGTCTTCTCGCATCGAATTGATCGACTACTTCTTGGTGAGGGTTGCTGCTCATCAGCGAGGCTCCGAAAAGGTCTGTCAAGATTGAGTGGAAGTTCATGCCCGCAAATCCAAGTGAGCAGCCCATTAACGTTCGTGACGCAATTAACAATACCCTCCATGAAGTCGTATGCGTTAATCTCGGGCTGTTGACGGCAAGTGCCTGCGGAAATAGGAGAGGCATTGCAAGAATGAGGCTCGACATGATGTAGGGCTTTCGACCATGGAGCAGGGGCAGTGGCCAAAGAAAGAACGTTGGCAGGGCGAGGCCAAGGAAACAGCCTGTGTTACCATGGACAGTGACATGAGACTGATCGATAATATAGTACTGGATGGAAGGGACGAGGCCAGTGTAGATGCCGAGCAATATACCGATCAAAGCTGTGCTCAGACAAGCCACAGCGGCGACGTACCTCTTGCGGACAGGCGACTAGTCCCTCGCAATCGGTTGACGTTTGTGGGATTTAGGAAGGCTGAAGCCCTGGACATTCCGTAAACTGACGTGCGACCTGCGACGCAGACTGATTCCGTGTTCAGAATGCATCTTTCGACCTGAATTGTGGCGTTCAGGCAAAGCTTCCTGACCAACAGCATTGCGACCCGCTGCCGAGCCATGAGGACCTACAGGTCGCTTTTTTACCGACTTGTCCCGCAAAGGTGTCCCTTTCCCCGAATTGAACTCGATAATCGCCATATTGCTGGGCAAGTCCTCTTCTCGCGACCTTCGATCTCTTTGATCAACCAGCACCTCTCCACTGGCAGGTTGCTTGGGTGACGTTTTCCCAAACTGTTTGCTCGACTTTTGGATAGGCACATCCAACAAGGTCCTCTCAGCAGATCGGGACACGCCTGATTGAGGGCGGGTTCGATAGTTGTGGCTTCTGTCTTGGAGATCTTCGTACTTCCCAGAGTATCTTTCGACAATATCAACCAGCCGTGGGCGCTCAGGGGGGCCGGTGAATGTCGCGGCATGCTGCTTGTACTTAGGCCTAACTGGACTATTCTGTCCTGTTAGGTCGATTTCAGAGAGATCATTAGCACTCTCAGCCCCACTAGGCGGTGATCCATCATCAAAAGAACTCTTGTTAATCTCTCTGTAGCCCAGCCCATCGTGACAATGAGAGTGTAGACTGATCCGCCGTTGCTTGTATTCACCGCTATTTGGGGATCCTGAGCGGTCAACAACTTGAGATGCAAGCGTCAAAGCTTCGTTCAAAAGTCTTTCTAGATCGCTGACGGCACGTTTGAACGACATCCCATCTACCCTAGGATGAGATACGCCGGAGTAGGCTGACTTGCCCGTTGGGCGACGAGTGACCCTAGTAGAAAATGGAGGCTCTGACGGGCGCCGACTATCGCCTGGTGACCTCGTAGTCGACTTGTTTCGGTTTGGAAACTCTGTAAACTTTGCACTAGAGCTTGGAGGAGAATGAAGAAGTGCTTTTAGCCACTGGGTCGTGCGCTTATAATCCAGAATAGAATCCGGAGACTGGCTTCGAGTTGAAAGATTTGGAAGGCTTCTTCGTCGGGGGCTGAGGTTTTCAGCTCGTACCGACGTGTCCGAACCGACTTCGAAATACTGCTGGTCCCGTCTAGACGTTTCGGAAGGCTTGTGCTCAGTCGAAACTGTTTGCGCAATGTCTTGTGCTAAGCCAGCGCGGCCAGGCAGAGATGGAGTGCATTCCTGAATGACGTGCTGCTCAACGCCGCGGTAGATCGGATGTAAAGCACATTCCCAAATTGCATGTTGATCTGCCTCTTGATCGTGAGGGCAATTGGTGCATTGTTCTGTTGCGTCCATTTTGGTACCAGCACCGCCTGCTTCACCAAGAGGAGGGGAAAGCTCCATCTCATGTTCCGTTGGGCCGATGTATGTGGGATAGGTGTCGCATGACTGAGTTGAATGACCCCCAAACTGTTTCTAAGTCGTTGGGAAGACATGTGAGGATTGCGGTAGCTGCTCAACTCTTGGTTCTTGCGTAAATTCTTGTGCGTTGTCATCACGCCGCAGCTCTGTCACTCTCTGTGCCTCGCCTGCTTCACGCTGGAGGCTGGGCTCTTCTTTGGTTGACGCGAATCGAACTCGAGCCCCGGAAACCCGTCGACTCTTTGGAGCATCGTCGTTTGGTTGTTGATCAACTGGGTTACGGTCAAATTGGTCAGTACTCCATGTAGTCTCAGTGGGCACATCTGCTTTTCCATTCTTCAACCTGAACTCAAGCGAGCTAAGTAAGGGTTCGTTGGTGTCTTCGTCATCATGGGGTGCCGAACTAGCTGGCTCTCCTTCCAGGAGGTTGAATGGGCCGACTTTGTTGACTGCACGGACTCTTGACTCACGCGAATCCTGGCGACGGATCAGACAGTAATTGAAAGCAGGGTGAACTTTCACAGAGCCATGAGGGACCGCTTGGGATAGGATCTGGTTGTTCGACTGGTCTCCCGTGAGGTCGACTAAGCTGGGTGAGCAGTTTGCAGGCGGTGGCCACAATCGCTTCAGCTGCCGCTCTGAACCACCATCATCGCAAACGCTAGTTGCACTCGACGAACTTTGAAGGTTCTCAGAAGCATGTGTGGTATGCAGGTTAGAGAGAGAAGAAGACCGTATTCGATCTGCCGCAGGTACCGACGGTGCGAATGCTTCCTGTTCGGCCAAAATGGCTGGTGAAGTCGCCTTCGTGATGATCGGTTTCATCCCGGGTGGGAACAGTTCTTTGTTCTTATGTCGCACTCTCTCCTCTTGGACTTGGAGCAGTTTAATCTTTGTGGAATTCGGGCTGAGCATCGGCGGTACCGGGAAGTCTTTGTCTACAACAATAGGACTATCGGCCAATGCCTTGAGAAGATGATGCCGGTGGCTTGTAACGGGGGTCGCAGAAGTTTCATCTGACACACCGGCCGCTTCAACTTTGCGTCGAAGTAGCGAGAGGGACGATCGAGCACTCGGAGCTGGAGTGTGATCAAAGTCACCAGCGTCTATCTCAATATTCTCGTGAGGCTGATGTGCCTGAGTGTGGCTGAAGAAAGACGAAAACATGTTGAGTCCTCTCTTCGCTAGTGGCGCTGCAAGGGGAGAGCGGCCGGTTTTGGAATCGAGACTTTTGGGAGACGGCGATGCTATTTTGAGACCGCGGAGGATCTCAGCGGAGCGGTATCCTCGAAGTGTGAGGGGCTTGAAAGTAACCTTGGTGGTTGGCAATTGGAGAGCTTCTGTTTCTGGAGTGAGCGGCCGGGGAGGTCGGCCATGAGACATGAGGATTACTTTGAGAGAGGCATGTGGTGGTTCCGGGCGAATGCGTTTGGTGGATAACTATATCAAGTGATTATAGAGAAGGATGATGGCTAGTAGGTTTCGGGGCGGAGAGTTGATGAGCACAGGAAGAGAAGAGAGGGGGATGAAGATGGGGAACGGGGGTGATGTTGGAATAGAGAGGGAGGTTAGACGGTGAGGTCAAAATGGTGTGCAGACTAACAGTCGTTTACGCTGGGTCTTTGGAAGTGGCAGGTACGCTCCATGCTGTGAGAATTTAGGTAAGTACCTAAGGTGGGTAGGTACTTGGAAGTTGCCTCCTGCCTTGGGCTCTAATGCACTGACTGGTTGCTATCCAATGGAGTGGGCAGGTGAGTATTATGGCAGGTACTATTTCTCTTGCAATTTCCCCTTCAGGCGGGTATCCGTACACCGAGGATACCAGGCAGGACTCACCAAATGAGGCTGCTCAGTACAATTACTGGGTAGCTAGGGTACATAGTAATATAATTGGACATGGAGATTTCATGTTACAGCCGTTCCGTTCTGAGGTAGTAGTTGATGAAGCGTCAACCTGCATCAGTAGTCTATTTCTCCAAAAGTCCTACCCAATTAGTACGTAAGCCAGAAACACACACCCACAACTCAGCATGATTCAGTCCTACACGCCCAAAGAAGCCTAGGCACAAGAACCACGAAACAGCTCTTTGCCACAATAAGCAGTTTCCCCCTGCCTTTGGATTTTTCTGTGCCCTCCAATTCCGAAACATGTTCTCACATCGAGTGCGAACCTACCTACCCTGCGACATATCCACTAAATCAACTAGCTGGGACTTGTGAAGCGCCGCGGCCCCCAACCTCCTTCGACAAACGCTAGGCGCAGCTTGTGCGCGCTTGTGCTGTCTGTGGCTTACTTTTTGCCTAAATGGTCCGGCTGAGAGGGCATGACTTGGGGGATTCCGTCCCTCCTCTGCCCCCCCAACAAAACCAATAGCTACTCGTGGCTAGCCGAGACATGTGAAGTAGGCGTCGCATGGTTCGGGCTTTTGTGTTGTGCTGATGCTCACGACATCCCTTTACACAGTATTTCCTTGTAGATCCCGTGATTGAAAACAAATGTCACCCTCTCACTCCCAAATGCTGCCCTCTAACTTTCTAAAACCCCCCGCTATTATCTGTGACAGGTCCCAGAACCATGGCAAACACCCCCTCCACCCCTGTACCTCAACCCCCCGGTTGTCCTTGCTGCACCGCGTCAGTCGCCTAATCATAGCGGGTGGGGCAGGCGCGTCTAATCCTGCACCGCCCGTAAATCATACTACGGCCAGACTGAAGGTTGGGCACCGGCCCAGCACAATGGTTCCGCTCATCGACTAGGTCGTCCCCCTTGACCGTATCGGGCAAACCTGCCAGCCTCGCCTCCTATTAATAGCACTAGCTCCCAGCAATGGGCATCTGCCCTTTCAAGGTTCTGACTTTCTACTACCGAGACTAGAGTGAGACGCCATTCCCGGGGATGCATGCTTGTTGTGTGGTGCTGCAAGGCTGCGGGTTCCTGTCTGTCTGCCTTGCAAGCCCGGCCCTAAATACTGGCGTCAGATGAGGCCTCCTCGCGCGGTAAGGACAGGAAATTAACTAGGGACTGGTAGGAATAGTACGTACACAATCGCAATTTGGCTCTCGACGGCGTTACACCAATGCTGCAAACCGACCCAAAATAACTCGAGGCCGAGGCGCTTCGGCCACAGTCCCGTCCCACGCCGGTTGACAATTTGACGGTCTCACCCCCTGTCCGTTCCTCTCGGAGTTTGATCAGTGGCCGCCCACTCACCTGTCGTCCACGTGCAAGGCTTGGACGGTGCTCTGTCTGCTGGTCCACTTTTAATGACGATCGTCAACGACAAGTTACCACATGGCTTCGACAAGGTCTTGACGCTAAGTTAATCACACGCTGTGTAACTCGGCCAAGACCCCGAAAAGCTTCACGGGAGAACACGAACACAGAAAGGGTTCAAGGTGTGACAGACAACGATATATGTTTCTATTTCAATCGTCTAATAACGTCCAGCGTTCTAATCCTGCCAAAATCTTCTGCGTTGTGGTTTGGGGGCCCTTCTGTTGACGGGGCCGACTGCTGCCTGCACAGTCTATGCGTAGTTGATAGTACAACATCTTTGCAAATGTGTAAGAGCGAGACAAATACTGAAAAGGAAAAAGGGCAAAGAAAAAAAAAAGCATAAAAATAAACAAAACAAGAACCGGCGTCGAGAGGTGCGTAACATACAGCCAGTGCATGTATAGCTTCTCCATCCCCAACAAAGGCAGCTCCTACAAGGAGATGGCCAAAGAGTATTAGTGTTCCATCACGAAGTCCCAACGCCTGGTATATATCCGCCGCCCCTAGTGCATGTAGACTACCTCGTGTCAAATGAGGCATCTGAGAAGGAAATAAAAAAACGACACCATCGAATGTGGAGATTGGGGTTGGGGACCAATGCCCCGCGAGGCGCCCTGATCCCATCCTACGAGCCCGTGCTCGAGAATCCAGAAAGAAAAAAGCCTAGGAGCTGCCGTGAGGCAATCAGCAATGCTGATTAGAATGTAAACCGCTGACCGTGTTTTCCGTCGTGTAAACGCATCGCATGTTTTTCCAAATCCATGTCGCAAACGAGATCTGCCCAAATCCAGCGCTATGCAAATAACCCACCGAAATGCCGAGATGAAAGTGCTCTAAGAAACGGAAAACGAGAAGGAAAAATGCAACAAAATCGAGCAGAGACCAAGCAATGCAAAAATAGAGAACCGTATCATGGAGAGGAGGTAGCCCAACTGGCGGGGCAAATTGGTAGTCGGAGCCCTGCTTCGTCCGTCTAGGTGTCGAGAAGGGGCGTTGAATCGTGATTCCATTCACGTAATGATCGTGATCTCATTCTCGTGTCTTCGGTAGCGTCGTTACGAGTTTCATGGCAAGAGAGTATGGCAAGCCAAATTGCTTGCCGAGAAGGAGTGGTGAAGACCAAGAAGGATAAGGGTCCAAAGGACTGAGATGCGGCCGTGAAGCACCGCTAGTCACCGGATCGTTCCTAAAACGCCGGGACGGGTCCGGCGGTAGTGGGCCAGGAGCATTGCGGAGAGTTGCGACGGGTTGAAAGACCAGAGATAGGAGATCCAATCACTGAATCCAAACAGGACAAGTCGCGAGGAGAGCCATGATTGGCAACCGGTTACCGAAGACAAGACTCTTCATCGGTAGTTTGAAGAGCTGGAGTGGCCAGTATAGTAGGCAGAGTTGGGATAGCTGGACGGAGAGGCATACTGGGCAGCATGGCCCGCGTGTGCGCTGCAGGCGTAGCCCACGAAGATCTGTCGCTCCTGAACGTAGTGACCAGGACGACCATATGCGGCACATCGGTCAACGGCGTGCTGGTAGTAGAGGCAGCGGCAGGCTGAGTAGAGTTCGACCAGCTGGTAACACATGATTGCGAATGAAGGCCAGATGTTGGCCTGAAGTTGACGTAGGTGGAGAGGTGTTGCAATAGGTGGGAGAGTGAGAAGTTGGCTCTTGATCCGGGAATGCTGGTGGTGTTGGTGTTGGTGTTTGTTGGTTGGCGTCCAATAAGTGTCTAGAATGCGAGTATCAAGAGGATGATTGGAAATAGATCAAGGAAGCAGAAGTGCGAAGAGCGCCCAAGATATGTGTTTTGAAGATGGAGATGAAGTGATCCTGTAGGTAAGAAGAGGAAGGGCAATATAGGCGGACGAGGCATCGTAGCCTTATAACTCTGGCTTGTAGCCTGGAGATCGAGAGTCGAGGTTACCGGCACGCCCCGATGCCTGTACTTTGGGAGTGTTCACGCCCCTCCCGGGCCCCAGGGAGACCCTCCCCGGGCGAGGATCAAGGCACCAGCGAGGGTAGAGACGCCAGTAAGAGCGCGCGAGAGAGAGATAGCCGCAGTTGAGTCTGACTGTCCTGACAGGTGACTAAGGCTGGGTCGCGTCTAATGCAGGTATGGGATGGCGCAGGGCCCACAGGGCGGAAGAGCCAAAGGTGTGCCTTGGGAGAGTCCTGGAGGCTTTGGGGCTTTGGGGCCTTGTGTCCTTGTGTCCTGTGTGTCCTGTGCCCTGTGCGCACCTGTGCTATCCCCGTGCTATGCTTTTCCACTGGCCCAGTGCCATGGCCCGTGGCTCATGGATGGCTTCCCGGAGGGTTTTCATTGCGGGAGGGTTCAGGGTGGTTGTCAAGGCGCAGCACCAGCACGGCGTGTGGATGAATGGGACGGGACGACGGCCTGTGTGTACCTTAATAATACCTCGTACCTGGTACGGAACGAGGAGGGACTCGGCAGGGGTGAGAAAAGGAAGAAAGAAGTTGCCGAACCTCGTACCTACTTACCGACTGCGACTATAGGTACATGCCGTGCGCAGGGTACTATTCGCAGAGTAATATCTAGTGTACGTATAGAAACGGGATGGATGGGATGGGATGGGATGGGATGGACTGGGAATGGATGGATGGGACGGACGAGAATGGGTCCATACGGCGACAAAGAACAGTGCTTCCAGTGGATTCGGCGTGAAGAGTCACTCATTGGACTGCGCCAAGGGGGCTAACGGTGACCCGCAGTACAGGGCTGACGGGGGGGTTACAGGCCTTGCAGCCAGGGGCCACTGAGCGTTGGGCGAACGGGGCCGGTGAGTTGGAAGACTGGGAGCGTGGAGGAGGGATGGAAGGGAACCCTGAGTGATGATGTCGCCGATTGATGGATGGAAGCAATGGAAGGGTTCGATGCACGATTCTGTTGGTGGCCGAGGCCGCGGTCCCGGACTCCCAGTGGCCCTGATCTGAGGCCCGGTGGCCGCGGGCAGTGAGTAGTAAGCATTAGGAAGAGGTGATGCCATGTAGTTCGCTGACGTAGCGGGATGAGTTCTCAAGCCTCGACTGCGAACTGTGGACTCTCTCGTTGCGACGGACGGAACTCTCGAGTCGCGACGGCATCCATTGTCTGCCTGGACCGGGCAATTGGCAGCGAAGGGGCGTGTTTCCTTCGTCTTACAGAGACGCACCGTAAGGCGTTGGTCTCGACCCAGCTTTGCATGGGCCATGAGCCATGGCGATGATGTAGCAAAAGGGTCTGGTGGTCCCTGAGAAAGTCCAGTTTCCGAGGGTCAAACGGAGAATTGCGTCAGGGTCTGACGTAGGTAGGGTAAGTTAGAGTGCCAAGAGTGGTGGGAGGGCAGGTGGTTCGCCCAGGAAACTGCCTTCCGCCTCTTCCCTCCACCACTACCACCACTACTATTCGCACTTGCCCGTTGCCCACTGCGCCTGTACCTACATGTGCACTGCACTTTCCACCTGGGCAGCCCCCAAACTATTGGGCCCGGTGCAGGTTGCGGACTCAGGGCTTAGGAACCAATCCACTCTGCCCCAGGCAGGCCAGGCAGAGAACACGAGTTCCCCAGCGCCCTGGACACTCGCAAACCACTCATTGCGCTCTCCTGCGCTTCTCTCACAGACACTCCACCACCGACTCACAACTTTTCCATTCCATCACCGACCACAGCAACAATGCTGACCCGCGCTCTGGTTGGTGCCTGCGGATGCCTCATGATCTGCAGTCATTGAAGACGAGTCAGAAATGCAACCTCCTTTCCAAGCCCCCGGCTCTTTGCCGGCGCACCTGGCTGTTGTACTTTGTACGAGGTACGAAAGACATGCCTGTCATTCCATCCCTACTACTGTCGAAATCGACTCCATTCCCACTCTCACTCGCGACAGTGAAACTTCAAACAAAAGAGCCCCGCGGCCGAACGATGATTGCGCTAAGGACCCAGGATAGCCGCCAATTGGGATGGTTTTCTGAGGTGGGAGCTTGCGGCTGCTGCGCCCAGAACTTCGAAGAGCCTTAGAGCCCTGGTCTTCGCGTGTTGGGCCTTCCCCTACCTGCCCGTCGCCCCCTGCTTCCGGCTTCTGCCAGGGTTGAGTTTCTGGTTTCTGGGTTCCGGCTGCTGCTGTTCCGAGGCCGTTGTTCGTGTTTTTGCGTCTTGTTTCGAACTTTCGTTTCAATCAGAAATCAGAAACATTTCCCAACCCACGTCAGTCCCGGAACAGGGAGGGAGGCTTGTCGCAACCGCCTGACTGGAACTCCCAGTTGGCAGGCAGTATCGAATTCAAGAGCTATCCGGAGTACGAGGTACTCGCCAAGTACCCATAAAGCTTACTCAATCGCACGATGGCATCTTCAAGTCTCTGTATTTCCTATTCTGATTACTTGGACAGTTGGGGCGACCTCGGCTTGTTACTGTCATCTAGACGACTTGCCTCGTCCTCACATGCTTCTATTTCGGCAGACTAGGACATCCTTTTCAACTGACCTTGCCAGCGGCATGCTACTGGATGCAGCTAAAACTATAATGGCTTGCATGGCTGATGGGTTGAGTTTACTGGCGAGTTCCTCTCTCGCCTCGTCGCTTAGTTGGTTCCTGAAATGCTGGAAATAGACCCCGTCGAAAGCCACACCACTGCACGGTGGCGGCTATGCCTGCAGCTAACATTCTTTGTTTGATGTTTTTCTCTCTTTTTACCTCGGCGGGTTGATCGTGGCTGGTGGGCTCGGCTACTTCTCTTTCATCTTCACCCTGGTGCCCACCACCGTCATCTACCGAGGCCGCCGATTCGGCCACATCGCTGGTGTCGCATCGCAGTGCATCGCAGCATACCCATGCTTGATCGACCCATCTTCATCATTGGCCGGAATGGAGCATATGCTGTGTCGCCGAAGACTTCCATGCATCTTCGAGCGTCAATCATCAGCATCAGCGTCAGCAGCCTGACCTCGCATTGCTCGTACCTAGGCGTTTTGGCGTGGCCAAGACTGGACGAGGTTGCAACTCAACGGAGGGAACCTGCATGTCTGAGACTCTAGGTCGATTGTCTTGGATCTGGCATCACGGTGTGGCACAGTACACCGTACACTTGATCTTCGGCGCCTGTCATGGCTAGGGCTGGCCTGCCCGGTGCATTGGATCGCCCGTGGCAAACCTCCAGCACCATGGCGCCGGAAATTGGGTGCACCAAGATTGGGACCAATGCACACACACGATTCAACCACACCAGTCAGTCCAGTCCACAGTCCACAGTTTACCATCCACACTTCAGTCATGTCATCAGTCAGAGAGACGAACCCAAGAAAGGCACCCAATCCCAGTCCCGGCCGAGTCAAGATAGCCCAAAACGCCAGCCTCGGCTCCTCATCGGGTTGTGGAGGCAACCCACCCCAGCCTTGCGTTGGCGGCTTTGGGCTTACAGTTACATACCTCAATTCGAACGCCATGCACATTCGCACACCCACCCACCTGCACACATAGACACACCCACACTCACCTTGAACCAGATTCACCAACCCTGCCTCCTATCCCACTGGACCCGTGTCATGAGTGGGCGGCCGAGACAGGGTTGCCTGGCGCCCGGGCAATGGAGGTGGTGTCCACGTCCTCCCACCATTCCGGGGACGACGACTGCGTGCGATTGACCACCTCACGTGGTCTCTGAGTGACCCGTTGCTGACGGTAAGGCTGCTTGACTGCCCGGGCTCTGTGAAGGGCGTGACGTGATGCGATGCAACGTCAAGTACCGAATCCGTCGAGAGATCTCTCCCCCCTGGGTCAAGGCAACCGAAAACGCGTGCCTCGAGTCCGTTGCTGAAAATAGCCTTGTGGTTTCTGCCGAAACACACAGTACATACGGAGAGCGGAGCCCTTGGGGCATGACACTAGCCCCCAGTCATCGAGATGGTTCTATGCCGTCTGGGGAACGCGAATATCAGTCGCCTATAGGCTGTTGAAAGGATCTTTGGGGGAGCATTCATGACTTCGTCTGCCTACACGGAAACTACTTTAGAGTCATGGGCGTGATTCACATGTTTGAACTGCCACACCACTAGCGGCTTTAGAGTACGGGAGGACGACAGAACGACCTCGGGCCTTGTATAAGATGCTCATTTCTAATGGAACGGACGATAGGCCGGCGGTAGTCTCGCTGATAGGATACCAGCCACTCCAGCCCCATTGTCGGCCACCACAACGATTGGTAGTTACCGACGCTCAGGAGCTTGCAATAATATTACGGCAGACGTTCGATGAGGAACCGGATGGAAGAATTGCCGTGTTGGGAAGACAAAACGAGTCATCCTTAGGCAGGCACCAGGAACTCAAGACTCATGAGATGCAGAAGCCCAGACGCTCAGGCCAGACGGGGTGTATCCAGGGCTCAGATAGTGGAAGAATCCCCATCCTAGACACCTAACCCTGCCCACTTCCCCATCGCCCAGCAGCGCCTCATTCCAATGCCGAGGGGCAGAGGGGTAGAGGGAGGGGCAAAGACGTGGATTGACACAGAGAGACCGAAAGAAAGACACAGAGATACGACATGAAGGGGAGAAAGGGAGAGGGAAAGAGAGACAAGATCGCCCGAGAATGCCCAGTATCGCGCCCTGAATCATTGGCATCTGCCTGGAACATCACGCTGCAAGAATTGGGAACGAAAATTTGGCTTGGAGGGCCATTCATCACCGCTACGGTTGTGACTATGAGGATGATGGACTTGGCGATGATGTATGGCCAACCACGGACGCCTCGGAGACTACGGCCTCCACAGACATGGCGAGGCAGCTCGGGGAGGACGACGACGACGACTACGACGACGAAGAACATGACAAACATGACAAACATGACGTTCCTTACCTACCGCCGAATAATCTGTACCACTTTCTCATGATCTCTATCGCCATCGCCATCGCCATCACAGGGGCCATCGGTTTGACCGTTATCACCCACCATCATCCTTACCCGCCATCAGCACCAGCACCAATTCGTCGTGGCCCGGCGCCATGACCTCATCCGGCCGTTGCCCATAACGTCTCCAGCCTCGCCCGTCTCCAAACGTCTGCGGGGGAGTCAACTTGCTTCGTTGGTCCGCCGTCGTCGGTCGCGCCCAATCGCCGAATGACGGAGAGCACGCGCCACCACCTGACCCACCGGCTGCGCCTCTGGTCGTGGCTTGCACGCCCCGTTCACGACCTCATCGCCGCATCTTCCGCATCCACCTCCCGGAGTCGCCGGCGGAGTAGCTCGACTCCTCGGCCGCATCAAGACAGCTTCAGTCCTGTTTCCGTGCTGCTGCAGTAGCTCTCTCGTCGCCCTCTCACGCTTCGACCCTTGAGTTTCGACTTTCTCCGTTTCGCCCGTCGCCGTCAGGCATCCTCTCTTCCCCTGCGATCCACTACGATGCAGTTGCCGCCTCTTTTCCTGGTTCCGGTCTTGGTCTTTGGTCAGCACGCCGCATTCTCACTCTCTTATGATTCTCCACCGCCGGCACCCGTCAGACTTGCATCCAAGAGCACGCTTCACCTCACCGCATACCAGACCCGCCGCCTCACCTTTCGCGAATCAATGTTTCTCGATGCCCTCCCTGCAGGCCTTTCCTCCACTTTCACTTCCGCCTCCCCACCGCTCCCGTCTATTCCCCTTTCTAGTTTTACCGCCCGCCGTTCGTCGCCCGCTGGGGAACGCCCTCCTGGCGCCCATCCATATGTGAATGTTATGTCCGCTTCGGGCTAGCCATTCCGTTGCCTATTCCGTCACCTCCCTCGCCGTGCCGTCTCTCAGGTCCTGCCCCTTGGCCTGCACGCTTTGGCTGTCCATTCGTCGTGACCGGGGTCTGTGAAACTCTCCGTCGTAAGGTTGATTAATCTATTATCGTCGAAATAGTCTCATGAAACTCTGTTGTCAGACAAGCGCCCTGCTTGCCTGCTTTAGCCTCACCATGAGTAGACCATATCTCACTCTCCGACTTATATCGGCGAGACATCGTCCGTGCATCCCGCTCTCAGATTAACCTTCGATCGACATCACATCCAGACGCGGAGGCCTCAGCAGAATGCCGACTCGAACATTCCATTGTGTGTAGGGTTATCTTGATGCCTAGGTATCTAGCACCTCGGCCCCGTCACCCCTGGTTGGTTTATCTCTCCCGGCCCCCAAAACCCATTACCAAGCCAGCTAAACAATAGTGCCTCCTCATCTATCCTCTTCCAAGACAATCGTCAACTCTGTATATACACCTCTCCCATAAGAAGACGTTCCAGCTCCAAGCCTCTTGACTCACTGCATCGAGTCACATTGCACCACTTGTACCACTGTATAGCCGCCTTGGGATCCACTGCAAGGCGTTCAGAGGGAAATAGACGTCGTTTCGTCGTGGTGTATGCTAGGCAGTAGTAGAATAAATAAAGTAATCGACAGAAAAGGAACCCTTCGTATCGCTAATCGTAAGCCCTTCGCCTCCTCCTAGACCCAAGTCATTTGTAGTTCAATCCACGCAATCGTCGCCGGGCAAGGCATTGTCGTCGTACAATTGCAAGCCATGCTCCTGTGTAATGTATCGAATACCCAATGACACATGACCCTCACATTAAATGCTAACGATCCTTCAAACTCCTATGTTCGTAAAATTCGCCCACTTAGGGGCTAACCTCGTCGGCCCATGGCGGCCGTTGCACCTGCGGCGGCGATGTCCTGCTTAGCGCTCACGCTTCTCCCGGCTGCTCGAGGGAGACTGCTTGTCCCCATCGCCACGCCGCCCGTGCCAGCGCTGCTTCGCTTGGTAGGACCAGCGTTGATCACTCCCGCGGGGCCTGACACTTTTCGGTGTGCACCCGACACTGGTTTGTAAGGGCTGGCTCCTGTTCGCATCGACGATCCAGTCTTTAAGCCGGCTCCTGGGGGGTCGGGGAGGGGGCGAGGGACCGATATCGTGTGATGTCGCTTCATCGGAGACGATTCGCGTGCTGGCATACGAGGAACAGCTGGCATCTTCTGACCAGTAATGAATTCGTGACGAATAGCGTCCTCAGGCTTCATTCGTCGATCCGGGTCCCAACGCAGGCATCGAGTCAAGAAATCGAGAAACACCTCATCATCACATTTGAGTGCCTGCTGAAGTGTCTTTGACGAGGGCCGGCGCCTACGGCCCTTGGAAGATACCGTCAGACGCGGCTTGCCCATTGAGTCAAAGAAGAGTTTCTTCCTGGTGCTCTTCTCAATTAGATGTTTCTCGGGAGGCCCAAACACTTCCATGATACACGCAAGTTGCTCTTGTTCGTTCTCTCCAGGGAAAATGGGGACACCTGTATACAGCTCGGCGAGGATGCAGCCTACACTCCACATGTCAATGGGCATGCCGTATGTCATGCCAAGAATGACCTCTGGCGATCGGTAGAACCTGGATTGGATGTACGTATACACCTTCTCGTTCTCGAAGCAACTCGAGCCAAAGTCGATGACTTTGATCTCCGAATGCAAAGGGTGACGAAGGAGGATGTTCTCCGGCTTCAGATCGCAGTGAATCACCTTGTGTTGCTTGAGAAGGTTGAGTGAGCTGAGTATTTGCTTGGTAAAACGTCGGATGATTCTGATCGAGAAGCCTCGGAATGCGTGCGCCTTGATGAGTTCGTAGAGATTCATGTCTAGCAGCTCGGTGGAGATGCAAAGATGTCCCCGGAAGTAGAAGCTTTGCGTGAAGTTGACCATGCTATGCTTGTTCTTGGGATCCTGTGACTAAATTAGTACCAGTTTCCATCCTCCTATGCATGTAAACTTACCCATTCGCGAAGCTTTTGCAGGATATTGACTTCGACAAGAGCTTGCTGGTGGAATCTCTTTTTGTTCCTGATGATTTTTATGGCAACAAGACCTCCAGTTCTGTGGTCTATGCATCGAACCACTTGCCCAAAACTGCCCTTTCCAAGAATATCGATAATTTCATACCGGAATGAGAGGTGATCTCCAGGGACAATGGTGTAGTCTCCACGCTCGTCGTCATAGCCAAAATTGGGCAAATCCGACTGTAGGTCACCCACAACCTTGTGAGCATGTTGCGTTCCGCAGAAGTACACATCATTGTAGTCGACAATCTCGCCTCGCTCGTAGATGTTCAACATTGCGATACGAATGGCTTCATGGGGTCCGACTCGCTCCTTGGGTGTTGCCCTCTTCCTCAAAGCGTCCAGGGTCCTGGCAGCAATCTCTGTCTCTTTTCTTCGAGATCCTAATTTGGCCATTTCCTCCTCAGCACCAATGTCGTCCTTGTCAAGTTCAGCTGACCAAGAGTCAAGACTCTTGGTCGTGCTTGATGAAGTCCTCGGTCGAAGAATCTTTTGCATGACGGATGTGTTCCGAACAGTTGGCATGGTAGACGGGTCGACAGTGGGTTTTTTGTTACCCCAGGTCTCGCTCTTAGTCCGATCGTGGGATGTAAGGGTGTTCAAACTCCCAGCGGAGCTCTTTCGCCGTCTAGAGTCGAGGTATCCTCCAGCGGGCTTGACAGCAGGAGTTGGGCTTCCCTGTTTGGCCTTTGCTAGATTGCTGGTAGTGGCAGATGCGGGGAGTCGGGGGGGTGGCATGCTCTCCTGCAGTTGCGCAACAGCCTTTTCAACAACATCTTGAGGAGCTGTAATGCTACTTTTGGAGTTTGTGCGCTTCCATGAAATGCTGAGCTTTCGTCGTAACGAGCTCATCGACGAAGGTGTCTGAGGCTCCTCTGGCGTGGGCTCTGGCGGAGGAGACTTAGGAACGGGTTTATCAGTCTTGGGTGCTCGCGGACCTGCAGGCTTCGTATGGGCTCTATCCTCAAAAAAGTTGCTGCTGTTCGTCGTGAAATCTGTGGTAGTAAAGTCTCCCCCGGTCTTGGACCTCTTCAAAAACCCGTGCTCTGTTCCACCCTTGGGAAGAGACGAGGAAAGGAAAGGCGACATGCTGCTCTTGTGATCGATGTCCTTGAAACCCAACGAAGAGTCGGTGGAGCTGTTGTCAGGGGGGGTAGGGGAGAGGTGGGCGTGGTGAACGGAACTGCTACTCCGAAGTGACGGTAATTCTGGGGTATCGCCATGTCGACTTTTCGAGAAAAATGAGCTCTTTGACGCTGTCATCGGGGTAGTTGGGGTTTTCGGTAGCTGTCGAGAGGGTGGTGGGCTCATGTTCCGATCGGCACTGCTATGCTCTTGCAGCGCTGCGATCTTGTTCGCCGTTGGAGTGCTTAATGGGCCCAAGCTGATCGGAGGGAGTCTCAAAGGCTGCAAATGCCTCCTGCCTTGAGGGGTACTCTTCTGCTCGGAATCTGCATTAGTGCTACTGGGCACGTATGAGCTTTTCCGGGCGCTGGGCCGCCGTTGGACCTTGGTGGGCTCAGGAAAGACCAGCATTGAGATGCTCCCGGTCAAGCTGGAGTTCGAATTCATGCTGAGAACATCAACATTGCTGAGCGCGGTCTTCTTCTTTTCCATAAAGTATGTGTCGGCTGGCGAATCCTTTGGTGATTCATACGCCTTTGGTATGGCGGGAACTGGTGGGACATCTTCCTCATCATCCGCAGGCATTGGATTATGCACAGTTATATGCTTAGGCGCAGGTAATCGTGAGGTAGATGAAGATTGAGAGAGGCGTGGTTGAATGGAACCGGTCGACGTTCTCACGGTGTTGAAGCTGATGGACGAGTTGACAGAGAGGCCCGAACTATACGATTTTCGGCTTATGTCGGGGGTAGTCCTAGATGAAGAGGGGGTACCAGAGGCCTTTCTTGGAATCATGGATGGGGACCGCGAGTCTGCTCGGTTATCCATCGACACAGGTGGTGGAGGTACGTTGGAGGTGAAAGTGGCGGGTTGTGATGGAGGCATAGTAGAGAGGCGCTTCATCCGCCGGGTATCTGTCGGGCTTATCGTCCTTGCACCGAGGCCAGTCGCGTGCGTAGAATGATGACTGCCAGGCAAAATGGATGCTCTCTTACCGGTTGATGACGGTGTACTTAGTCGTCCACCGACACGGGGGGATCGAGGAGCGAGCGTCGAAAGGCGGTTATGCTCTGGGGTGAGGTTGTTACCAAGACCCAGATGCGCTTGACTGGGACGCGGTGGTGGTTGCACCGACTTTGCCTTCGTTGCCCTCGAGTTGATCGGGTTCCGCGCGGATTCCAACCAACTGTTTGAGCCTCCATCCATCGATGTTCTCGTCGAACCGCTAGATGCTGCATCCGACAAGAGGCTAGGGCGACGCCTCTGGGTGCTTCGAGCCCCATGTTCTCCATCCGCTATCACACCAGGACCGATCGATTTGCGAGGTGGCTTCGACGTCGCGGTGTGGGACACGGTGTGAGACACGGGTGGGTAGTGGCTCTGGCGACGAGCTCGCGTTGAGGCGGGACCGCTGGGAGCATCAATCGGGGCCGCAGAAGATTCTCTAGATGAAATACTGGGCTGCCTGCTTGATGTACTGGGGTGTCGCAGAAGAGAGCCGGAACGAGATGGTCGATTGGCAAGGGGAATGGCAGGGCGGTTGGTGCCGCCGTTTTGGGAGGTGGCTCCTTGAGACTTTTCGGGCATCTTGTCGTCGTTCAAGCCGTGGGCGTCAAGAATGCTTCCTTCGCCAGTGGGACAAGGAAATTGTGTGAGTTTGAACTCAGTCGAGGCAGATTCGAGGCTACTCTGTAGATCATCGAAGCTCACAGAGGGCAGGAAGTCGAAGGAGCCGGTAGATTCGCCTAATTGGCCTGGCTCCCCATCCCGACCGAAGGAAAAGAGCGAATGGTTATTGGAAGCGGATGCGCTCAGCATTGGTGCGTCGAGAGCGAGGCCGAGGCCGGGGTTCGGCGTGGGAAGAGGCGGTTGAGGACTGGCGTTGTTGCCCCTGTTAGGAAGGCTTCGAGGTCAGCTTGGCCATGTGCGTGTGATGGGATGGGTAGGCGATGACGGATGCATCAACCAAGAGCCATCGGTGGGAGAAAGAGGGTGGCGATGGGAAGACGGGAGGCTCACAAACGAGTCGGAGAGAAGTTCGCCGGTCGAGGCCCAGCCGGTGCCTTGAGCTCGTGGCTCATAGAGACCGGGTCGAGGGGACGTGGCTGGCAATGCGACCACGAGTGGATTCACGGGGGTCGGTCGCTAGCACAGACTCAGTCCGGTCAGGGAGCTGAGCGCATTCGAACGGCTACCTCATTCCGGACCGGGAGGACGTGGGCAGGAGGGGCAAGTAGCAGGGCTGGAAGGCGCGAGACAGCCAAGAAAAGCCGGTCTCCTGGGTCGCGCAGATGATCGGTGAGGTGGCAAGATGGTGGATGGGAAATGAGAGGCGGGAGACTGGAGACGAAGATGGTGGATGAGAGTCGAGGCAGAGTCGTTGTTTTCGAAAAGAGGGATGCGGCCAGTGAATTGCAGCGGGCACAGGGCAGGAAGGGGACATGGGGTCGGTCGATGGTACCTCGTACCTACCGGGCCTAACTGCCAGTGGCAGCGAACCTGAGGCGTCGGCGGAAGGCGGGTGGGGTGGGCTGGAGGTCCAGGTACTCTAGAGCCGTGTAATCCTGGGGCAAGATCGCCGCATTATTGGCACGCCACTCAGGTACCGCTACTTGTCGTTTGGTTTTCAAGTACTAATACTACTACTGAGTTGGGATGCCGCCTCCTGTCAGGAGGAAGGGGCAGTTGGGGACTCGTTGGGGCTCTTGCTGCGAGGTTCAGCACTTCCGAGGCAAGAAGCGCATTCCCGTCGAGGTGCACCTGCACCTACTGCATCTGCTGACTACTACCTTAGTTGCTTAGATACCTACCTTAGTAGTAGCACCGCACAGTCCACAAGGTAGTCGGGACCTCCCCCAACAATAGCAACATTCATACGCTTACTTGCAAACCGACCGCCGCCCGGCTACCGACTCATCCCATTCTTCGTATGCCTATGTAACTAACCCTCCCGTTCCCGTGGCATTCTAATTCGAGTCACCGCCGCACTGATGCATTTACGTTATCTTGACGGGGACAGGCAGTACTCGTACAAGCCGCCGCTTGGATTTCTCATCCCAGACCGCCAGCCTAAGACCGCGATGGAGCAACGCTGCGCGGCGCGTGCCCAGCCTCTGTCTCAACGCGTTCTGAAGGTTCGGTTTAGCCACGCCGACGACGGCGGCATGGCGGTAGGGGTTGAGCTCACCGCGCAGTGGATACAGACAAAGATAGAAGACGAGACCGACGCAGCCTGCGAAGAGGAACCCGACCTCACGGACCTGTTGACGTTAGTATCAAACAGACAGCGAGATTGTATTTCGCACGAGCCAAACCCGAAATCGTCGTCGGGACCATGTCCAATGCCCATCTCATGCCCTGCTCTGTGCATTGGCACCAGCGTCTCGAAAGTGACAGGTGCCCAACTCGATGCTCCTAGTTTCGAGGCCAGGGTCAAGTTTCTCCTTTTGGTGGACGACACAGAGACACTACTTTTGACTAGCAAGCAAAGGCCCCGTCGCCTCGCTCCATCCGCCAGCCTCCAGGGGAACCTAGTCTCCACAGGGTCCAGAGCAAAAGTTGTTTGATCCTGAACCATTGTTTTCATCAACTTTACGGATACTGTGACGAACTAGTAGGGCTGTGGTGCCATCGTCCGCAAACATGGTTTTCTATGAGACGCCGTTACAGATGCATCGTGATAGGAACGCGGATGAGCTGCCAAGGGCATCTGCATTTCCCATTCACCCCGGCCCAATCAGTCCAGCGTTGATCTCATGTGTTCCTGCTGTTGTCATGGCAAAGGAGGGTTTTTTGTTTGTTGCCACCTTTCGGGTCCAGTAGACTGCAGTTGCATGGTGTCCCCGGACCCTCGTGGAGGCCTTCTTTCTCAAGTACGATTGCTATTCGTCGAAGGTCATGCACCCGCTGCATCGCATCTATGCAGGAGACAGATGATCCAATGTAAGGGCTTCTAGTGCCAGGGGACAGCTTCACCGCGTGCGTCGCCTTGGTCGCTCTTCTCCTGCATATCTAATCCAGCTGTTCGGCGGTGCGGACCTCCCTTCAATTTCCAATGCGGAAAGGACACGGAGGCCCGAACAAGTGGTTTGTTTGGGTTTGTCGCTCGGGATTGGCATATGGTAATGTCATACCGTGGTATGTCCGTGTTGATCAAAATTGCTGTGCCTCTTCAGCTGGACCAATGCCCGCTTGCACGTCCCAAACCACGTTACCCTGGCACTTTGCCGTTGTCCCAAAGTGGTGTAGGCTGTCTACTAGAGAGTAAACAAATAGGACTGCTGAGCCAGGTGTGTAATGGATGAGCTTTAGTAAGTGATTTCAGAAGGACTCACTTCAAAGCTTGCTCCACAGGCCTAGGTTCAGATGCGCAGCTTGCTTCTTGAAACATGCACCATGGTTCATCCACGACAGCTCAAAGAAGGAGATAGAGGAGGCAGTTCATCTACCTGAAGATCATAGATGACGTCGATTCCCACGCAATCCTCGTATGCCTTCGCATCCGATCATCTGTGTAATCTACACTACGAAAGACCGTTGTCAAGCTGCAAGCCGCCGCGGGCCGCTCTACGCTACTGAAAAGTTAGAATTGCTACTTTGCATTTGGATGCTGGTGAGGTTGTGAGGGTGAATAGAGTGAGTTGGGTAGGTGTGGCTGAGGCCGTCGTTTTAGCCGCATGCCCGTGTGTGATGTCAGTGTTGCGTGGCGAGTGTCACATGCCACCTTTACGTACCAGCTCCAACGTCGAGATATGCTCCTCCACCTCCACCTCCGCATTCGACGTTGCACCATGTCTTGAGCGCCGCCAACGTCTCCGTCACCTCTGCCTTCCGCGCCTCATGGATGACTTCACTGCCGAGCTCCTGGCCTCGGGGCAGGACTTCGACGCCGCCGACACCCCTGAGCGACCCCGCGGCGACAACCTACAAGCCAGGACCGACTCTCGCCCGGGCCGTTCGGCCACTCCTCCTCCGGTCACGCCGCCCCAGAGGTCCGGCTTGCGCGGCGGTATCGCTGCCATCAGGGAGAAGGCCAGCTTGCAGGACCGTCTGATAGAGAAGTTTGTCACCTTTGTGTCACCGCCGCCGCGTGGTGTGTTTTGGGTTTGGGGCGCTGACCTCGCGTGCATAGACTCCTCCAGCAAGTTGTACCTGCCGATGATGATGCCTCCGCCGATGGCTCAGTCCCCGGGGATGACTGGCCACCGCCGGGTACCGAGCGACCTAACTTCAACATTACGACCATGTCCTACAACTTCCGCCGCTTCAACGCCCGTATCGGCGTCGTCTTCAAGTTCCAGGCTCGCGTCGAGCGTATCCTCTCCTGGCACCGCGCCTCGCACACTCTCTCCCTCCTCGCCGTTTATACCTTCATCTGTCTCGACCCGTATCTCCTCTGCGTCCTCCCGATCTCCATCCTCCTCCTCGGAGTTTTCATCCCCGCATTCCTGGCCCGACACCCCGCGCCCCCGAAGGGCACCTTGTCCAGCGACCAAAATGTTGGATACTCCCCGCGCGGCCCGCCTCTGGCGCCTGCGGCGACAGTGCGCCCAGTTAAGGAACTTAGCAAGGACTTCTTTCGTAATATGCGCGACCTCCAGAATTGCATGGACGACTTCAGTCAGGGACACGACAAGGTGGTTGCACTGATGGTGCCTGTGACCAACTTCAGCGACGAGTCCCTAAGCTCTGCTCTTTTCCTGTTTCTCTCGGCCGCCGGTCTCTTCATGACCATCGCCGCGCACCTCCTACCTTGGAAACTCATCTTCCTCCTGGGCGGCTGGGCTGCCGTCGGCATTGGGCACCCGACCGTGGCGCGCCTCCTTGCCATCACGCACAAGGAACGTCTGCAGCCTCAAGAAGCCAAGGCCAAATCGTGGCTGGACGGCTGGATCGTGCGGGACGTTATCCTAGACTCGAGTCCGGAGACGCGGGAGGTCGAGATTTTCGAGCTGCAGCGCATATCCGGCGCCGGCGAGTGGGAGCCCTGGCTGTTTTCGCCATCTCCCTACGACCCGCTCTCACAGCAACGAATCACCGGCGACCGGCCTCGCGGCACACGCTTCTTTGAAGACGTACTGCCTCCCGAGGCCTGGGAATGGAGCGAGAAGAAGTGGGCGCTCGACCTTTGGAGCCGCGAGTGGGTCGAGGAGCGCATCATCACGGGCGTCGAGGTCGAGACGGAGGGCGAGCGCTGGGTTTACGATATCTACGACGAGCGCCATGACCGCACCGGCGTCGTTGATGCCGCCGCCGACAAGGGCAAGCTCCGGGCTTACGCCTCACGGCCGAGCTGGGAGGAGGGCGAGGACGGGAGCGGGAGGAGAGGGGACTGGAGGCGGCGGAGATGGGTGCGACTCGTGAAGCGCAAGATGACGGAGCCGGCACCGAACTGAAAGAGACTTCAATATGGTATAATTTGCTCCTCGAGTTGTGTTCATTGCGGTCTAATAGGGTGTTATTTTATTTATAATTGGCGTTTATGGCGAGATTGGAAATGTTGAAATGAAAGGAGGCATTAACGATATCAAGGGAGCAAGAAGCAGCATATATCATCTATGAACATCATGACTGTAAGATATAATTCAGGGAGATTTCAAGAAAACCCCCATCAAGCGCCGAATACTACAACCCAAAAATAATAATTTACTCATTGATATTTCCATCGTTGCATTCCCCGAATAGGTCCATGAGAAGCCAGAAAAATGGTATCAACTCAAAGATAATGCCCGTAACCGTGAAATCGAAGATCAACAGTTCCCGGGACGCCAGCCAGATCATTCTATATGCGCTCCACTCGTGACACGTTAAATCCGATTATTAAAGGAGTAAAAACACGGGGCCTTTCCCAACCCCAGCCCCTTGCAAGGTCGTTCGCTGGCAGACGGATATGCCAAGAAGAGTACGCTGAACGCTTAGGTAACGACCATCTTGTCTAAAATCTTCTGGATGCCCTTCGTTAGGCCCTGGCCCTGGTCGATGTCCTCGGCCATTTTGCGGGCGCGCTCGATGAGAATGGTTATGACATTCCGGGTGTACTCAAAGGTACCTGTGGATTCCATGTAGGCGACGGCGTATCGCTTCACCTGGATGTCGGAGGTCTTTTGCTTCAGGATGCTCACGAGCTGGAGGTTGGAAGGATTGGAGCGGATGCTGTGGATGACGGGGAAGGAGAACTTGCCCTCGGTCAGATCCTCGCACATGCCCTTGTTGTTGCTGTACTCCTTGGAGGAGAGGTTCATGTAGTCATCGCGGACCTGAAAGATGAGGCCGATGAGATTGACGAGGGGCACGCAGTCTATGGGGGAGCTGGACTGAGCTTGCATGAGCTTGATGCCGAGACGGAAGAGCCCGCCCGTCTTATTACCGACCATCTCGAGGTAGTCCTCCTCGGTTGGGCAGGTGAGGGTGTCTCTCCAGAAGAGGTCCATTCCCTGGCCGCGATGGAGGTTGACGAGCTCCTCGGCAAACATGGTGATGGCGTCTGGGTTGTTGAGCTTCTGCAGCTCCTGGAGAGCTGTGAAGTAGATGTAGTTGGCCGAGTTGATGGTCTGCGCAACACCGAATATGTTGTGGGCAACGGGGAAGCCGCGGCGCAGCTCGGACGAGTCCTGGACATCATCGACAAGGAGGGAAGACTCGTGAAGCATGCCGACGACGCGGGTGATAATTTCGAGGCTGTCGGGGGGGACATTGAGCCAGGCGTTGAAGGCGCCGATCAGCTGGGCGCGGAAGTCCTTGCCGGGATGGCTGATGACATAGTCGTAGGGGCCGCGCACGACCTTCTCCTTGTCGTCGGTCCAAGAGCGCTGGGCGGTGAAATTGAGGTCCTCATGGGCAAAGCGTTGGGGGTCGGGAGGTATGCCGGGAGGCTGCATCATTCCAAGGCCCAGGTTGAGAGCTGGCTTTGCGGGACGCTGCTTGGGGCTGATCCATTCGCCTTCGGGGACAGGGCGGAGGACGGATTTGGGCGGCGTTGAGAGGTTGGTGACTCCGGAGCTAGAGGTGCGCGGGGGAATGATGTTGGGGGATGCCAGCGGGTTAGAGGGCATCTTCTCCATATCCCTTGGTGGCATCGACAACATGTAGGAGATGGCAGAGGAATCGAGGGGCTGGTTGGGGATCATGGAGGCGTTTGTGGCCGGAATCGAGTTTGGTTGGGAGAGTGGAGGAGAGGAAGTGCGGCGAATGGTGTCGGGGAGGAGGAGGAGGAGGAGGAGAGGAAGAAGAGGATGTAACTTCGAAGAGGATTGGAGGAGGAGGAGGAGGTGAGGTGGGTGGATGGATGCCTGCTCCTGACGGTGGTGGTTCTGACCAGGCAGCTTTCACAAGCTGTCTTCAAGGATACGTACGGTACAAGCTCGACAAGCGCAACTTGCGGTGCGGTCGATGGGATATGCGGTTCGGTTCCTGTCGCAGCAAATGTCATTGAGTGTCCAGCACAAACGAGCGCGAGTCTGCCTGGTGCGCACGCGAGGATGGAGGCGAAGGCAAAGGCGAAGACTTTAAAAAAGCCATTGTCATGTGCAAGTCTTTGCAGATGTAGGCCGTGGGTGACGGAGTTGTAGAGGGGAATGGGGGCGCTAGGACTTCGTGGGAAATCCAATCCAATACGAGCTACAGGAGCTTCAGGGCTGTCGCATGCCAACAAGCGGAGCTCACTAGCGGAGATGCCTGGGCCCTGGGATCAACTGTGGGGAGAATTCGGGGTTTTGACACTGGACCCAGACGTTTGAGGCCACTTGAGACAGGTCTTGGGGAGAGGGGAGGGGGGTGCATGATGCTCTTAGCTATGCTCACCTGGATGACAAGTAATGATGATATAATTGCGGGGTTGGTTTGGGGCGTCCAAGTGGAGGAATGAAGCAACAGCTAAGTCAAGTTATCTGCAGTGACAACAAATCCTATTCAGTATTTAGCCGAGTTCCAGGACGCAGGTGACGGATATGGGCTTTGGGCTGTGTTGGGATGGCGACGCTGATGATGATGATGAGGCTTTCATCCGCAGCTGACGATGGCGATGAGCCCCCCCCCTCGAGAGGAGCAGCAGCGGGTGAGGAGGGCTTCCGCGGAGGACTAGTAGGAGTACGAATATCCATCTCCATCTCCAATGCCAGATGGGCGGCCACGAGAGCGGTTCCCAATCCTCATCTTCATGCACCGAGGATTCCGGGATGCAGCCCAACGGCGGGGAAGCTCTTACACTCTCGCTCCCGCTGCTTCAGCTGCTGCTTGATTTGGCCGTCGACCGCTGGGGGCTCGAGATGGGGGATGGGATGGGAGGGATGGACATCGGGTCTGGCCTTACCCGGCTTTGTGAGTGAGTGATGCCTCCAGACAAAGACAAACTCGGATCGAGGGTGCGAAGCACAACGAGTCTGGGGTTGTTTCAAGAGAATAAGAGCAATAAGTAATTAATGGAAGAAAGGTGAGAGAGAACCTGGGTGATGATGCGCTGGGAATAGCGAAATTTAATATCCTTGGCCATCCGTGTCCACGGGGCCCTGGCGGACTTTTAAGATGTTGAGGCAGAGCTCATCCCATCCATCCATCATTGGGGAAAACCACACCACCTCAGCCCACCGACTGAGCTCCCTTTCGACTTTTTGGAAAGTCTGGTTCGTCATCTGCCTCTTCGTCTTCAGGTTGCTGCTCCTTTGGTGGACGAGAGCGGCGTTGCTCAGAGAGGGGGAAGGTGATGAAGCTTCCCATAACTTACTGCCGTGGTTAGAGTTTCTTCGTAGGTGCCTTATTGAAGAAAGCCATGGCGTTCCGCATTCGTTGGTAGCTCAAAACCCAACAAACCCAAGTCCTAGTCCTACAGGCACCCGACACTTTCACATGCTTTCCGGGCATCCATCCCATGAGGTGGCATGGCCTGTCTGCCCCGGGGGGGGCTCGCCCAATCTGCGAACCTGCAGCTCGTCACGTCAGATCCCACTAAGCCAATCCCAGCTGCATGACAGCGCCCGCCCTCAGATCTATCCACAGCGGGCTCTCTCAGGCGATTCCAAGTCATCCTCCACGACACTCCAGCGCATCACCTCGCCACAAACCCGCACGCTCCAGGTACTGCGCCCACCCACTAAACCCGCTTGGGCAGCGCTGGAATCGGCGCCCTTGACGGCGATGGCCCGCCCGGGGATGGCTTCCATTAGGCCCTTCGTCCACTGGAACACCTTGCCAGGCCAGCTCCAGGCCGGGGGCGTCTAGAAGCCTGGAGATGCACGCTACCTTACTTGATACGAATAAGCCTAGAAACGCTAAGTGCCCTCCACGCCATGCTGGTTGCCGGGGAAATCGCACTTGCGCACACACTTACAAGCACCGCAAGCTTCAAGCCTCCATCATAAACTCTTGGATTTTCTCTCCAGTCCATTCTTCCCTCATGTTTGGGCTCGGCCACTGCATCATCGCTGCTTGATACCCGATTTTTCTCTTCTAAACTTTTCTTGTATTAACACCATTCTCTCTGCAGCCCAAGTCGGTCTCTTCTGCCGTCGCTTCCTCCATCGCCGTGTCCAATTTGCCCTGTCGTCCCCTCCATCGTCATCGTTGTAAACAAACCCACCACAACCACAACCACAATCACAAGCGACACAACACTCCCACCCGCCTCCATATTCCTCCTCTGCCTCTGCCTCTGCATTTGCCTATACCGCTCGCCCTCTCTCCCTCTCTTACGCACACACACACACACACATAATCGTCACAATGGAGTCTCTTCTCTCCCTCGCATTTGACAACCTCTCCTCCTACGACGGCCCCAAGATCCGAAAGGGCTTGCGCCAGGTCGAGGGCTTGCTCGCTCAGATCTGCCTATCCAACCCCCGCAACGACCGCACCAACCGTAGCAGGGACCCCGACAAGGACGACAGTGAGGCATCGCCCTCGGCAAGCAAAGACCTGGGTCAGCTGGGCCAGGACCCGGCCTTTCGTCAATTCTTCAAGCTGCAGGAGGGCTTCGAGTGGAACGTTGCGATGCGCTTGATCGGGACTCTTGACCGGCTCATGGCTAAGGGAGGCGATGGACAAAACGACCTCTTGATCCTCAGCGCTCTCGATCTTATCCAGGGTGCTCTGTTGCTGCACCCCCCCAGCAAGTCACTTTTCATCCGGGAACAGAACATGAACGTGCGTATGAACCTAGCAACATCGTTGCGTCAGCCGCTCCCACTACATCATCAACTCATTTGTTAACACTTCCCCTCTCATTAGCTCCTCCTCGACCTCCTCGAGCCCTTCAACTGCCCGGCAATTCAGTCCGCGACTCTTCTTACCCTGGTCACCGCCCTCATCGACACGCCCCGCAACACACGCACATTCGAGGACCTCGACGGCCTACTCACAGTTACCTCCCTCTTCAAGTCACGGTCTACCGCTCGCGAAGTCAAGCTTAAGCTTGTCGAGTTCCTCTACTTCTACCTCATGCCCGAGATGCCCTCCATCCCTCGCGCCGACCAGCGCGATTCTGTCCCCGGGATGCTCCAGCGTAGCCCAAGTAAACTCGCGGGGGCATTTTCTGCCGAGTCTCGCAGCAAGCGTTCCAACTCCATCGAAGGCGAGATTACCCTTACCACCGAGGAGAAGCAGGGGCTGTTGAGCCAGCACCTAAGCAGCGTTGAGGACCTTGTCAAGGATCTCCGGAACTGCGCTCCTTTTGGAGGTGTCGTCTGTTGAGTTGTTTGAGCAGCTTCTTCATTACTCCCGTGTTTCCCCTTTTGTTTCCTCTCCCTTCTCATTTTTTGGGAGATCCGGCCTTGGCGTTTACGGGAACTATGGTGGTCTTTTCCCGTGTTTTGTCTTTTTGCATGGAGTTTTGAGCAAGTCGGCCCTGATAATCGTTTCTTATGTATGGATTTCTTCTGGGTGAGGGAATTTGGATGGTTCCTCGCATGAACAGGATATTAGGCGTTAGTAAAATAGGCGTACCCGTGCATGGTTATTTCACATGATATTATTCACTCTGGTCGTTGTGCCGGCTTGACCACAGGACTCTCTGGAGGTGTCGGGACGATTGATGACGATCGTTCCGGAGGCATTTCGGTGCCGTAAAGTTCGTACCGCTCAACTACCTCGGAGCGCGGTGTTGCCACGAGGCTGGAGTGTGTCGTTGGCGATAGGAACCCATTGCCGGTGTTGTCTTTGACTGTCGAGTCAATCTCCACGGGGGCGGTGATGTCACCGGGGCTTTGAGGCATCGAGGGCACTGCGCGGACATGGCCCGGTGACGTCGACGTCGAAGCTACGGTCTCGGTGAACGGGCCGGGCACAGCGTCCGGGCCGAAGTAGTCCTGCGTCAAGCCCTGGCGGACCCGGCTGTGGTCGGTGCCGGAAACGTCCGTCATGCCGTCCACCCCCGGGGCGCTCTCCTGGCCGCCACCGGAGCCCTCGATGCCGGCGGACTGGCGACTCAGGGTGCGCTGGCGCTGGCGACGCTTGGAAATGCATAGCCAGGTCAGGCCGCCGACGATGATGCTAGTGCCCACCACAGCGCCAATGCCGATGCCCGCTTTAGCTCCGTTGGACAGGTTGTCGTCCTCGGAGCCGGGCTCGGGCACCACGGAGATAGACTCGGACGGGTTCCCGGCGGCGCAGTAGCCGGTGCTGCTCACCTCGGTGCAGTGCTGCCAGTTGTCGCAGCACCCGGAGCCGTCGGCGCACTTGTGCTGGGACGTGGTGCAGCCGTCCTCGACGGGCGTCAGCAGAGCCGACTTGGACGGCTTCTGGGTGGAGGCGCATTCGCCGCCGGCGCGGCATTCGGCCCCGTAGGCGCAGCAGTTGCCGCCGAGGCTGCTCGCGCACAGGTAGAGGCTGGTCTCGCGACACTTGCGGCCGCAGCAGCCCTCGCGCGCTGTCGGCGTGCCGCTGGCGGTGACGGTGCGAGTGCAGAAGTAGGCCGTCGAGTCGCAGTCGGAGTCGGCGGAGCAGTTGGACCCGATGGGACAGCACTTGGCCTTGCCGTCGCGGTTGACGTAGCAGTAGGAATCGTTCTCACAGCACTCGTCGCCGAAGCCGACATCGAGGCCTGGCGGTCGGGACGACGTCAGCAATGGGGGGACATGGTTGGCGGACTTGGCTTTGACTTACAGCTGTGGTGCTCTTCGCCACAGTCGACGTCGCGCTTCGCAAGCGGGTTGGACTTGTCGAGGAAGAAGCGCGGCATCAGCCCATTGGGCGCAATGGGCAGCGAGCCGTACCGCTCCCTCAGCTGGGCGGCCGCCAGCCCGAGGGCGAGAGCGCAGGCGAAAGGGAGGCGCATCGCGAGGGTTTTTCTTTGTCGGTGAATCAGCGGTGGGAAGATCGGATCAGGCTGTCGTCATTGTTGCCTTGCGCCTGGTCCAGTGTCTTGCAGCTTGCTCGCGGCGGAAACGAAGAGCGGTCGTACAGCAAAGCCGGAGAGAGTGAGAGAGAAACAAAATGACAGCGCCGAGGAAAGAAGCCTCGTGTGGTCGAGAACCCATCAAATCATGCGTGTCAGACTGAATAAGGCTGGCCGGACTGTGCCAGGGTTGCATCGCCGCCGCTGTCGCCTTTGTTCTCCGGACGAGGAGGCTTCGCTGCTTCAGCTAACACCTACCTAAACTGGGTCGACATCGGCTCAGGGAGAGAGGCCCGGTTTCATCCCGAAGTACTGTACAGTACATATAAGATACGTGGCAGTGGCTGGTGTCATGGGTCTAAAGATGGATTGGAATATTGTTGGACCAGCTCCTGCAGCTGGCAGTCCTCTTATCCTCTTTGTTTCGTCATCGGGAGAACTCCAAATAGTGGTACAGCAGCCAACGGAGGAAGCACATAAACTGGTGCTGTGTCATGATGACGGGTGAACTACTCCGCCTGCTGGCCACTATCAATTAACCCGGAAAAGCGTCATCTTGTCAGATACCATTTTCCAATTAAAGATTGTGCTAGGAACTCATTACTATAATTGACAAAAACGCACCAACGGATGTTCCTCCGCCAAAACCCTTTCGGATCGTCTCGCCGGCCGGGCACGGCGATGGCGACTGCTTCTATCTTGGGTCGCACAAAGAGGGGCCACGTGCAAGGGTCGGACAAGGCGGTTATCCTTGTGAAAGGACGGCAAGGGCTCATCGGTTCGCCGTCTGTCGTACATATTTATAGTGCCTGCGTAACTGGCGGGCGGAATGGAGTACCAACAGAATGAAATTGGGCGTAGGAAAAAACGTAGTAGAAATAAAGGATGTGAGGTACATCATCTAGTTAACAGGCAGAGATATCCTTCTTATTCAGTACCATTGCCAAGAACTCTCCCATTGGCTGATGTTTGGTTATGCACACTGTAGCCAACCAACTCACCCTGCCAGCTCATCCATCACCCCACGACTTACACGCACCTACATCCTACAACGACTTCACCACCAACACATCAACAAACTTGCAGCTCGATATACTTATTATCCAAGACATGTCGCATATGACATAAATTTTCTTCTCCGAGCCCTCAAGACCGAGTCACCCCCCGCTCCGCACAGTACTTGTCCACCTCCTTGCGCAGTGTCTCCCGCTGCCGCAGCGCCGCGTCCATGATATCCTCACACACCTTGCCCAGCCCGCGCGCATCCGCATCCTTGCCCGCCTTGTCCACCTGCACCATCTCCTCCAGCACCGCCTCCAGCTGGTTCGGCAGCCACGTGACGATGGGGCTGCCGCCCGTCGCCGTCGGGTGCGACGTGCGCTTAAGGATGTACTCGCGCGCGAAGCACCAGTGCCGCCATCGGAAGTCGCGCACCTGGTTAAGGATCTGGAGCCAGAGGCTGACCGACTCGCGGCGTAGATCCGCCTCCTCCGGCGACCCGTTGACTGAGTGGCGTCCCAGCGCGTAGTTCTTCAGGTCCAGCTCCGTCGACCGCTCCTTAACGTGCAGCAGGAAGCCCTTGTGGTTGCTGGGCCGGTACTCGCGGAAGTCGCGCAGGATCTCCGTCAGCGGCGTGCTGGGCATGGGCACTTGCAGCAGGTTGTCCATGAGCGGCACGATGGAGTCGTTGGCGCCGCTCTCGCCGCGGAACGACATGGGCTTGTTGTCGTTGATGCCCTCGTACACCACGCCGTTGGGGAACATGGACTGCGACGTGATGCCGAAAATGAAGGTACGGAAGCTGGTGTACTCCATCGGCTTCGACTTGGACCACATGGTCTCCATGACGGTATTGATCTTCTTCAGGGCGCCCAGGATCGTCGCCATGCCTTCGTTGAAGTTGGCCCTTCGTTCCACCGCGTTGTGGTTGGAGTTATCAGATGCCGCGTCTAGAGCCATGACGGTCCCCGCTACCAGGGGGCCCGAGTTCTTGACCATGTCAATGTGTACAAGCACAAACCCGGCCTCTGATGAAGTAGGATCCAGGCCATTCTCAAAGGCGCGGATCAGCCGAAGGTTGGAATACTCCATGCCAGCAGCCGGGTCGACCAAGCGGTAGTTGAAGAGGGCATATGAGCCGGCATACTCCATGAAGGGCTTGAAGCCACAGCTAGGACATGTCAGATATGTTCATCATCACTGGTCTCTAAAAAAAAAAAAAAAAAAGAGTTTGGTGGCTCACATCTCTGCGCATCGAGCAATAGGGTGCGCGATCTGGGCAGGTAGGACGTCTCGACCAAGTCCGTATGGCTCATCCTTGATGAACCGGTGGTGACAAGGCTCAAGCAGGTACGCCGATGCAAGGAACGAGTAGTCCCGATACAAGGCATTCTGGAGGGGTAGGTTGTCCTTGTACTTATCAACAGCGTCGGTCAGGTTGGGCAGCTCATTGTCGACCACCTCGCCAAGCTTGTACTGAGCCAGGAGACCGGGCTCCCCTGAGGCCGTCTTGACGGGCATCCGTTGGAGGATAGACTCGAAGGCATCAAACTCCTTGGGCAGCGTCACAATAGGGTTCATCCTAGGCAAGAATCCCCGTGTCGTGGACACCATGAAGGCCGGGAGGGACAAGTCATCTGGACGAGTGTCGTCCAAGACGTGGAAAGGGGGCGTGCGACCAAGAGAACCCATGTTGCCAAGGGAAAAGAACAAGTGAAGGGGTATCGAGAATGAAGCGAAGAAGAATCAGGTAATTGGTAATTGCGCGAACGGTGATTGTGATGGTCTCTGGTTTTTCTGCTTTTTTCTCTGGATCTCGCCGCCGCCTAAGTACCCTGTGGCCGGAATCGATTCCGGCCACGCAGGCGGGGATGGATGAGGGCGAACAGCGCCATCGGCACTTGTTATCTTGCGCAAGTGCGTGTGAGGCAGGTCACGAGCAGCTATCGCCCACGAAACGTAACAGAAATCCAGTTGATAGACCCCTCACTGCTGTGCATCGCTGCGGGCGCTCGTATCGTGACGAATATCCACGATGTTGAGGGCATCGCGGGTCAGGAGCCGATATATGAGACGACAAGCCGTGCATTTTGCCCTGCAAGTGTCCAGAATTGGTCCTATATCACAGACATATGCTAGACGTCGCACTGAGCAGAAACTCCAAGGACGAAAATTGAGGCCTAATTCATCCCCCGATGCGCGAGAGGCCGTGGTTGCGAAGAGGTCGGATTCTGATTCTGAAGTCGTGGTGGGTGGCCGGCGCACTTAAAGGATCTGGCCCCACTTGGTGCCGAATCTGACCGGCCACCGGTGGGGCCTAGTGGCCGGAATCTTTCCGGCCACAACACCACGACGGCGCCGGACCAGTCCACGGCCTCACATTCGAGATCACTGCGGCAATACTGGGGCCCGCCGGAGTGACCTGCCCTGGGCTATCTGGGGGAGGTCCGTTCTCGGGCAACCCGTGCCGCTCCCTTGCAGTTCAAGTCACAAAGCCGAGCCAGACGCATGCAAGCGGTTTGTTAAGTTTGCCGCAATTCATTTCCAGTTCCAATCATTATTCTTTCGTACGTAACCGTTTCCATCCCCAAGCCACCCATGCCGTAATATTTGAGTACAGGGCTGTAATCAACCAGTCCAGTCCTTCCTCCATCCCCCCCCTTCAGGGGTTCCCCTCCCCCACACTCCTCGTCGGCCTCGATAAGGTCCTGAAGCCGCTGAGCGCAGTACCGTCGGCAGTTGAGTTGGAAATAGGGACCTTCCTCAATGGTAGACGCATCGAGAGGGCTTGTGGGGCAATTCCCGGTGTCTCTGTCGCGTCGTCGTTGTTGATTGGAGTGTTGGCCATCGTGGCCACTGCGATATCGCTGGCGGACAATCCGGGTGTTGTCGTCATGTTGACCGCCGACCCCTCCCAGACACCCGACGGAGTTCCGACGCTAGGCTGGGGAAGGAAGAGAAATTTTGTGCGTGTTGTCGTCAGGGTCACAGTCGATTTGCTCGTGTTGGTCGATGTGATGACGGTGGTAATGAGCTGCGGGATCTCCAGAAAGCCTGTAGAGTCTTCTGGCGTGGATTCCATGGCTTCGACATTCGTAGGCGACGTAAGTAGTGCTGGAGTTGTGATTTGAGGCGAGGCTTCGACCTCGACTACTGTGGCTGGGCCTTCGGTGCCTTGCTCAAACCCGTCAGATACAATCAGGGAGGCAATCGTCGAGGTCTGAGGGGAGCCTTCAAGCTCAGTTGCAGTATCTGAAAGTTGGATGTCTTGATCTAAGCCGCCGAAAGTGCTTGTGGATGTAATCGTTGAAGGGCTTTGTCCCGTGGTATCTCTGTCGCCACTGCTTCCTGTTGTACAATTAAAGTCTCGATGAAGAGAATTAAGGCCACTCACCAGGTCAGCGTCACAACCAGTGCCATCAGGGTCGGGGGCTTCAGTTTGAGCGATGGAGTCTTGGGCGAAGTTCGTCGATCTAGGCTCCTCGGAAGATTCTTGGGACTGGGCTTTTCTTTGCTCTGTTGAATCCTGGGGAGAGCTCGAGGTTCTTGTTACTTGGGGAGATCCCTGAGACTTTTCTTCGGCCTCTTCTATAGAATGCTGGTCTGAGTTCGAAGTTTCGAGCTTTTCGGATGGTTCCTGTAGCTCTCCCTCGGTCTGTTCTGTTGGGCTGAGGGAAGAGTTTGTCGGTCCTGTTTCTCCAGGAGAACCCTGTGTACCGCTGGCTGGGCTTGATTCTCCGGACGATCCCTGAGACTCATCTTCTGATGTTTCCTTGAAGGCGCCGCCAAGGACCGCATTCGACGGAGCCGAGTCTTGAGTAGATTGGCCAGTAGGTTCACCTAGGGACAGGGTGTTGACTTGGACCGTGGATGAAGAATCTGGGGAACCGGATGGCAGCATTCCCAACACTTGGTCTCGCAGACTATCGATCTGGTCCAGGAGATGGTATATGGCTCGTGTAGGAACATCTACCAGACCCCTATGATCCTCAACAAGTCTCTTCACAAGACCCAGAGTATGATGGAGTCGGGAGTCGCCATCACGGCGGTTCGTGAGTTGGGTCTTCTCAAGTGTAGCCTTTGGTACAGGGCCGTTCAGTTGGTAGTTTGCGGATTCGGGCGGGGAAATACCGCCACTGACTCCGGGTAAGTTGAGAGGAAAGAATACAGCGATGCTAAGAAAGTGGTAGAGGCGGACCATTGTGTCAACTTTGTGAAAAAAGGAAGCAATAGGCCTTATCTGTAACAGCTTTGTTTTCCGTCTGCTTCCATTATTATATGCAATTCTCTTGATCTCAGACGTCGCACGGAGCAACGCATTCCAGCCATTGCGAGGGTAACGGTCATCATCATGGTGTCTCAACGCATTGTGAACCAGCGCTTGCTGGTTCAGTTGCGGGTAAATGCGCGCATTCCATACCAGAGTCCCATGATTGCGACGGCCACAAAGGTCCCGTAGAGAGACCACTTTCGCATGCGTGGGGTGAGTCGGTGATTGAGCGGGTCACAAGCAGCAAAATGGTAAGCTGAAGGCAGGTTACGGCGGACTGAAGATACTAAGGAGCTCGGCCAAGGCGTTGCGACCGTCGAGCCTAGCATACAGCTTGATGACGCAGCAAGTGTCGGAGAGTGGTGCACCAGAGAGGTTAGTTGAATGATGTAACGAAGGTATGGCACGGGGTTTCACGGAACAGCAGGGCAATCGGGATGAAGAGTCCTTGTTGATATGTGCCGCGACTGTCTGCCACGAGCCAACCTCATGTCTACGAATATTCAGGTTGCAAGTTCAGGTTGAAATCAGAAGTAGGAGGAGTAACTAATGTTGTCGCGCGATAAATCGTAACGCGATCCTTCGTTTCTCTTGAGACGACTTTGAGCGGTAAATTAGCCGATACGGCGAGCATTCCCCAAATTCGGATGAAAATCACAGGTGAGATGAGATGAGTTTTGTACTGCTTGGTCACAATGGGCGGGTATATTAGCAGCCAGGTTCAGGATCGTGACGAAATGCGCAGTCGAGACCTTTTTTTCGGTTTGTGATGAGTGGGTTGGGGGCAGGGAGTCGATGGTGAGTGCGTGTAGGAGACGCGGCTGCGGATGATGTCTTGGCCAGTCTGCCCAGTTGCTCGAGAATTATTACCGGAAGTACCGAGGAGGGCATGGCGGCGGACCTGAGGCCATCCATGTGAGACGATGCGAGGGGGTCCTCGTTTCTTTTTGCCCCTCGCTTGACGCTTGAGCATCAACAGCCCCGTTGCTCGGTTCCCTCGTGCATCCTCGCCGATCGGTGAGAGAGGTATCCAAGAAGGCAACAGCGCGGCAACGGCATGGCGCCCGCGATGACAGAACGGGCTGATGATGCGTGCCGCCTTCGGGTCATCCTTTTTGGTGGATCTAGACCGGCAATCACCATTCATACCGTGTGGTGGGTTGGAGGATGAGACAATAGAACGATGGACAGTGGGCGGCAATGGGTTGGTCGGAGATGACTCGCGGGCTTGCGTCGTGGTGCTGATGCAAGCTGAAGCTGGGGGAAGTTTCCTCCCGGTTTCCACGCCCGTGGTGATTGTGATTAGGGCCTTGGTTGCTTGGGTACGAAGTATTCTTGTCTTGCAGGTCTAACAAGTCGGTGAAAACCGCCACAGGAGATCTGGGAACTGATAACTGAGAATTGGGCAGGGGTGGCCTTTCATCTGCACTTTTCGCCTATCCCGTCTCGTCGTGGCCGGCTGTAAAGTCAGGCTGTCACGGTGGACGGTGTGACCGTCATCCGGTCGGGGAAGTGAGAAGGCGAGAGGAGAGCGAGAGGGGAGGGGTTTTCGGTCCTCCGCGTCTCCGTCGTTTTCTCAGACTCTCGCGTGAGCATCCTGACCACGGATGGACTGGCGCCCAGGGTGGGAGGGTCCCGTCCCTCTGACCCTCAAATCTGCACAGGAGGAGGAATCACTGTTTGTTGGCCCAGTAGTGCCCCCATCACAGTCAGCCCCAAGCCCCAGCCGTGTTGATGGAACGGGACGCCCTCTGATTGATTGACTGATTCTGGTGATGGAGAGAAGAGACAAGACAAAGAATGAGAGAACAGGAACCGTGGTCGTCCAGTTGTTCCTTGGATAGAGAGGTACGTACCGCCGGGGAAGCAGGCAGGAGGTGGAGGGGGCAACGCTGAGTGGCCGGCTGGGCCCGTGGTGGGCCCTGAGGCGCCGAAGACAGAATAATGCGCCCCCCTTTGTACATTGCAAACCACCTCGGGCGGACAGGGCAGGTACATGCATACATCGTACTGTGCGAGGCAGCCGGGGGGCCAGTGCGTTGTAGGCGGTTGTGGTAGGCGGTGGACAGTGGACAGTGCCAGTGGACAAAGCCACCCCGAAACACCCCAGACGCTTCTTACATACTAGTAGTACCTCAATCGCTCATAACTTATAACTGCATAACCCGTACCGCGCTAGACCGTTCTGGGCCACGCGCCCAGCGTCACGTCTGCGCCGCCCGTCTGGTCTAGGTCTGGGGATTTTCTGAGTCCCTCCCGTCCCGTCTCTGCGTCGGAGCAGCGCCAGTGCGAGCAGCACGCACGAACAAGAACCTTTACCAACCGATTTTGTTGTGCGCCGCCCTCCCCCAGGCCCCAAAATGAAAATGACAATGAGACCAAGGCCCCAAAACCTACAAGACACGACGCCCACCCCCGTCTGCTCCATCCTGATTCCTCTCCCTCTCCTTGTTTCCATCACCACCACTTCACCACGACGCCGCGCACATCCGCCATGACCATCGCCAACGCCCACGCCTACTACTAACAAATCTCCCGCTCCGCTCCACGCAAGCCCCCCAAGCCCACCACCCCTGACCACACCGGATCACCACCAGCCTTAGGCCATTTGCCGCCTCTCCCGTCACCAGCTCATCCCCAAAAACTGCCGCAGACCGCTGACCCGGGCTCGTCTCTTCCTCCTTCATCATCTGCATCCTCCCATCATCACCACTTCGCCACCTCACCACCTCATCACCTTCCCGTAATCCACCCCGAAATCCCTTCGCCTCTGTCGCCGCCGGTGCACTTCACGCTCTACGCTCTACGCTCTACGCTCTACGCTCTGCCATCAACACCATGGCTCCAACAGCCAAGTCCGCCGACGGGCGCCGAAAGTCTTCCACCAAGCCTGCCCTGCTCGTCACTCTCAACCTTGCGCCTGCCAAGCTCCGCGGTCTTCTCAGCCCCGAATCGCTGTCCGTTAAGGAAGAATCCCCCGAGAAGGACGTCAAGGAGACCATCGACTCGCCCGCCCCCGATGCCGCTGCCGCGCAGCCAACCCCCAGTGCCTCCAACGGCGATAATGCATCCGACTCCAACGCTGCAACGCCTGCCGCCGAGGGCACCAACGGCGAGGGCACTCCTGCGCCTGCAGTCATGGGTCCTCCCACCGAAGGCCCCAAGAAGAAGGGTGTCAAGCGATCGGCTGCCAATGCCAACGGCACGATAGATGGGGTCCCGAAGCCTCGAGGAAAGCCTGGCCCCAAGAAGAAGCCTAGACTGTAAGTTTTCTCTCCCTCCAAGCATCAGGAGAAATTTTCAACCCTGCATATCCCCCATGCCAAACTCCATACTGACAATTGCATTTAGTGAGGACGGCACAATCGATCACACCGGCGCCGCCAAAGGAGGTGCTGGCCATAAGCTTGGCCCCAAGGCAAACCAGGGTGCTATCAACGCCGGCCTGCGCGCGCTCGACCGCTCCGGTAAGCCTTGCCGCAAATGGGCCAAGGGTGGCTTCACTCTCAAGAGCTTTACTGGTGTTGTCTGGGAAATTCCGCGATGGACGGCTCCTCAGAAGAACGGCCCCGAGTCCAGCACTGAGGACTCTACAGCTCCGTCCGCCGACAGCAGCAGCAAGGAGAACAAAGTCAATGGCCAGGAAGGAAACAGCGTCAACAACAGCAACGGTGCTGTCGACGTGGAAATGCAAACCCCTCCCAGCATTAGCGCCTCTTCTCCAGCGCCCATGGCTATCACCGCCGCTTCATAGCGACGGGCCTGCAGCATATCTTTTTTTGGTCCCCTCATCAACGGGGACTGTCTTACTGTATAAGGTATCGAGATGGGGTGTTTTAGGACGATACAGAGCGGGCGCTTGGCTCCCTCCAGGGATGAGATCATGGCTCGCTAGACTCTGCAAGCAGACAGAGCGTCGGGCTTTGGTGGTCTTTCATTTTCCACATTGCGACAACGGTGTCGCTGGCGTTTGAGGAATAGTAGGCACGGTATGCTACTAGAAAAGGACGGCACATGGGGGAGTATACGGTTTATTAGGAGCGGTCCACGTTGTACAATAATTATTATCGGAATGGTTCCAGGCTAGACGGATCTGAGAGGCTTCAAGAATGGATTGTCATTGACATGAATCTGAGTATCACAATAGCTGTGAAAAGTGAGGGTCAGGTCACATGCAGTGAAGATGGCTTATCCCACCGTGGAGGATTCTTGTCGCGGAGCCCCGAGGGAAAGGTCGCATCAGCGGTTCTCGAGTTGCCGCTGGGATCCGAGCCACACCGACGGTTGTCGTGGAAAAATTGCCTCTCTGAAGATCCCGAAACAGTGGTGGTCATGCCAACTCGGGAACCCGACATGTCACTCTCAACTCTCTTGCGCCTGGCCCCTGTTGGGCGCAGGACCGGTCCAGGGCGCGAGCAGATGCAACCTTGGCTGTCGACGCAGCGCTGTAAGGTTTGGCCGATGATTCGGGATTCTGGACTGGATTGATCACCTGGTCTGGCCCGCGAGCGGGTTGGGGACGTCCAATGGTTGCATTTGTGGATACTTGGAATCACAGATGTCGCGGTCTCGATGTCGCTGGGACGTGGTCTGTGGTTGGAGGCGCGCTTAGTCATCTAGATCGGAGGCGTCACCGGGAGTGGGTTCCGGCCGGGCTAGCAGTTGGACGGTATTGGCGGGCTCGTGACTTCATGGTGACTGAAAGGGACGGAAGTACTTGTTGCCCGAGAGCGACTTTTTTGCTCTAAGACGAGTGTGTTGCTGCCCATGTCATAGATTATTACATGCGGGAACTAGTTGATGCCTAGCTGGAACCGGGAGCGAATAGTTGAATGGTGGCTGGGCTGGATGACAGCAAGAGAGGGGAAAACAGACAGGTCAGCGAATGCCAAACGCTCCCGCAACAACAAGTCATCATCAACCATCTATCCGTACCTTGGCAGTCAAACATCTCCTTATGTTAGGCGAGCCGGCGCCAAACGCCAGTGTAAAACACCAGTGTACCGTGAGGGGCCGAGGAAACTGGGCTGATGAGTGGGCATCGCACGTATTAGTCTGGGGGCCCAATCCAGCGACAACACGACGTGATGGCTCTGCAGTCGTGCTAATTAGGGGGTCGTAGCCCTCCCGTGATAGTAAGGAGCCATTATTCAGACGGAGACAACGGAGCAAATACTACTCTGTATTCGTAGGTTATCGCAAGGATCCCCAAGTGCCCGGGAAAGGATCACTCATCCATCCTGTCGTCTCGTCTAGCAACGGGTGTTACTACAAAGTACCTTTCTACCCATTCTAGCGGGGAAAGGTACGACCCTGGACCCTTCGCGTTGGCGAGCACCCGACGTCAAGTAGCAAGCGGGTCGTGGAGCGGCTGCAGCCAAGCGATTGCAACAAGCAACAGGCCCAACAACAACAACTAAAAGCCTGTGCTGGCTTGGGCGAAGTTGAGGTGTCCTCGTGATTTGAAATGACCATGGAAGGCTCCCATACTGCTGAAGAGGAAGCGGGACACTCTCCCATCCTGCTGCTAACCTACCCGCCACACCACTGGCAGGGTCCACTGGAGAGTTCGCCAACGGCACTGAATCAATCGCCCCTCCCGCTGAGACAAGTGACACTGGACTGGCAATGTGGCTTTGAGCAATGTTCTCTCCCGGGCCGTCGCCAGCCCAGACTCGTGCAATCTCTTAGACTCTTATTTGCCTCTCTGCTTCCTTATTCCGGCGAGCCCTTCATCATCCTTGGTGATCGTGGTGCTTTGGGTGAATGCGCAACGAAAGCGGGTCACTGTCGTCTGTGGTGACGGCACCTTAACGGAACCACCTCCACGGTCCACCCCGTTCTCCGCCCTCCACTCTACGTACCTACCGTACTCTGTGACCGTCCGCTGGCCCCAACCGCCAACCACTCGTGGATTGACTCCATCTCTTGGATTTATCTCTCTCTCTCTCTCTTTCTCCCTAGCTTTCTCCAACGCTCTCCCCGCTCTCGCACCCCGACTCTTCTACCATCCGCCTCTTCTTTCCCCGAGCTGGACCTCGCCGGTTCCGCACCTTGATCCCGGTCGTGCCCGCCGCAACGCAAGGCTCCCGGAACAAGAAGCGCTCACCTGGGAGCTCCATCCTCCGAAGGCGCCTCGCCAGCCTGTGCCTCCTCGACTTCCGACGTCCTCAACCATGGCTGGCCCCTACCAGCACGGCTCCTCGGGCTTCCAGGAGCCTGCCTCGCCCCCCGCCGCCCCAGCTCCGTCCTCTCGCGCCACTGCCTCCGGCCGTTATCCCTCCCCGTACAGCGCTGTCGCCTCCGGTCCTGGGGCAGCCACCACCTTCTACTCGCATCCCGCTCGCACCTCCCTCCTCAACTCGACCGGCCAGTTTTCTCTTGCCGGCTTCACGGGTTCGGGAGGCCTCAGGCCGTCAGACGAAATCGTCGGAGAGGGTCTTGGACCCGCCGGCGCTCCTCAGACATGGAGGGGTGGTCTGCCGTCATTTTCACGCGCCTTCAACATGCTCATGGCCGCCGAAGCCGCCGACAACTCCCTCCAAAATGAGGAGGAGGTATTCTTTATCCCTACGTACTTAAGCGACTCGACGTACGTCAAGAAGCTCGCGGAAGCGCATAAGTCCAAGCTCCAGGCACGGGAATCTTCCCGAACATCAGCCAACGGCCTCGCCCCGAATCTGACCACTTTCAACCCCCATCAACACCCTCTCCCTCCGGGCTCCCACCGAGGCATGTCACACACGGTCATTGAACGCCCACCGATTTTCGAAGAGGATGATACTCTGGCCTCTCTGCCGTCGAAATGGAATAAGGACGATCAATGGGGCGGCATCGAGATTCAACCGGATGGCCTGGGTGTCAAATATGTCGGGCCCAAGAACCAGCACGATCGCGACCACGAGGCGTGTGCAGTCCGCGCCAACAACTATATGCCGGCTCAGTGTGGCATATATTATTACGAAGTGCAAATACTATCGGCTAAACGAGACGAGTATGTCCACTCAGACCACTCAATGCCTAGCACCCGACTGGCATGACAACGATTCTGGCACTGACCATGTGAATAGTGCAACCATAGGCATTGGCTTCTCAACGAAGACAGCGACCCTGTCACGACCTATTGGCTGGGAGCCCGAGGCTTGGGGTTATCACGGTGACGACGGACGATGCTTTACCGGCCAAAACATTGGACGACATTACGGTCCGCGCTACAACACAGGGGACGTGATCGGCTGCGGCGTCAACTTCCGAGATAATACTGCCTTCTTCACCAAGAATGGAGTCAAGATCGGTGGGTTACCATGAGTCCATCATGCTTTGCTTTGCAGGTATGCTGACAAGTTCCCCAGGAACCGCGTTTCATGATGTCATCAGGGGCAAGCTGCACCCGGCCATCAGTCTGAAGAAGCCTGGTGAATATATCAGAGCCAACTTTGGACAGACTCCTTTCGTGTACAACATTGACGATCTAATGAAGGTATGTGCTGTGTAATTGCCCTTAACGTATCTATCACTGACCCCTGATTAGGAAGAGCGTGAAAAGGTGCAAAAGGACATCGATGCCACAGAAACATCAACGCTAGTTCCAGGCATGAATGAGACAGAGCTCATCCAAGCTCTCGTCCTTCAATTTCTTCAACATGACGGCTATGTGGAAACGGCGCGAGCTTTTGCAGAGGATATGCGAGTGCAAAAGGAAGCTCTGAATCTCGACCCGAGTGTTGAAGTTGACGGTCTCAACATCAAGGACGATGAAGATGCCAACAACCGGCAACGTAAGTTTCTACTCTCTTCACTCATAGCAGCCAGGGTTAACGTGAAGCAGGTATCAGAAAAGCCATCCTGGAAGGCGACATTGATCGGGCTCTCAAGTACACTAATGCTTACTACCCGCATGTCCTACAGGACAACGAACATGTCGACTTCAGATTGCGGTGCCGGAGATTCATTGAGATGGTCCGGAAAGCAGCGCAGCTTAACACACTTAACGACTCGAAGAAGAGTAACGGGCACACCACGGCCGGAACGTCTCAAAGTATGGACCTGGACATGAACGGCAGCGAGAATCCCGCATGGGCAGCGTTGGATACCGATGGTACCGAGAACTCGGCCGAGCTGGTTGAGCTGGAGCGCAGTATGCTTGAGTACGGTCAGGCACTACAGGCCGAATATGCCAATGACCCACGAAAAGAGGTCGCGAAGGCGCTTAACGAGATTTGGGCCCTAGTGGCTTACCGGAATCCTCTGGAGGAGCCGCAAGTCAGCCACCTGTTGGATAGAAACGGACGGGTGGCTGTGGCGGAGGAGCTCAATTCCGCCATCCTATGTGAGTTTCCTCGTCATGAATGTACTGAGTGTTGTTGGCGACTCGTTCTAACAATGGAGTAGTATCTCTCGGCAAGTCCTCTCGTGCATCGCTGGAAAAGTTGTACGCCCAGACCAGCGTCCTTCTCGAGGACCTTCGCCAGGACGGTGGCGAGGGGGCCTTCGTGTCGGTTGATGACGCCATGAACGAAATCCCCCGGTCGCAACAGATCTGATGCCCTTGTGAATTCGGTCCAGTATTTGGCTTCCTCGATCTTCGGTGTTCTGTGTCGCATGCGATGAATTCGGATCATACCTCGGCGTTTGGCAGACTGTCGGCCAAAGGGGCCGCTTTCCCCTCTCACTCTCGAATTACGCCTCTACTGCGTCCTAGTGGTTCGAGTTTTGGTGTGCTAGGCGTTAATAGCTGTTGGTTGCTCATGTCCCTTTATTACTACTGGCACTTTCCCGTCCTGCCTCCATATCCTTTTCCCTTACAGATTTTTGTTTTTGCAATTCGTCCTGGGCCACCTGTATGTTAAATGCCTAGGATGTTCTGCACCAAGGAGGGCGCTTTATAGATGCGGTCTGGGGTTGTTTTGGCAGGTTGATAGGACGGCACGCGTCCTCTGAAGAGGTTGGCAGGGAGTATCTTGTATGGCCAAGCGCATAGAACATAGTCAAAGATCGAGGACCAGAGATAATTGTTTTCGAGTCGACCTTGCACTGCTCACTGTAAGGACATGGTGGCACTGTTGGTGATTCAAGAGTCCGCCACGCTTTGTAGTTGAATTGTTCCCGCCTATTTTAGTCCTCCCTCGACCTCTTTCCCGGTGGATATGTTACACGACATCTAAAATGCTCCATGCCTGTACCTGTGCATGTTCTCCCAAGTTCCACAGTGATACATCTTACTAATACATTTCTCGATCATTTATTACGCCTTCTTACCCCAACAGCGCTCATATAGCCTCTTACGGTGTCTCCTCAGGTTATCCAACCCATCTAGACACTCACCAAGTGCAAGGTCTCGCCAGGCCAGCGCATCATCAAGCATAAGATACGTGTATGCAAACACATCTGCGTCGAACAGCCCGGGCGCTGAAGCGCCGAAGAACCAGTCATCATCAGAGAGTACCGCCGATAGAGACCGCAGGGCGGCTGCGGCATCGGCGTAGAGCTGCGGTGGGGTAATGTGTGGCCGGCGGGTGGTCTTGAGTATTTCGGACGTAGCAGCGGTGCGGAGGGTGTGGTGCAGCGGCGCTCGGAGGAGGATCGAGGAGGGGAGGTAGAGGCTTGCGAGGAGGGGAGCATTGGCGGGGATGAGGTATAGGGCGTGAAGCTGAGAGGGAGTCAGGAGCTTGTTCCATTGCGCAACTGCCTTGGCGGCGAGGATTGGGAGGGTAGCTCACCCAAGCTGGGCGGATGTTCTGGGTCAGGAGGGCATGATAAGCTGCCAGGCGAGGGGAGGTGACGTCTGGAAAGTCGAGCGTTGCATGTTCGCGGGCGTAGTTATATATCTTAGCTCCGGTCAGGGGCACAGGTGAAGCCGCCTTCGGGGACGATGACGATGGCGGGAGCAAGAATGGCAGCGCGCCAGTGGGCGAGGCGTGGTTATTGGAGGGCACGAGATCAACGTCGACACCGGCGATCCTCAGGACAGTCTATATTCACAGTCAACCATCAGCACGATGGCCCAACTCGAATTGACCCAGGGGGTGAACACACCTGCCACTTGAGGCACGAAGGGTTGAAGCTCGGACAGCCACGGGGCGCATCATCGTCGGCAACGAAGACGTATAGGGTCGGACGGGCGCGGGTTGCGGCCGGGGCGCGGACGGGGAGGGCCTCGGGGCCGTAGACGCGGAGGGGGAAGACGTCGAAGAGGCCACGGACCGGGGCCGGAACGGCGAACCAGCCGGGGCGCTGGGCGGGCTGCGGAGGAGCGGCGGCGGCCATTGGGAGGAGGGAAGGAGCGCGGGAGGATGGCGCGAGGGTGCGCCTGGGAGTCTCGTGGTGGGAGGGAGGGTGCGCCGGGGTGGGTGCGGTGCAATGGCGATGCCAGATGGAGCGCCGAGGATGGTTGAGCTTGTGATGCGAAGCTTCGCAAGCCGGCTGGCGCGTGGGGAGTGGAGTTCCATTGGAGCTCCATTGGAACGCGGGCAAACTCCGGGGACTTTCATTCCCGTCGGGTACGTACCTGCTCCCAGCTTGGACCCCGAATTTCCTCAACGGGAGAATGCTCCACCGAGGAGGTCACCTTCGTGCCTACACCGAGGTATTATAGAGGCCATTGGGCGCGGAGACCGAGGGTTAGAAATGCCAGAATCAGCCATGCTACTGTCTCTTCTGCCGGGCGCTTAACTAAGAGTATGTGCCAAGTGCTTCCTTTCCCCGTGGAAGCTCGGCTGACGGTGAGCCACTTGTGGGGATCCTCTCTGGGCTTTCTCTTGTGCGGGATCGTTAGTCTGTGGGGAAGAGATTTGCGGCCGTCATGATGGATTTCTATCCGTCGAGACAACGCGAGTGGCAATTTGAGATCTACAGCGAGTCATGAAGCATAATTGATGGATCTAGGGTTTCGCCATTGAATGCCGCGGCTTCTATTGCCTACTTCCATCCGGTTGGGACATACTGAAGCATCAAAGCGACGATGCATCTCAAGAACGTCGAACCGGCTGGCTCGGGGATATGGCTAAGCCCTTGTAGTAAAAAAGAAGCGTCCGGAATCGTCGGGCAATGCCATCTTATTTACATGAAAAATGGAGTTCAGTCTTGTAGCCTTCGAGGTTGCAGCTCAAGGTTCGTGACACGGCCCCGGAAGCATCATCATTCCGGTGAGAGCACGGATAACGAGAGCTTTCAAATGATCGGCAGAACCGCGGCTTCTTGGCCATTGCTAGCTCTGGCTTTTCGCCGGTCCGACTGCTTCATGACGAGGTCCACCACTCATGGAGGTCTAGAAGTCCGTCCCAGGCCGGGAGCCGCTCGTGAGCCGCAAAGCCCGCGGTCGATGCTCGGTCACAATTTGCCCGGGCCCCAGGGGCATGGGCAACCACGAGGAATGACAACGCGGCCGGGGTAATGACGTGTGGCGACACATGGCAAACTACGTACCTAGCTTACCTAGTGGAAAATGAGAAAGAGTGGGAAGGAAGAAGAGAGGGAAAAAGACAAAAGCGGACCAAAGGCCCGAGGCAGATGTGGACTTGGACGTCCGGAAACCCAGGCCGATCCGCCGTGGACGAGTGGACAAGGACAACAACGAGAGACTGGCCGATTGACCGAGCGGTGGAGAACCACTCAAGACTCGGCGGATAGACAAGACGGGCTAAGGGGAAATCTCGGGATTCTCCACCGACCGGCCACCAGGGGAAGTTTTAGGGACTCGAAGGAAACTGTTCACAACTGGCCTGGACGAGATTCCGAAATGACCCGGGCGGCCAAAGGCAGTGCAGGGGGACCCTTATCACGACATTGACTGGGTCTAGAGGAACTAGTTTTGACGAAGTCTCATCATTCCTGGAGATAGGGGAAATAGTTCCCGTCGTTACTCGTACATGGGGCTCGCTCTGGGGACAGGGCGGGAAAATGTGGATGGAACGAGATGAAGATATTTTCATTCTCCCTCCACACACACGACACTAATTGATTCACAAGTCAACATACAGACAACTGAGGTAGTAACGTATCGTTGAAGATCGGGATATACATGTAAAATAAGGCATCACTCACATATAACATCTTGCCCTCTATATCCACATCCCTTTTCTCTATCTTTATCTCCGTGTGCGCATATGTGCGCATGTGTGTGACTGTAGGTATGAGCCGAGGCCAGGGTATGATGCTCGCTGCATCGATGACAAGTCGAAGAAGGAACGAAAGAGCCTGGCGACTTTTTTTTCCCTTTTACCCCACACCGCATCTGGAGCACAAAGGTGGGGGGGAACCTCTCTAGCGTGATGTTTGTGCATGGCGGGCGGCTCCAGCCAGGTTGCCAGGTTCCACGGGGAACGGCGGGGGGGGGGGGAAGAGGCCAAAGGGTCGCTCAGCCAGTCACCCGCAGGCGCTTCTAAATGCCCGGACCATTTGGGGCAAAGGTCGCCCCACGTTAAAGCCGAATGGATGGAAGGAGCAGAACGAAAAATCGGGAAAAAGACGCAGGCTAACTCTCTGGCATCTAGCAGAGGGAGGGAGGTTGCAGGGAGCAAAAAAGCCCAAGCTTCTTATTGCCTTCTGCAGGTGGAAATGGAGAATTATCATCCAGCTGCCTGCAGTTGCAGTCGCAGTTGCAGTTGCAGCAGGCACTAGCGATTTGCCACTGACGATTAGTTGCCGTCTAACTCGGTGCTTCTCCAAGCTCAACCTCTAATACAGCATTCAAGGGTCCCCGAATCCCCTTGTCGGGTTCGAGGTCCGGTCGAAAAAATGGCCGTCCACGTTCCCGTGTTTCCACGTTTCCCAGGTACGAATACTACGCACCCATCACCTTTCTTGGCCGGTCTCAGCTCCGTCTCTGGTGATTGAACCCCCAATCAACACCCCCGTCCGCGTCGGCCATAGGTATTCAGCCGCCCAGCCCAGGGCGCAAGGCCGAACCCAGGCGGCGTGGGCGTGCTCTTCCCTCGTTTCGTCTTCTTCTGTTCTCGCTCTCGTCTGGAGCGCTTACCGGACCTGAGACCACATCATAAGTTGTCCATCGATAAGACATCGCACGGACGGGTGCGTGTGCCGTGCCGTGCCGCCTATTCTCGTCGCATCATGGCGGCTTCGGATTCATTTGTGACATGATAGACAACATCTCCTCATTCTCCCCAGTCTAGCATTGTAGATCAACCTATCTCGCTCTTGTCTCCGTCTCCGTCTCCGCTTCCCCCTCCCTCTCCCCGCCATCCCAAGCCTCTCTACACACAATAGTGTCTCTCCACATCAATCCCGTCGGCGACTCCGTCTCACACATGTTTGGGCACCGCATTCTTTCAACCCGCAACCAACGGCTCCCATCACCCTCTCCGCC